>JANJGN010000175.1:0-600000 GCA_026770705.1 Isurus oxyrinchus
CCAGTGATATAACCGCTACACTCCCGTACCCCGGATTACTAGTCCAGTGATATAACCGCTACACTCCCGTACCCCGGATTAACAGCCCAGTGATATAACAGCAAAAACTCCCGTACCCCGGATTACTAGTCCAGTGATATAACTGCTTCACTCCCGTAACCCGGATTACCAGCCCAGTGATATAACCGCTACACTCCCGTACCCGGGATTACTAGTCCAAAAATATAACCGCTACACTCCCGTACCTCGGATTACCAGTCCAGTGATATAACCACTACACTCCCGTACCGCGGATTACTAGCCCTGAGATATAACCGCTACACTCCCGTACCCTGGATTACTAGTCCAGTGTTATAACCGCTACACTCCCGTACCGCGGATTACTAGTCCAGTGATATAACCGCAACACTCCCGTGCCCCGGATTACTAGCCCAGTGATATAACCGCTACACTCCCGTACCCTGGATTACTAGTCCAGTGTTATAACCGCTACACTCCCGTACCCCGGATTACTAGTCCAGTGATATAACCGCTACACTCCCGTACCCCGGATTACTAGTCCAGTGATATAACCGCTAGAATTTCGTAACCCGGATTACTAGCCCAGTGATATAACCGCTACACTCCCGTACCCCGGATTACTAGTCCAGTGATATAACCACTACACTCCCGTAGCCCGGATTACTAGTCCAGTGATATAACCGCTACACTCCCGTACCCCGGATTACTAGCTCAGTGATATAACCGCTACACTCCCATACCCCGGATTACGAGCCCAGTGATATAACCGCTCCACTCCCGTACCCCGGATTACTAGTCCAGTGATATAACCGCTACACTCCCGTACCCTGGATAACTAGCCCAGTGATATAACCGCTACATTCCCGTACCGCGGATTACTAGCCCAGTGATATAACCGCTACACTCCCGTACCCCGGATTACCAGCCCAGTGATATAACCGCTACACTCCCGTACCCCGGATTACTAGCCCAGTGATATAACCGCTACACTCCCGTACCCCGGATTACTAGTCCAGTGATATAACCGCTAGAATTTCGTAACCCGGATTACTAGCCCAGTGATATAACCGCTACACTCCCGTACACCGGATTACTAGTCCAGTGATATACCACTACACTCCCGTAGCCCGGATTACTAGTCCAGTGATATAACTGGTACACTCCCGTACCCCGGATTACAAGCCCAGTGATATAACCGCTACACTCCCGTACCCCGGATTACTAGCTCAGTGATATAACCGCTACACTCCCATACCCCGGATTACGAGCCCAGTGATATAACCGCTCCACTCCCGTACCCCGGATTACTAGTCCAGTGATATAACCGCTACACTCCCGTACCCTGGATTACTAGCCCAGTGATATAACCGCTACACTCCCGTACCCCGGATTACTAGTCCAGTGATATAACCGCTACACTCCCGTACGGTGGATTACTAGTCCAGTGATATAAACGCTACACTCCGGTAACCCGGATTACCAGCCCAGTGATATAACCGCTACACTCCCGTACCCGGGATTACTAGTCCAAAAAGATAACCGCTACACTCCCGTACCTCGGATTACCAGTCCAGTGATATAACCACTACACTCCCGTACCGCGGATTACTAGCCCTGAGATATAACCGCTACACTCCCGTACCCTGGATTACTAGTCCAGTGTTATAACCGCTACACTCCCGTACCGCGGATTACTAGTCCAGTGATATAACCGCAACACTCCCGTGCCCCGGATTACTAGCCCAGTGATATAACCGCTACACTCCCGTACCCTGGATTACTAGTCCAGTGTTATAACCGCTACACTCCCGTACCCCGGATTACTAGTGCAGTGATATAACCGCTACACTCCCGTACCCCGGATTACTAGTCCAGTGATATAACCGCTAGAATTTCGTAACCCGGATTACTAGCCCAGTGATATAACCGCTACACTCCCCTACCCCGGATTACTAGTCCAGTGATATAACCACTACACTCCCGTAGCCCGGATTACTAGTCCAGTGATATAACTGGTACACTCCCGTACCCCGGATTACAAGCCCAGTGATATAACCGCTACACTCCCGTACCCCGGATTACTAGCTCAGTGATATAACCGCTACACTCCCATACCCCGGATTACGAGCCCAGTGATATAACCGCTCCACTCCCGTACCCCGGATTACTAGTCCAGTGATATAACCGCTACACTCCCGTACCCTGGATTACTAGCCCAGTGATATAACCGCTACATTCCCGTACCGCCGATTACTAGCCCAGAGATATAACCGCTACACTCCCGTACCCCGGATTACAAGTCCAGTGATATAACCGCTACACTCCCGTACCCTGGATTACTAGCCCAGTGATACAACCGCTACACTCCCGTACCCCGGACTACTAGCCCAGTGATATAACCGCTACACTCCCGTACCCCGGATTACTAGTCCAGTGATATAGCCGCTACACTCCCGTACGGTGGATTACTAGTCCAGTGATATAAACGCTACACTCCCGTAACCCGGATTACCAGCCCAGTGATATAACCGCTACACTCCCGTACCCCGGATTACTAGTCCAGTGATATCAACGCAAGACTCCCGTGCCCCGGATTACTAGTCCAGTGATATAACCACTACACTCCCGTACCCCGGATTACTAGTCCAGTGATATAAACGCTACACTCCCGTAACCCGGATTACCAGCCCAATGATATAACCGCTACACTCCCGTACCCCGGATTACTAGTCCAGTGATATAAACGCTACACTCCCGTGCCCCGGATTACTAGCCCAGTGATATAACCGCTACACTCCCGTACCCCGGATTACTAGCCCAGTGATATAACCACTACACTCCCGTACCCCGGATTACTAGCCCAGTGATATAACCGCTACCCTCCCATACCCCGGTTTACTTGCCCAGTGATATAACCACTACACTCCCGTACCCCGGATTACTAGTCCAGTGATATAAACGCTACACTCCCGTACCCCGGATTACTAGCCCAGTGATATAACCGCTACACTCCCGTACCCTGGATTACTAGTCCAGTGATATAACCGCTACACTCCTGTACCCCGGATTACTAGCCCAGTGATATTACCGCTACACTCCCGTACCCCGGATTACTAGTCCTGTGATATAAACGCTACAGTCACGTGCCCGGGATTACTAGTCCAGTGATATAACCGCTACACTCCCGTACCCCGGATTACTAACCCAGTGATATAACCGCTACACTCCCGTACCCTGGATTACTAGCCCAGTGATATAACTGCTACACTCCCGTACCCCGGATTACCAGCCCAGTGATATAACCGCTACCCTCCCGTACCCGGGATTACTAGTCCAAAAATATAACCGCTACACTCCCGTACCTCGGATTACCAGTCCAGTGATATAACCACTAGACTCCCGTACCGCGGATTACTAGCCCTGAGATATAACCGCTACACTCCCGTACCCTGGATTACTAGTCCAGTGTTATAACCGCTACACTCCCGTACCGCGGATTACTAGTCCAGTGATAAAACCGCTACACTCCCGTGCCCCGGATTACTAGCCCAGTGATATAACCGCTACACTCCCGTACCCTGGATTACTAGTCCAGTGTTATAACCGCTACACTCCCGTACCCCGGATTACTAGTCCAGTGATATAACCGCTACACTCCCGTACCCCGGATTACTAGCCCAGTGATATAACCGCTACACTCCCGTACCCCGGATTACTAGCTCAGTGATATAACCGCTACACTCCCATACCCCGTATTACGAGCCCAGTGATATAACCGCTCCACTCCCGTACCCCGGATTACTAGTCCAGTGATATAACCGCTATACTCCCGTACCCTGGATTACTAGCCCAGTGATATAACCGCTACACTCCTGTACCCCGGATTACTGGTCCAGTGATATAACCGCTACCCTCCCGTACCCCGGATTACTAGTCCAGTGATATAATCGCTACACTCCCGTAACCCGGATTACTAGTCCAGTGATATAATCGCTGCACTCCCGTACCCTGGATTACTAGCCCAGTGATATAACCGCTACACTCCCATACCCCGGATTACTAGTCCAGTGATATAAGGGCTACACTCCCGTACCGCGGATTACTAGTCCAGTGATATAATCGCTACACTCCCGTAACCCGGATTACTAGTCCAGTGATACAATCGCTGCACTCCCGTACCCCGGATTACTAGTCCAGTGATATAACCGCTACTCTCCTGTACCACGGATTACTATTCCAGTGATATAACCTCTACACTCCCGTACCACGGATTACTAGCCCAGTGATATAACCGCTACACTCCCGTACCCCGGATTACTAGTCCAGTGATATAATCGCTGCACTCCCATACCCTGGATTACTAGTCCAGTGATATAAACGCTACACTCCCGTACCCGGGATTACTAGTCCAGTGATATAACCGCTACACTCCCGTACCCCGGATTACTAGCCCAGTGATATAACCTCTACACTCCCGTACCCCAGTTACTAGTCCAGTGATATAACCGCTACACTCCCGTACCCCGGATAACTAGCCCAGTGATATAACCGCTACAGTCCCATACCCCGGCGTACAAGTCCAGTGATATAACCGTTACACTCCCGTACCCCGGATTACTAGTCCAGTGATATAACCGCTGCAATCCTGTACCCCGGATTACTAGTCCAGTGATATAACCGCTACACTCCCGTACCCCGGATTACTAGCCCAGTGATATAACCGCTACACTCCCGTACCCCGGACTACTAGTGCAGTGACATAACCACAACACTCCCGTACCCCGGATTACTAATCCAGTGATATAACCGCTACACTCCCGTACCCCGGATTACTAGCCCAGTGATATAACCGCTACACTCCCGTACCCCGGATTACTAGCCCAGTGATATAACCGCTACACTCCCGTATCCCGGATTACTAGTCCAGTGATATAACCGCTACACTCCCGTAACCTGGATTACTAGTCCAGTGATATAACCGCTACACTCCCGTACCCCGGATTACTAGCACAGTGATATAACCGCTACACTCCCGTACCCCGGATTACTAGTCCAGTGATATAACCGCTACACTCCCGTACCCCAGATTACTAGCCCAGTGATATAACCGCTACACTCCCGTACCCCAGATTACAAGTCCAGTGATATAACCGCTACACTCCCGTACCCTGGATTACTAGCCCAGTGATACAACCGCTACACTCCCGTACCCCGGATTACTAGCCCAGTGATATAACCGCTACACTCCCGTACCCCGGATTACTAGTCCAGTGATATAACCGCTAGACACCCGTACGGTGGATTACTAGTCCAGTGATAGAAACGCTACACTCCCGTAACCCGGATTACCAGCCCAGTGATATAACCGCTACACTCCCGTACCCCGGATTACTAGTCCAGTGATATAAACGCAACACTCCCGTGCCCCGGATTACTAGCCCAGTGATAGAACCACTACACTCCCGTACCCCGGATTACTAGTCCAGTGATATAAACGCTACACTCCCGTAACCCGGATTACCAGCCCAGTGATATAACCGCTACACTCCCGTACCCCGGATTACTAGTCCAGTGATATAAACGCTACACTCCCGTGCCCCGGATTACTAGCCCAGTGATATAACCGCTAAACTCCCGTACCCCGGATTACTAGCCCAGTGATATAACCACTACAATCCCGTACCCCGGATTACTAGCCCAGTGATATAACCGCTACCCTCTCATACCCCGGATTACTAGCCCAGTGATATAACCACTACACTCCCGTACCCCGGATTACTAGTCCAGTGATATAAACGCTTCAGTCCCGTACCCCGGATAAATACTCCAGTGATATAACCGCTTCACTCCCGTACCCTGGATTACTAGTCCAGTGATATTACCCCTACACTCCTGTACCCCGGATTACTAGCCCAGTGATATAACCGCTACACTCCCGTACCCCGGATTACTAGTCCAGTGATATAAACGCTACACTCCCGTGCCCGGGATTACTAGTCCGGTGATATAACCGCTACACTCCCGTACCCCGGATTACTAACCCAGTGATATAACCGCTACACTCCCGTACCCTGGATTACTAGCCCAGTGATATAACTGCTACACTCCCGTACCCCGGATTATTAGCCCAGTGATATAACCGCTACACTCCCGTAACCTGGATTACTAGTCCAGTGATATAACCGCTGCACTCCCGTACCCCGGATTACTAGCCCAGTGATACAACCGCTACACTCCCGTACCCCGGATTACTAGTCCAGTGATATAACCGCTACACTCCCGTACCCCGGATTACCAGCCCAGTGATATAACAGCTACACTCCCGTACCCTGGATTACTAGTCCAGTGATATAACTGCTTCACTCCCGTAACCCGGATTACCAGCCCAGTGATATAACCGCTACACTCCCGTACCCGGGATTACTAGTCCAAAAATATAACCGCTACACTCCCGTACCTCGGATTACCAGTCCAGTGATATAACCACTACACTCCCGTACCGTGGATTACTAGCCCTGAGATATAACCGCTACACTCCCGTACCCTGGATTACTAGTCCAGTGTTATAACCGCTACACTCCCGTTCCGCGGATTACTAGTCCAGTGATATAACCGCTACACTCCCGTGCCCCGGATTACTAGCCCAGTGATATAACCGCTACTCTCCCGTACCCTGGATTACTAGTCCAGTGTTATAACCGCGACACTCCCGTACCCCGGATTACTAGTCCAGTGATATAACCGCTACACTCCCGTACCCTGGATTACTAGTCCAGTGATATAACAGCTACACTCCCGTTCCCCGGATAACTAGTCCAGTGATATAACCGCTACAATTTCGTAACCCGGATTACTAGCCCAGTGATATAACGGCTACACTCTCGTACCCCGGATTACTAGTCCAGTGATATAACCACTACACTCCCGTACCCGGGATTACTAGTCCAAAAATATAACCGCTACACTCCCGTACCTCGGATTACCAGTCCAGTGATATAACCACTACACTCCCGTACCGCGGATTACTAGCCCTGAGATATAACCGCTACACTCCCGTACCCTGGATTACTAGTCCAGTGTTATAACCGCTACACTCCCGTACCGCGGATTACTAGTCCAGTGATATAACCGCAACACTCCCGTGCCCCGGATTACTAGCCCAGTGATATAACCGCTACACTCCCGTACCCTGGATTACTAGTCCAGTGTTATAACCGCTACACTCCCGTACCCCGGATTACTAGTCCAGTGATATAACCGCTACACTCCCGTACCCCGGATTACTAGTCCAGTGATATAACCGCTAGAATTTCGTAACCCGGATTACTAGCCCAGTGATATAACCGCTACACTCCCGTACCCCGGATTACTAGTCCAGTGATATAACCACTACACTCCCGTAGCCCGGATTACTAGTCAAGTGATATAACTGGTACACTCCCGTACCCCGGATTACAAGCCCAGTGATATAACCGCTACACTCCCGTACCCCGGATTACTAGTCCAGTGATATAAACGCAACACTCCCGTGCCCCGGATTACTAGCCCAGTGATAGAACCACTACACTCCCGTACCCCGGATTACTAGTCCAGTGATATAAACGCTACACTCCCGTAACCCGGATTACCAGCCCAGTGATATAACCGCTACACTCCCGTACCCCGGATTACTAGTCCAGTGATATAAACGCTACACTCCCGTGCCCCGGATTACTAGCCCAGTGATATAACCGCTAAACTCCCGTACCCCGGATTACTAGCCCAGTGATATAACCACTACAATCCCGTACCCCGGATTACTAGCCCAGTGATATAACCGCTACACTCTCATACCCCGGATTACTAGCCCAGTGATATAACCACTACACTCCCGTACCCCGGATTACTAGTCCAGTGATATAAACGCTTCAGTCCCGTACCCCGGATAAATACTCCAGTGATATAACCGCTTCACTCCCGTACCCTGGATTACTAGTCCAGTGATATTACCCCTACACTCCTGTACCCCGGATTACTAGCCCAGTGATATAACCGCTACACTCCCGTACCCCGGATTACTAGTCCAGTGATATAAACGCTACACTCCCGTGCCCGGGATTACTAGTCCGGTGATATAACCGCTACACTCCCGTACCCCGGATTACTAACCCAGTGATATAACCGCTACACTCCCGTACCCTGGATTACTAGCCCAGTGATATAACTGCTACACTCCCGTACCCCGGATTATTAGCCCAGTGATATAACCGCTACACTCCCGTAACCTGGATTACTAGTCCAGTGATATAACCGCTGCACTCCCGTACCCCGGATTACTAGCCCAGTGATACAACCGCTACACTCCCGTACCCCGGATTACTCGTCCAGTGATATAACCGCTACACTCCCGTACCCCGGATTACTAGTCCAGTGATATAACCGCTACACTCCCGTACCCCGGATTACCAGCCCAGTGATATAACAGCTACACTCCCGTACCCTGGATTACTAGTCCAGTGATATAACTGCTTCACTCCCGTAACCCGGATTACCAGCCCAGTGATATAACCGCTACACTCCCGTACCCGGGATTACTAGTCCAAAAATATAACCGCTACACTCCCGTACCTCGGATTACCAGTCCAGTGATATAACCACTACACTCCCGTACCGTGGATTACTAGCCCTGAGATATAACCGCTACACTCCCGTACCCTGGATTACTAGTCCAGTGTTATAACCGCTACACTCCCGTTCCGCGGATTACTAGTCCAGTGATATAACCGCTACACTCCCGTGCCCCGGATTACTAGCCCAGTGATATAACCGCTACTCTCCCGTACCCTGGATTACTAGTCCAGTGTTATAACCGCGACACTCCCGTACCCCGGATTACTAGTCCAGTGATATAACCGCTACACTCCCGTACCCTGGATTACTAGTCCAGTGATATAACAGCTACACTCCCGTTCCCCGGATAACTAGTCCAGTGATATAACCGCTACAATTTCGTAACCCGGATTACTAGCCCAGTGATATAACGGCTACACTCTCGTACCCCGGATTACTAGTCCAGTGATATAACCACTACACTCCCGTACCCGGGATTACTAGTCCAAAAATATAACCGCTACACTCCCGTACCTCGGATTACCAGTCCAGTGATATAACCACTACACTCCCGTACCGCGGATTACTAGCCCTGAGATATAACCGCTACACTCCCGTACCCTGGATTACTAGTCCAGTGTTATAACCGCTACACTCCCGTACCGCGGATTACTAGTCCAGTGATATAACCGCAACACTCCCGTGCCCCGGATTACTAGCCCAGTGATATAACCGCTACACTCCCGTACCCTGGATTACTAGTCCAGTGTTATAACCGCTACACTCCCGTACCCCGGATTACTAGTCCAGTGATATAACCGCTACACTCCCGTACCCCGGATTACTAGTCCAGTGATATAACCGCTAGAATTTCGTAACCCGGATTACTAGCCCAGTGATATAACCGCTACACTCCCGTACCCCGGATTACTAGTCCAGTGATATAACCACTACACTCCCGTAGCCCGGATTACTAGTCAAGTGATATAACTGGTACACTCCCGTACCCCGGATTACAAGCCCAGTGATATAACCGCTACACTCCCGTACCCCGGATTACTAGCTCAGTGATATAACCGCTACACTCCCATACCCCGGATTACGAGCCCAGTGATATAACCGCTCCACTCCCGTACCCCGGATTACTAGTCCAGTGATATAACCGCTACACTCCCGTATCCTGGATTACTAGCCCAGTGATATAACCGCTACATTCCCGTACCGCGGATTACTAGCCCAGAGATATAACCGCTACACTCCCGTACCCCGGATTACAAGTCCAGTGATATAACCGCTACACTCCCGTACCCTGGATTACTAGCCCAGTGATACAACCGCTACACTCCCGTACCCCGGATTACTAGCCCAGTGATATAACCGCTACACTCCCGTACCCCGGATTACTAGTCCAGTGATATAGCCGCTACACTCCCGTACGGTGGATTACTAGTCCAGTGATATAAACGCTACACTCCCGTAACCCGGATTACCAGCCCAATGATATAACCGCTACACTCCCGTACCCCGGATTACTAGTCCAGTGATATAAACGGTACACTCCCGTGCCCCGGATTACTAGCCCAGTGATATAACCGCTACACTCCCGTACCCCGGATTACTAGCCCAGTGATATAACCACTACACTCCCGTACCCCGGATTACTAGCCCAGTGATATAACCGCTACCCTCCCATACCCCGGATTACTTGCCCAGTGATATAACCACTACACTCCCGTACCCCGGATTACTAGTCCAGTGATATAAACGCTACACTCCCGTACCCCGGATTAATAGTCCAGTGATATAACCGCTTCACTCCCGTACCCTGGATTACTAGTCCAGTGATATAACCGCTACACTCCTGTACCCCAGATTACTAGCCCAGTGATATTACCGCTACACTCCCGTACCCCGGATTACTAGTCCTGTGATATAAACGCTACACTCACGTGCCCGGGATTACTAGTCCAGTGATATAACCGCTACACTCCCGTACCCCGGATTACTAACCCAGTGATATAACCGCTACACTCCCGTACCCTGGATTACTAGCCCAGTGATATAACTGCTACACTCCCGTACCCCGGATTACCAGCCCAGTGATATAACCGCTACACTCCCGTACCCGGGATTACTAGTCCAAAAATATAACCGCTACACTCCCGTACCTCGGATTACCAGTCCAGTGATATAACCACTAGACTCCCGTACCGCGGATTACTAGCCCTGAGATATAACCGCTACACTCCCGTACCCTGGATTACTAGTCCAGTGTTATAACCGCTACACTCCCGTACCGCGGATTACTAGTCCAGTGATATAACCGCTACACTCCCGTGCCCCGGATTACTAGCCCAGTGATATAACCGCTACACTCCCGTACCCTGGATTACTAGTCCAGTGTTATAACCGCTACACTCCCGTACCCCGGATTACTAGTCCAGTGATATAACCGCTACACTCCCGTACCCCGGATTACTAGCCCAGTGATATAACCGCTACACTCCCGTACCCCGGATTACTAGCTCAGTGATATAACCGCTACACTCCCATACCCCGTATTACGAGCCCAGTGATATAACCGCTCCACTCCCGTACCCCGGATTACTAGTCCAGTGATATAACCGCTATACTCCCGTACCCTGGATTACTAGCCCAGTGATATAACCGCTACACTCCTGTACCCCGGATTACTAGTCCAGTGATATAACCGCTACCCTCCCGTACCCCGGATTACTAGTCCAGTGATATAATCGCTACACTCCCGTAACCCGGATTACTAGTCCAGTGATATAATCGCTGCACTCCCGTACCCTGGATTACTAACCCAGTGATATAACCGCTACACTCCCGTAACCCGGATTACTAGTCCAGTGATATAAGGGCTACACTCCCGTACCGCGGATTACTAGTCCAGTGATATAATCGCTACACTCCCGTAACCCGGATTACTAGTCCAGTGATACAATCGCTGCACTCCCGTACCCCGGATTACTAGTCCAGTGATATAACCGCTACACTCCTGTACCACGGATTACTATTCCAGTGATATAACCTCTGCACTCCCGTACCACGGATTACTAGCCCAGTGATATAACCGCTACACTCCCGTACCCCGGATTACTAGTCCAGTGATATAATCGCTGCACTCCCATACCCTGGATTACTAGTCCAGTGATATAAACGCTACACTCCCGTACCCGGGATTACTAGTCCAGTGATATAACCGCTACACTCCCGTACCCCGGATTACTAGCCCAGTGATATAACCTCTACACTCCCGTACCCCAGTTACTAGTCCAGTGATATAACCGCTACACTCCCGTACCCCAGATAACTAGCCCAGTGATATAACCGCTACAGTCCCATACCCCGGCGTACAAGTCCAGTGATATAACCGTTACACTCCCGTACCCCGGATTACTAGTCCAGTGATATAACCGCTGCAATCCTGTACCCCGGATTACTAGTCCAGTGATATAACCGCTACACTCCCGTACCCCGGATTACTAGCCCAGTGATATAACCGCTACACTCCCGTACCCCGGACTACTAGTGCAGTGACATAACCACAACACTCCCGTACCCCGGATTACTAATCCAGTGATATAACCGCTACACTCCCGTACCCCGGATTACTAGCCCAGTGATATAACCGCTACACTCCTGTACCCCGGATTACTAGCCCAGTGATATAACCGCTACACTCCCGTATCCCGGATTACTAGTCCAGTGATATAACCGCTACACTCCCGTAACCTGGATTACTAGTCCAGTGATATAACCGCTACACTCCCGTACCCCGGATTACTAGCACAGTGATATAACCGCTACACTCCCGTACCCCGGATTACTAGTCCAGTGATATAACCGCTACACTCCCGTACCCCAGATTACTAGCCCAGTGATATAACCGCTACACTCCCGTACCCCAGATTACAAGTCCAGTGATATAACCGCTACACTCCCGTACCCTGGATTACTAGCCCAGTGATACAACCGCTACACTCCCGTACCCCGGATTACTAGCCCAGTGATATAACCGCTACACTCCCGTACCCCGGATTACTAGTCCAGTGATATAACCGCTACACACCCGTACGGTGGATTACTAGTCCAGTGATAGAAACGCTACACTCCCGTAACCCGGATTACCAGCCCAGTGATATAACCGCTACACTCCCGTACCCCGGATTACTAGTCCAGTGATATAAACGCAACACTCCCGTGCCCCGGATTACTAGCCCAGTGATAGAACCACTACACTCCCGTACCCCGGATTACTAGTCCAGTGATATAAACGCTACACTCCCGTAACCCGGATTACCAGCCCAGTGATATAACCGCTACACTCCCGTACCCCGGATTACCAGTCCAGTGATATAAACGCTACACTCCCGTGCCCCGGATTACTAGCCCAGTGATATAACCGCTAAACTCCCGTACCCCGGATTACTAGCCCAGTGATATAACCACTACAAACCCGTACCCCGGATTACTAGCCCAGTGATATAACCGCTACCCTCTCATACCCCGGATTACTAGCCCAGTGATATAACCACTACACTCCCGTACCCCGGATTACTAGTCCAGTGATATAAACGCTACAGTCCCGTACCCCGGATAAATAGTCCAGTGATATAACCGCTTCACTCCCGTACCCTGGATTACTAGTCCAGTGATATTACCCCTACACTCCTGTACCCCGGATTACTAGCCCAGTGATATAACCGCTACACTCCCGTACCCCGGATTACTAGTCCAGTGATATA
Organism: Isurus oxyrinchus; assembly: GCA_026770705.1. Taxonomy (NCBI): domain Eukaryota; kingdom Metazoa; phylum Chordata; class Chondrichthyes; order Lamniformes; family Lamnidae; genus Isurus; species Isurus oxyrinchus. Next base: position 13,383 of record JANJGN010000175.1, read on the forward strand.
ACCGCTACACTCCCGTACCCCGGATTACTAGCCCAGTGATATAACCACTACACTCCCGTACCCCGGATTACTAGCCCAGTGATATAACCGCTACCCTCCCATACCCCGGATTACTTGCCCAGTGATATAACCACTGCACTCCCGTACCCCGGATTACTAGTCCAGTGATATAAACGCTACACTCCCGTACCCCGGATTAATAGTCCAGTGATATAACCGCTTCACTCCCGTACCCTGGATTACTAGTCCAGTGATATAACCGCTACACTCCTGTACCCCGGATTACTAGCCCAGTGATATTACCGCTACACTCCCGTACCCCGGATTACTAGTCCTGTGATATAAACGCTACAGTCACGTGCCCGGGATTACTAGTCCAGTGATATAACCGCTACACTCCCGTAACCCGGATTACTAACCCAGTGATATAACCGCTACACTCCCGTACCCTGGATTACTGGCCCAGTGATATAACTGCTACACTCCCGTACCCCGGATTACCAGCCCAGTGATATAACCGCTACCCTCCCGTACCCGGGATTACTAGTCCAAAAATATAACCGCTACACTCCCGTACCTCGGATTACCAGTCCAGTGATATAACCACTAGACTCCCGTACCGCGGATTACTAGCCCTGAGATATAACCGCTACACTCCCGTACCCTGGATTACTAGTCCAGTGTTATAACCGCTACACTCCCGTACCGCGGATTACTAGTCCAGTGATATAACCGCTACACTCCCGTGCCCCGGATTACTAGCCCAGTGATATAACCGCTACACTCCCGTACCCTGGATTACTAGTCCAGTGTTATAACCGCTACACTCCCGTACCCCGGATTACTAGTCCAGTGATATAACCGCTACACTCCCGTACCCCGGATTACTAGCCCAGTGATATAACCGCTACACTCCCGTACCCCGGATTACTAGCTCAGTGATATAACCGCTACACTCCCATACCCCGTATTACGAGCCCAGTGATATAACCGCTCCACTCCCGTACCCCGGATTACTAGTCCAGTGATATAACCGCTATACTCCCGTACCCTGGATTACTAGCCCAGTGATATAACCGCTACACTCCTGTACCCCGGATTACTAGTCCAGTGATATAACCGCTACCCTCCCGTACCCCGGATTACTAGTCCAGTGATATAATCGCTACACTCCCGTAACCCGGATTACTAGTCCAGTGATATAATCGCTGCACTCCCGTACCCTGGATTACTAGCCCAGTGATATAACCGCTACACTCCCATACCCCGGATTACTAGTCCAGTGATATAAGGGCTACACTCCCGTACCGCGGATTACTAGTCCAGTGATATAATCGCTACACTCCCGTAACCCGGATTACTAGTCCAGTGATACAATCGCTGCACTCCCGTACCCCGGAATACTAGTCCAGTGATATAACCGCTACTCTCCTGTACCACGGATTACTATTCCAGTGATATAACCTCTACACTCCCGTACCACGGATTACTAGCCCAGTGATATAACCGCTACACTCCCGTACCCCGGATTACTAGTCCAGTGATATAATCGCTGCACTCCCATACCCTGGATTACTAGTCCAGTGATATAAACGCTACACTCCCGTACCCGGGATTACTAGTCCAGTGATATAACCGCTACACTCCCGTACCCCGGATTACTAGCCCAGTGATATAACCTCTACACTCCCGTACCCCAGTTACTAGTCCAGTGATATAACCGCTACACTCCCGTACCCCGGATAACTAGCCCAGTGATATAACCGCTACAGTCCCATACCCCGGCGTACAAGTCCAGTGATATAACCGTTACACTCCCGTACCCCGGATTACTAGTCCAGTGATATAACCGCTGCAATCCTGTACCCCGGATTACTAGTCCAGTGATATAACCGCTACACTCCCGTACCCCGGATTACTAGCCCAGTGATATAACCGCTACACTCCCGTACCCCGGACTACTAGTGCAGTGACATAACCACAACACTCCCGTACCCCGGATTACTAATCCAGTGATATAACCGCTACACTCCCGTACCCCGGATTACTAGCCCAGTGATATAACCGCTACACTCCCGTACCCCGGATTACTAGCCCAGTGATATAACCGCTACACTCCCGTATCCCGGATTACTAGTCCAGTGATATAACCGCTACACTCCCGTAACCTGGATTACTAGTCCAGTGATATAACCGCTACACTCCCGTACCCCGGATTACTAGCACAGTGATATAACCGCTACACTCCCGTACCCCGGATTACTAGTCCAGTGATATAACCGCTACACTCCCGTACCCCAGATTACTAGCCCAGTGATATAACCGCTACACTCCCGTACCCCAGATTACAAGTCCAGTGATATAACCGCTACACTCCCGTACCCTGGATTACTAGCCCAGTGATACAACCGCTACACTCCCGTACCCCGGATTACTAGCCCAGTGATATAACCGCTAGACTCCCGTACCCCGGATTACTAGTCCAGTGATATAACCGCTAGACACCCGTACGGTGGATTACTAGTCCAGTGATAGAAACGCTACACTCCCGTAACCCGGATTACCAGCCCAGTGATATAACCGCTACACTCCCGTACCCCGGATTACTAGTCCAGTGATATAAACGCAACACTCCCGTGCCCCGGATTACTAGCCCAGTGATAGAACCACTACACTCCCGTACCCCGGATTACTAGTCCAGTGATATAAACGCTACACTCCCGTAACCCGGATTACCAGCCCAGTGATATAACCGCTACACTCCCGTACCCCGGATTACTAGTCCAGTGATATAAACGCTACACTCCCGTGCCCCGGATTACTAGCCCAGTGATATAACCGCTAAACTCCCGTACCCCGGATTACTAGCCCAGTGATATAACCACTACAATCCCGTACCCCGGATTACTAGCCCAGTGATATAACCGCTACCCTCTCATACCCCGGATTACTAGCCCAGTGATATAACCACTACACTCCCGTACCCCGGATTACTAGTCCAGTGATATAAACGCTTCAGTCCCGTACCCCGGATAAATACTCCAGTGATATAACCGCTTCACTCCCGTACCCTGGATTACTAGTCCAGTGATATTACCCCTACACTCCTGTACCCCGGATTACTAGCCCAGTGATATAACCGCTACACTCCCGTACCCCGGATTACTAGTCCAGTGATATAAACGCTACACTCCCGTGCCCGGGATTACTAGTCCGGTGATATAACCGCTACACTCCCGTACCCCGGATTACTAACCCAGTGATATAACCGCTACACTCCCGTACCCTGGATTACTAGCCCAGTGATATAACTGCTACACTCCCGTACCCCGGATTATTAGCCCAGTGATATAACCGCTACACTCCCGTAACCTGGATTACTAGTCCAGTGATATAACCGCTGCACTCCCGTACCCCGGATTACTAGCCCAGTGATACAACCGCTACACTCCCGTACCCCGGATTACTCGTCCAGTGATATAACCGCTACACTCCCGTACCCCGGATTACTAGTCCAGTGATATAACCGCTACACTCCCGTACCCCGGATTACCAGCCCAGTGATATAACAGCTACACTCCCGTACCCTGGATTACTAGTCCAGTGATATAACTGCTTCACTCCCGTAACCCGGATTACCAGCCCAGTGATATAACCGCTACACTCCCGTACCCGGGATTACTAGTCCAAAAATATAACCGCTACACTCCCGTACCTCGGATTACCAGTCCAGTGATATAACCACTACACTCCCGTACCGTGGATTACTAGCCCTGAGATATAACCGCTACACTCCCGTACCCTGGATTACTAGTCCAGTGTTATAACCGCTACACTCCCGTTCCGCGGATTACTAGTCCAGTGATATAACCGCTACACTCCCGTGCCCCGGATTACTAGCCCAGTGATATAACCGCTACTCTCCCGTACCCTGGATTACTAGTCCAGTGTTATAACCGCGACACTCCCGTACCCCGGATTACTAGTCCAGTGATATAACCGCTACACTCCCGTTCCCCGGATAACTAGTCCAGTGATATAACCGCTACAATTTCGTAACCCGGATTACTAGCCCAGTGATATAACGGCTACACTCTCGTACCCCGGATTACTAGTCCAGTGATATAACCACTACACTCCCGTACCCGGGATTACTAGTCCAAAAATATAACCGCTACACTCCCGTACCTCGGATTACCAGTCCAGTGATATAACCACTACACTCCCGTACCGCGGATTACTAGCCCTGAGATATAACCGCTACACTCCCGTACCCTGGATTACTAGTCCAGTGTTATAACCGCTACACTCCCGTACCGCGGATTACTAGTCCAGTGATATAACCGCAACACTCCCGTGCCCCGGATTACTAGCCCAGTGATATAACCGCTACACTCCCGTACCCTGGATTACTAGTCCAGTGTTATAACCGCTACACTCCCGTACCCCGGATTACTAGTCCAGTGATATAACCGCTACACTCCCGTACCCCGGATTACTAGTCCAGTGATATAACCGCTAGAATTTCGTAACCCGGATTACTAGCCCAGTGATATAACCGCTACACTCCCGTACCCCGGATTACTAGTCCAGTGATATAACCACTACACTCCCGTAGCCCGGATTACTAGTCAAGTGATATAACTGGTACACTCCCGTACCCCGGATTACAAGCCCAGTGATATAACCGCTACACTCCCGTACCCCGGATTACTAGCTCAGTGATATAACCGCTACACTCCCATACCCCGGATTACGAGCCCAGTGATATAACCGCTCCACTCCCGTACCCCGGATTACTAGTCCAGTGATATAACCGCTACACTCCCGTACCCTGGATTACTAGCCCAGTGATATAACCGCTACATTCCCGTACCGCGGATTACTAGCCCAGAGATATAACCGCTACACTCCCGTACCCCGGATTACAAGTCCAGTGATATAACCGCTACACTCCCGTACCCTGGATTACTAGCCCAGTGATACAACCGCTACACTCCCGTACCCCGGATTACTAGCCCAGTGATATAACCGCTACACTCCCGTACCCCGGATTACTAGTCCAGTGATATAGCCGCTACACTCCCGTACGGTGGATTACTAGTCCAGTGATATAAACGCTACACTCCCGTAACCCGGATTACCAGCCCAATGATATAACCGCTACACTCCCGTACCCCGGATTACTAGTCCAGTGATATAAACGCTACACTCCCGTGCCCCGGATTACTAGCCCAGTGATATAACCGCTACACTCCCGTACCCCGGATTACTAGCCCAGTGATATAACCACTACACTCCCGTACCCCAGATTACTAGCCCAGTGATATAACCGCTACCCTCCCATACCCCGGATTACTTGCCCAGTGATATAACCACTACACTCCCGTACCCCGGATTACTAGTCCAGTGATATAAACGCTACACTCCCGTACCCCGGATTAATAGTCCAGTGATATAACCGCTTCACTCCCGTACCCTGGATTACTAGTCCAGTGATATAACCGCTACACTCCTGTACCCCAGATTACTAGCCCAGTGATATTACCGCTACACTCCCGTACCCCGGATTACTAGTCCTGTGATATAAACGCTACACTCACGTGCCCGGGATTACTAGTCCAGTGATATAACCGCTACACTCCCGTACCCCGGATTACTAACCCAGTGATATAACCGCTACACTCCCGTACCCTGGATTACTAGCCCAGTGATATAACTGCTACACTCCCGTACCCCGGATTACCAGCCCAGTGATATAACCGCTACACTCCCGTACCCGGGATTACTAGTCCAAAAATATAACCGCTACACTCCCGTACCTCGGATTACCAGTCCAGTGATATAACCACTAGACTCCCGTACCGCGGATTACTAGCCCTGAGATATAACCGCTACACTCCCGTACCCTGGATTACTAGTCCAGTGTTATAACCGCTACACTCCCGTACCGCGGATTACTAGTCCAGTGATATAACCGCTACACTCCCGTGCCCCGGATTACTAGCCCAGTGATATAACCGCTACACTCCCGTACCCTGGATTACTAGTCCAGTGTTATAACCGCTACACTCCCGTACCCCGGATTACTAGTCCAGTGATATAACCGCTACACTCCCGTACCCCGGATTACTAGCCCAGTGATATAACCGCTACACTCCCGTACCCCGGATTACTAGCTCAGTGATATAACCGCTACACTCCCATACCCCGTATTACGAGCCCAGTGATATAACCGCTCCACTCCCGTACCCCGGATTACTAGTCCAGTGATATAACCGCTATACTCCCGTACCCTGGATTACTAGCCCAGTGATATAACCGCTACACTCCTGTACCCCGGATTACTAGTCCAGTGATATAACCGCTACCCTCCCGTACCCCGGATTACTAGTCCAGTGATATAATCGCTACACTCCCGTAACCCGGATTACTAGTCCAGTGATATAATCGCTGCACTCCCGTACCCTGGATTACTAGCCCAGTGATATAACCGCTACACTCCCATACCCCGGATTACTAGTCCAGTGATATAAGGGCTACACTCCCGTACCGCGGATTACTAGTCCAGTGATATAATCGCTACACTCCCGTAACCCGGATTACTAGTCCAGTGATACAATCGCTGCACTCCCGTACCCCGGATTACTAGTCCAGTGATATAACCGCTACACTCCTGTACCACGGATTACTATTCCAGTGATATAACCTCTGCACTCCCGTACCACGGATTACTAGCCCAGTGATATAACCGCTACACTCCCGTACCCCGGATTACTAGTCCAGTGATATAATCGCTGCACTCCCATACCCTGGATTACTAGTCCAGTGATATAAACGCTACACTCCCGTACCCGGGATTACTAGTCCAGTGATATAACCGCTACACTCCCGTACCCCGGATTACTAGCCAGGTGATATAACCTCTACACTCCCGTACCCCAGTTACTAGTCCAGTGATATAACCGCTACACTCCCGTACCCCAGATAACTAGCCCAGTGATATAACCGCTACAGTCCCATACCCCGGCGTACAAGTCCAGTGATATAACCGTTACACTCCCGTACCCCGGATTACTAGTCCAGTGATATAACCGCTGCAATCCTGTACCCCGGATTACTAGTCCAGTGATATAACCGCTACACTCCCGTACCCCGGATTACTAGCCCAGTGATATAACCGCTACACTCCCGTACCCCGGACTACTAGTGCAGTGACATAACCACAACACTCCCGTACCCCGGATTACTAATCCAGTGATATAACCGCTACACTCCCGTACCCCGGATTACTAGCCCAGTGATATAACCGCTACACTCCTGTACCCCGGATTACTAGCCCAGTGATATAACCGCTACACTCCCGTATCCCGGATTACTAGTCCAGTGATATAACCGCTACACTCCCGTAACCTGGATTACTAGTCCAGTGATATAACCGCTACACTCCCGTACCCCGGATTACTAGCACAGTGATATAACCGCTACACTCCCGTACCCCGGATTACTAGTCCAGTGATATAACCGCTACACTCCCGTACCCCAGATTACTAGCCCAGTGATATAACCGCTACACTCCCGTACCCCAGATTACAAGTCCAGTGATATAACCGCTACACTCCCGTACCCTGGATTACTAGCCCAGTGATACAACCGCTACACTCCCGTACCCCGGATTACTAGCCCAGTGATATAACCGCTACACTCCCGTACCCCGGATTACTAGTCCAGTGATATAACCGCTACACACCCGTACGGTGGATTACTAGTCCAGTGATAGAAACGCTACACTCCCGTAACCCGGATTACCAGCCCAGTGATATAACCGCTACACTCCCGTACCCCGGATTACTAGTCCAGTGATATAAACGCAACACTCCCGTGCCCCGGATTACTAGCCCAGTGATAGAACCACTACACTCCCGTACCCCGGATTACTAGTCCAGTGATATAAACGCTACACTCCCGTAACCCGGATTACCAGCCCAGTGATATAACCGCTACACTCCCGTACCCCGGATTACCAGTCCAGTGATATAAACGCTACACTCCCGTGCCCCGGATTACTAGCCCAGTGATATAACCGCTAAACTCCCGTACCCCGGATTACTAGCCCAGTGATATAACCACTACAAACCCGTACCCCGGATTACTAGCCCAGTGATATAACCGCTACCCTCTCATACCCCGGATTACTAGCCCAGTGATATAACCACTACACTCCCGTACCCCGGATTACTAGTCCAGTGATATAAACGCTACAGTCCCGTACCCCGGATAAATAGTCCAGTGATATAACCGCTTCACTCCCGTACCCTGGATTACTAGTCCAGTGATATTACCCCTACACTCCTGTACCCCGGATTACTAGCCCAGTGATATAACCGCTACACTCCCGTACCCCGGATTACTAGTCCAGTGATATAAACGCTACACTCCCGTGCCCGGGATTACTAGTCCGGTGATATAACCGCTACACTCCCGTACCCCGGATTACTAACCCAGTGATATAACCGCTACACTCCCGTACCCTGGATTACTAGCCCAGTGATATAACTGCTACACTCCCGTACCCCGGATTATTAGCCCAGTGATATAACCGCTACACTCCCGTAACCTGGATTACTAGTCCAGTGATATAACCGCTGCACTCCCGTACCCCGGATTACTAGCCCAGTGATACAACCGCTACACTCCCGTACCCCGGATTACTCGTCCAGTGATATAACCGCTACACTCCCGTACCCCGGATTACTAGTCCAGTGATATAACCGCTACACTCCCGTACCCCGGATTACCAGCCCAGTGATATAACAGCTACACTCCCGTACCCTGGATTACTAGTCCAGTGATATAACTGCTTCACTCCCGTAACCCGGATTACCAGCCCAGTGATATAACCGCTACACTCCCGTACCCGGGATTACTAGTCCAAAAATATAACCGCTACACTCCCGTACCTCGGATTACCAGTCCAGTGATATAACCACTACACTCCCGTACCGTGGATTACTAGCCCTGAGATATAACCGCTACACTCCCGTACCCTGGATTACTAGTCCAGTGTTATAACCGCTACACTCCCGTTCCGCGGATTACTAGTCCAGTGATATAACAGCTACACTCCCGTTCCCCGGATAACTAGTCCAGTGATATAACCGCTACAATTTCGTAACCCGGATTACTAGCCCAGTGATATAACGGCTACACTCCCGTACCCCGGATTACTAGTCCAGTGATATAACCACTACACTCCCGTAGCCTGGATTACTAGTCCAGTGATATAACTGGTACACTCCCGTACCCCGGATTACTAGCCCAGTGATATAACCGCTACACTCCCGTACCCCGGATTACTAGTTCAGTGATATAACCGCTACACTCCCATAGCCCGGATTACGAGCCCAGTGATATAACCGCTCCACTCCCGTACCCCGGATTACTAGTCCAGTGATATAACCGCTACACTCCCGTACCCTGGATTACTAGCCCAGTGATATAACAGCTACACTCCCGTACCCCGGATTACTAGTCCAGTGATATAAACGCTACACTCCCGTACCCGGGATTACTAGTCCAGTGATACAATCGCTGCACTCCTGTACCCCGGATTACTAGCCCAGTTATATAACCGCTACACTCCCGTACCCCGGATTACTAGTCCAGTGATATAACCGCTACACTCCCGTACCCCGGATTACTAGCTCAGTGATATAACCGCTACACTCCCATTCCCCGGATTACGAGCCCAGTGATATAACCGCTCCACTCCCGTACCCCGGATTACTAGTCCAGTGATATAACCGCTACACTCCCGTACCCTGGATTACTAGCCCAGTGATATAACCGCTACATTCCCGTACCGCGGATTACTAGCCCAGTGATATAACCGCTACACTCCCGTACCCCGGATTACAAGTCCAGTGATATAACCGCTACACTCCCGTACCCTGGATTACTAGCCCAGTGATACAACCGCTACAGTCCCGTACCCCGGATTACTAGCCCAGTGATATAACCGCTACACTCCCGTACCCCGGATTACTAGTCCAGTGATATAACCGCTACACTCCCGTACGGTGGATTACTAGTCCAGTGATATAAACGCTACACTCCCGTAACCCGGATTACCAGCCCAGTGATATAACCGCTACACTCCCGTACCCTGGATTGCTAGTCCAGTGATATCAACGCAAGACTCCCGTGCCCCGGATTACTAGTCCAGTGATATAACCACTACACTCCCATACCCCGGATTACTAGTCCAGTGATATAAACGCTACACTCCCGTAACCCGGATTACCAGCCCAGTGATATAACCGCTACACTCCCGTACCCCGGATTACTAGTCCAGTGATATAAACGCTACACTCCCGTGCCCCGGATTACTAGCCCAGTGATATAACCGCTACACTCCCGTACCCCGGATTACTAGCCCAGTGATATAACCACTACACTCCCGTACCCCGGATTACTAGCCCAGTGATATAACCGCTACCCTCCCATACCCCGGATTACTTGCCCAGTGATATAACCACTACACTCCCGTACCCCGGATTACTAGTCCAGTGATATAAACGCTACACTCCCGTACCCCGGATTAATAGTCCAGTGATATAACCGCTTCACTCCCGTACCCTGGATTTCTAGTCCAGTGATATAACCGCTACACTCCTGTACCCCGGATTACTAGCCCAGTGATATAACCGCTACACTCCCGTACCCCGGATTACTAGTCCTGTGATATAAACGCTACACTCACGTGCCCGGGATTACTAGTCCAGTGATACAACCGCTACACTCCCGTACCCCGGATTACTAACCCAGTGATATAACCGCTACACTCCCGTACCCTGGATTACTAGCCCAGTGATATAACTGCTACACTCCCGTACCCCGGATTACCAGCCCAGTGATATAACCGCTACACTCCCGTACCCGGGATTACTAGTCCAAAAATATAACCGCTACACTCCCGTACCTCGGATTACCAGTCCAGTGATATAACCACTAGACTCCCGTACCGCGGATTACTAGCCCTGAGATATAACCGCTACACTCCCGTACCCTGGATTACTAGTCCAGTGTTATAACCGCTACACTCCCGTACCGCGGATTACTAGTCCAGTGATATAACCGCTAAACTCCCGTACCCTGGATTACTAGTCCAGTGATATAACAGCTACACTCCCGTACCCCGGATTACTAGTCCAGTGATATAACCGCTACAATTTCGTAACCCGGATTACTAGCCCAGTGATATAACCGCTACACTCCCGTACCCCGGATTACCAGTCCAGTGATATAACCACTACACTCCCGTAGCCGGATTACTAGTCCAGTGATATAACTGGTACACTCCCGTACCACGGATTACTAGCCCAGTGATATAACCGCTACACTCCCGTACCCCGGATTACTAGCTCAGTGATATAACCGCTACACTCCCATACCCCGTATTACGAGCCCAGTGATATAACCGCTCCACTCCCGTACCCCGGATTACTAGTCCAGTGATATAACCGCTATACTCCCGTACCCTGGATTACTAGCCCAGTGATATAACCGCTACACTCCTGTACCCCGGATTACTAGTCCAGTGATATAACCGCTACCCTCCCGTACCCCGGATTACTAGTCCAGTGATATAATCGCTACAATCCCGTAACCCGGATTACTAGTCCAGTGATATAATCGCTGCACTCCCGTACCCTGGATTACTAGCCCAGTGATATAACCGCTACACTCCCTTACCCCGGATTACTAGTCCAGTGATATAAGGGCTACACTCCCGTACCGCGGATTACTAGTCCAGTGATATAATCGCTACACTCCCGTAACCCGGATTACTAGTCCAGTGATACAATCGCTGCACTCCCGTACCCGGATTACTAGTCCAGTGATATAACCGCTACACTCCCGTACCACGGATTACTATTCCAGTGATATAACCTCTACACTCCCGTACCACGGATTACTAGCCCAGTGATATAACCGCTACACTCCCGTACCCCGGATTACTAGTCCAGTGATATAATCGCTGCACTCCCATACCCTGGATTACTAGTCCAGTGATATAAACGCTACACTCCCGTACCCGGGATTACTAGTCCAGTGATATAACCGCTACACTCCCGTACCCCGGATTACTAGCCCAGTGATATAACCTCTACACTCCCGTACCCCGGTTACTAGTCCAGTGATATAACCGCTACACTCCCGTACCCCGGATAACTAGCCCAGTGATATAACCGCTACAGTCCCATACCCCGGCGTACAAGTCCAGTGATATAACCGTTACACTCCCGTACCCCGGATTACTAGTCCAGTGATATAACCGCTGCAATCCCGTACCCCGGATTACTAGCCCAGTGATATAACCGCTACACTCCCGTACCCCGGATTACTAGCCCAGTGATATAACCGCTACACTCCCGTACCCCGGATTACTAGTCCAGTGACATAACCACAACACTCCCGTAGCCCGGATTACTAATCCAGTGATATAACCGCTACACTCCCGTACCCCGGATTACTAGCCCAGTGATATAACCGCTACACTCCCGTACCCCGGATTACTAGCCCAGTGACATAACCGCTACACTCCCGTATCCCGGATTACTAGTCCAGTGATATAACCGCTACACTCCCGTAACCTGGATTACTAGTCCAGTGATATAACCGCTACACTCCCGTACCCCGGATTACTAGCACAGTGATATAACCGCTACACTCCCGTACCCCGGATTACTAGTCCAGTGATATAACCGCTACACTCCCGTACCCCAGATTACTAGCCCAGTGATATAACCGCTACACTCCCGTACCCCGGATTACAAGTCCAGTGTTATAACCGCTACACTCCCGTACCCTGGATTACTAGCCCAGTGATACAACCGCTACACTCCCGTACCCCGGATTACTAGCCCAGTGATATAACCGCTACACTCCCGTACCCCGGATTACTAGTCCAGTGATATAACCGCTACACACCCGTACGGTGGATTACTAGTCCAGTGATATAAACGCTACACTCCCGTAACCCGGATTACCAGCCCAGTGATATAACCGCTACACTCCCGTACCCCGGATTACTAGTCCAGTGATATAAACGCAACACTCCCGTGCCCCGGATTACTAGCCCAGTGATAGAACCACTACACTCCCGTACCCCGGATTACTAGTCCAGTGATATAAACGCTACACTCCCGTAACCCGGATTACCAGCCCAGTGATATAACCGCTACACTCCCGTACCCCGGATTACTAGTCCAGTGATATAAACGCTACACTCCCGTGCCCCGGATTACTAGCCCAGTGATATAACCGCTAAACTCCCGTACCCCGGATTACTAGCCCAGTGATATAACCACTACAATCCCGTACCCCGGATTACTAGCCCAGTGATATAACCGCTACCCTCCCATACCCCGGATTACTAGCCCAGTGATATAACCAGTACACTCCGGTACCCCGGATTACTAGTCCAGTGATATAAACGCTACAGTCCCGTACCCCGGATAAATAGTCCAGTGATATAACCGCTTCACTCCCGTACCCTGGATTACTAGTCCAGTGATATAACCCCTACACTCCTGTACCCCGGATTACTAGCCCAGTGATATAACCGCTACACTCCCGTACCCCGGATTAATAGTCCAGTGATATAAACGCTACACTCCTGTGCCCGGGATTACTAGTCCGGTGATATAACCGCTACACTCCCGTACCCCGGATTACTAACCCAGGGATATAACCGCTACACTCCCGTACCCTGGATTACTAGCCCAGTGATATAACTGCTACACTCCCGTACCCCGGATTATTAGCCAAGTGATATAACCGCTACACTCCCGTAACCTGGATTACAAGTCCAGTGATATAACCGCTGCACTCCCGTACCCCGGATTACTAGCCCAGTGATACAACCGCTACACTCCCGTACCCCGGATTACTAGTCCAGTGATATAAACGCTACACTCCCGTACCCCGGATTACTCGTCCAGTGATATAACCGCTACACTCCCGTACCCCGGATTACTAGTCCAGTGATATAACCGCTACACTCCCGTACCCCGGATTACCAGCCCAGTGATATAACAGCTACACTCCCGTACCCCGGATTACTAGTCCAGTGATATAACTGCTTCACTCCCGTAACCCGGATTACCAGCCCAGTGATATAACCGCTACACTCCCGTACCCGGGATTACTAGTCCAAAAATATAACCGCTACACTCCCGTACCTCGGATTACCAGTCCAGTGATATAACCACTACACTCCCGTACCGCGGATTACTAGCCCTGAGATATAACCGCTACACTCCCGTACCCTGGATTACTAGTCCAGTGTTATAACCGCTAAACTCCCATAGCCCGGATTACGAGCCCAGTGATATAACCGCTACACACCCGTACCCCGGATTACTAGCCCAGTGATATAACCGCTACTCTCCCGTACCCTGGATTACTAGTCCAGTGTTATAACCGCGACACTCCCGTACCCCGGATTACTAGTCCAGTGATATAACCGCTACACTCCCGTACCCTGGATTACTAGTCCAGTGATATAACAGCTACACTCCCGTTCCCCGGATTACTAGTCCAGTGATATAACCGCTACAATTTCTTAACCCGGATTACTAGCCCAGTGATATAACGGCTACACTCCCGTACCCCGGATTACTAGTCCAGTGATATAACCACTACACTCCCGTAGCCTGGATTACTAGTCCAGTGATATAACTGGTACACTCCCGTACCCCGGATTACTAGCCCAGTGATATAACCGCTACACTCCCGTACCCCGGATTACTAGTTCAGTGATATAACCGCTACACTCCCATAGCCCGGATTACGAGCCCAGTGATATAACCGCTCCACTCCCGTACCCCGGATTACTAGTCCAGTGATATAACCGCTACACTCCCGTACCCTGGATTACTAGCCCAGTGATATAACCGCTACACTCCCGTACCCCGGATTACTAGTCCAGTGATATAACCGGTACACTCCCGTACCCCGGATTACTAGTCCTGTGATATAATCGCTACACTCCCGTAACCCGGATTACTAGTCCAGTGATATAATCGCTGCACTCCCGTATCCCGGATTACTAGCCCAGTGATATAACCGCTACACTCCCATACCCCGGATTACTAGTCCAGTGATATAAACGCTACACTCCCGTACCCGGGATTACTAGTCCAGTGATACAATCGCTGCACTCCCGTACCCCGGATTACTAGCCCAGTTATATAACCGCTACACTCCCGTACCCCGGATTACTAGTCCAGTGATATAATCGCTGCACTCCCATACCCTGGATTACTAGTCCAGTGATATAAACGCTACACTCCCGTACCCCGGATTACTAGTCCAGTGATATAACCGCTACACTCCCGTACCCCGGATTACTAGCCCAGTGATATAACCTCTACACTCCCGTACCCCAGTTACTAGTCCAGTGATATAACCGCTACACTCCCGTACCCCGGATAACTAGCCCAGTGATATAACCGCTACACTCCCGTACGGTGGATTACTAGTCCAGTGATATAACCGCTACACTCCCGTACCCCGGATTACCAGCCCAGTGATATAACCGCTACTCACCCGTACCCCGGATTACCAGTCCAGTGATATAAACGCAACACTCCCGTGCCCCGGATTACTAGCCCAGTGATATAACCACTACTTTCCCGTACCCCGGATTACTAGTCCAGTGATATATACGCTACACTCCCGTACCCCGGATTACTAGTCCAGTGATATAACCGCTACACTCCCGTACGGTGGATTACTAGTCCAGTGATATAACCGCAACACTCCCGTACCCCGGATTACCAGCCCAGTGATATAACCGCTACTCACCCGTACCCCGGATTACCAGTCCAGTGATATAAACGCAACACTCCCGTGCCCCGGATTACTAGCCCACTGATATAACCACTACTTTCCCGTACCCCGGATTACTAGTCCAGTGATATATACGCTACACTCCCGTAACCCGGATTACCAGCCCAGTGATATAACCGCTACACTCCCGTACCCCGGATTACTAGTCCAGTGATATAAACGCTACACTCCCGTGCCCCGGATTACTAGCCCAGTGATATAACCGCTACACACCCGTACCCCGGATTACTAGCCCAGTGATATAACCACTACACTCCCGTACCCCGGATTACTAGCCCAGTGATATAACCGCTACCCTCCCATACCCCGGATTACTAGCCCAGTGATATAACCACTACACTCCCGTACCCCGGATTACTAGTCCAGTGATATAAACGCTACACTCCCGTACCCCGGATTACTAGTCCAGTGATATAAACGCTACACTCCCGTGCCCGGGATTACTAGTCCAGTGATATAACCGCTACACTCCCGTACCCCGGATTACTAACCCAGTGATATAACCGCTACACTCCCGTACCCTGGATTACTAGCCCAGTGATATAACCGCTCCACTCCCGTACCCCGGATTACTAGTCCAGTGATATAACCGCTATACTCCCGTACCCTGGATTACTAGCCCAGTGATATAACCGCTACACTCCTGTACCCCGGATTACTAGTCCAGTGATATAACCGCTACCCTCCCGTACCCCGGATTACTAGTCCAGTGATATAATCGCTACACTCCCGTAACCCGGATTACTAGTCCAGTGATATAATCGCTGCACTCCCGTACCCTGGATTACTAGCCAAGTGATATAACAGCTACACTCCCTTACCCCGGATTACTAGTCCAGTGATATAAGGGCTACACTCCCGTACCGCGGATTACTAGTCCAGTGATATAATCGCTAAACTCCCGTAACCCGGATTACTAGTCCAGTGATACAATCGCTGCACTCCCGTACCCCGGATTACTAGTCCAGTGATATAACCGCTACACTCCCGTACCACGGATTACTATTCCAGTGATATAACCTCTACACTCCCGTACCACGGATTACTAGCCCAGTGATATAACCGCTACACTCCCGTACCCCGGATTACTAGTCCAGTGATATAATCGCTGCACTCCCATACCCTGGATTACTAGTCCAGTGATATAAACGCTACACTCCCGTACCCGGGATTACTAGTCCAGTGATATAACCGCTACACTCCCGTACCCCGGATTACTAGCCCAGTGATATAACCTCTACACTCCCGTACCCCGGTTACTAGTCCAGTGATAGAACCGCTACACTCCCGTACCCCGGATAACTAGCCCAGTGATATAACCGCTACAGTCCCATACCCCGGCGTACAAGTCCAGTGATATAACCGTTACACTCCCGTACCCCGGATTACTAGTCCAGTGATATAACCGCTGCAATCCCGTACCCCGGATTACTAGCCCAGTGATATAACCGCTACACTCCCGTACCCCGGATTACTAGCCCAGTGATATAACCGCTACACTCCCGTACCCTGGATTACTAGTCCAGTGACATAACCACAACACTCCCGTACCCCGGATTACTAATCCAGTGATATAACCGCTACACTCCCGTACCCCGGATTACTAGCCCAGTGATATAACCGCTACACTCCCGTACCCCGGATTACTAGCCCAGTGACATAACCGCTACACTCCCGTATCCCGGATTACTAGTCCAGTGATATAACCGCTACACTCCCGTAACCTGGATTACTAGTCCAGTGATATAACCGCTACACTCCCGTACCCCGGATTACTAGCACAGTGATATAACCGCTACACTCCCGTACCCCGGATTACTAGTCCAGTGATATAACCGCTACACTCCCGTACCCCAGATTACTAGCCCAGTGATATAACCGCTACACTCCCGTACCCCGGATTACAAGTCCAGTGTTATAACCGCTACACTCCCGTACCCTGGATTACTAGCCCAGTGATACAACCGCTACACTCCCGTACCCCGGATTACTAGCCCAGTGATATAACCGCTACACTCCCGTACCCCGGATTACTAGTCCAGTGATATAACCGCTACACACCCGTACGGTGGATTACTAGTCCAGTGATATAAACGCTACACTCCCGTAACCCGGATTACCAGCCCAGTGATATAACCGCTACACTCCCGTACCCCCGATTACTAGTCCAGTGATATGAACGCAACACTCCCGTGCCCCGGATTACTAGCCCAGTGATAGAACCACTACACTCCCGTACCCCGGATTACTAGTCCAGTGATATAAACGCTACACTCCCGTAACCCGGATTACCAGCCCAGTGATATAACCGCTACACTCCCGTACCCCGGATTACTAGTCCAGTGATATAAACGCTACACTCCCGTGCCCCGGATTACTAGCCCAGTGATATAACCGCTAAACTCCCGTACCCCGGATTACTAGCCCAGTGATATAACCACTACAATCCCGTACCCCGGATTACTAGCCCAGTGATATAACCGCTACCCTCCCATACCACGGATTACTAGCCCAGTGATATAACCAGTACACTCCCGTACCCCGGATTACTAGTCCAGTGATATAAACGCAACAGTCCCGTACCCCGGATAAATAGTCCAGTGATATAACCGCTTCACTCCCGTACCCTGGATTACTAGTCCAGTGATATAACCCCTACACTCCTGTACCCCGGATTACAAGCCCAGTGATATAACCGCTACACTCCCGTACCCCGGATTAATAGTCCAGTGATATAAACGCTACACTCCCGTGCCCGGGATTACTAGTCCGGTGATATAACCGCTACACTCCCGTACCCCGGATTACTAACCCAGTTATATAACCCCTACACTCCCGTACCCTGGATTACTAGCCCAGTGATATAACTGCTACACTCCCGTACCCCGGATTATTAGCCCAGTGATATAACCGCTACACTCCCGTAACCTGGATTAGAAGTCCAGTGATATAACCGCTGCACTCCCGTACCCCGGATTACTAGCCCAGTGATACAACCGCTACACTCCCGTACCCCGGATTACTCGTCCAGTGATATAACCGCTACACTCCCGTACCCCGGATTACTAGTCCAGTGATATAACCGCTACACTCCCGTACCCCGGATTACCAGCCCAGTGATATAACAGCTACACTCCCGTACCCCGGATTACTAGTCCAGTGATATAACTGCTTCACTCCCGTAACCCGGATTACCAGCCCAGTGATATAACCGCTACACTCCCGTACCCGGGATTACTAGTCCAAAAATATAACCGCTACACTCCCGTACCTCGGATTACCAGTCCAGTGATATAACCACTACACTCCCGTACCGCGGATTACTAGCCCTGAGATATAACCGCTACACTCCCGTACCCTGGATTACTAGTCCAGTGTTATAACCGCTACACTCCCGTACCGCGGATTACTAGTCCAGTGATATAACCGCTACACTCCCGTGCCCCGGATTACTAGCCCAGTGATATAACCGCTACTCTCCCGTACCCTGGATTACTAGTCCAGTGTTATAACCGCGACACTCCCGTACCCCGGATTACTAGTCCAGTGATATAACCGCTACACTCCCGTACCCTGGATTACTAGTCCAGTGATATAACAGCTACACTCCCGTTCCCCGGATTACTAGTCCAGTGATATAACCGCTACAATTTCGTAACCCGGATTACTAGCCCAGTGATATAACGGCTACACTCCCGTACCCCGGATTACTAGTCCAGTGATATAACCACTACACTCCCGTAGCCTGGATTACTAGTCCAGTGATATAACTGGTACACTCCCGTACCCCGGATTACTAGCCCAGTGATATAACCGCTACACTCCCGTACCCCGGATTACTAGTTCAGTGATATAACCGCTACACTCCCATAGCCCGGATTACGAGCCCAGTGATATAACCGCTCCACTCCCGTACCCCGGATTACTAGTCCAGTGATATAACCGCTACACTCCCGTACCCTGGATTACTAGCCCACTGATATAACCGCTACACTCCCGTACCCCGGATTACTAGTCCAGTGATGTAACCGGTACACTCCCGTACCCCGGATTACTAGTCCTGTGATATAATCGCTACACTCCCGTAACCCGGATTACTAGTCCAGTGATATAATCGCTGCACTCCCGTATCCCGGATTACTAGCCCAGTGATATAACCGCTACACTCCCATACCCCGGATTACTAGTCCAGTGATATAAACGCTACACTCCCGTACCCGGGATTACTAGTCCAGTGATACAATCGCTGCACTCCCGTACCCCGGATTACTAGCCCAGTTATATAACCGCTACACTCCCGTACCCCGGATTACTAGTCCAGTGATATAATCGCTGCACTCCCATACCCTGGATTACTAGTCCAGTGATATAAACGCTACACTCCCGTACCCCGGATTACTAGCCCAGTGATATAACCTCTACACTCCCGTACCCCGGTTACTAGTCCAGTGATATAACCGCTACACTCCCGTACCCCGGATTACTTGCCCAGTGATATAACCGCTACACTCCCGTACCTCGGATTACTAGTCCAGTGACATAACCGCAACACTCCCGTAGCCCGGATTACTAATCCAGTGATATAACCGCTACACTCCCGTACCCCGGATTACTAGCCCAGTGATATAACCGCTACACTCCCGTACCCCGGATTACCATCCCAGTGATATAACCGCTACACTCCCGTATCCCGGATTACTAGTCCAGTGATATAACCGCTATACTCCCGTAACCTGGATTACTAGTCCAGTGATATAACCGCTACACTCCCGTACCCCGGATTACTAGTCCAGTGATATAACCGCTAGACTCCCGTACCCCGGATTACTAGCCCAGTGATATAACCGCTACACTCCCGAACCCCGGATTACAAGTCCAGTGATATAACCGCTACACTCCCGTACCCTGGATTACTAGCCCAGTGATACAACCGCTACACTCCCGTACCCCGGATTACTAGCCCAGTGATATAACCACTACACTCCCGTACCCCGGATTACTAGTCCAGTGATATAAACGCTACACTCCCGTACCCCGGATTACTAGTCCAGTGATATAAACGCTACACTCCCGTGCCCGGGATTACTAGTCCAGTGATATAACCGCTACACTCCCGTACCCCGGATTACTAACCCAGTGATATAACCGCTACACTCCCGTACCCTGGATTACTAGCCCAGTGATATAACTGCTACACTCCCGTACCCTGGATTATTAGCCCAGTGATATAACCGCTACACTCCCGCAACCTGGATTACTAGTCCAGTGATATAACCGCTGCACTCCCGTACCCCGGATTACTAGCCCAGTGATACAACCGCTACACTCCCGTACCCCGGATTACTCGTCCAGTGATATAACCGCTACACTCCCGTACCCCGGATTACTAGTCCAGTGATATAACCGCTACACTCCCGTACCCCGGATTACCAGCCCAGTGATATAACAGCTACACTCCCGTACCCCGGATTACTAGTCCAGTGATATAACTGCTTCACTCCCGTAACCCGGATTACCAGCCCAGTGATATAACCGCTAAACTCACGTACCCGGGATTACTAGTCCAAAAATATAACCGCTACACTCCCGTACCTCGGATTACCATCCAGTGATATAACCACTACACTCCCGTACCGCGGATTACTAGCCCTGAGATATAACCGCTACACTCCCGTACCCTGGATTACTAGTGCAGTGTTATAACCGCTACACTCCCGTACCGCGGATTACTAGTCCAGTGATATAACCGCTACACTCCCGTGCCCTGGATTACTAGTCCAGTGTTATAACCGCTACACTCCCGTACCGCGGATTACTAGTCCAGTGATATAACCGCTACACTCGCGTGCCCCGGATTACTAGCCCAGTGATATAACCGCTACTCTCCCGTACCCTGGATTACTAGTCCAGTGTTATAACCGCGACACTCCCGTACCCCGGATTACTAGTCCAGTGATATAACCGCTACACTCCCGTACCCTGGATTACTAGTCCAGTGATATAACAGCTACACTCCCGTTCCCCGGATTACTAGTCCAGTGATATAACCGCTACAATTTCGTAACCCGGATTACTAGCCCAGTGATATAACCGCTACACACCAGTACCCCGGATTACTAGTCCAGTGATATAACCACTACACTCCCGTAGCCTGGATTACTAGTCCAGTGATATAACTGGTACACTCCAGTACCCCGGATTACTAGCCCAGTGATATAACCGCTACACTCCCGTACCCCGGATTACTAGTCCAGTGATATAACCGCTACACTCCCGTACCCTGGATTACTAGCCCAGTGATATAACCGCTACACTCCCGTACCCCGGATTACTAGTCAACTGATATAACCGCTACACTCCCGTACCCCGGATTACTAGTCCAGTGATATAACCGCTACACTCCCGTACCCCGGATTACTAGCCCAGTGATATAACCTCTACACTCCCGTACCCCGGTTACTAGTCCAGTGATATAACCGCTACACTCCCGTACCCCGGATAACTAGCCCAGTGATATAACCGCTACACTCCCGTACCCCGGATTACTTGCCCAGTGATATAACCGCTACACTCCCGTACCTCGGATTACTAGTCCAGTGACATAACCGCAACACTCCCGTAGCCCGGATTACTAATCCAGTGATATAACAGCTACACTCCCGTACCCCGGATTACTAGCCCAGTGATATAACCGCTACACTCCCGTACCCCGGATTACTAGCCCAGTGATATAACCGCTACACTCCCGTATCCCGGATTACTAGTCCAGTGATATAACCGCTACACTCCCGTAACCTGGAATACTAGTCCAGTGATATAACCGCTACACTCCCGTACCCCGGATTACTAGTCCAGTGATATAACCGCTAGACTCCCGTACCCCGGATTACTAGCCCAGTGATATAACCGCTACACTCCCGAACCCCGGATTACCAGTCCAGTGATATAACCGCTACACTCCCGTACCCTGGATTACTAGCCCAGTGATACAACCGCTACACTCCCGTACCCCGGATTACTAGCCCAGTGATATAACCGCTACACTCCCGTACCCCGGATTACTAGTCCAGTGATATAACCGCTACACTCCCGTACGGTGGATTACTAGTCCAGTGATATAACCGCTACACTCCCGTACCCCGGATTACCAGCCCAGTGATATAACCGCTACTCACCCGTATCCCGGATTACCAGTCCAGTGATATAAACGCAACACTCCCGTGCCCCGGATTACTGGCCCAGTGATATAACCACTACTTTCCCGTACCCCGGATTACTAGTCCAGTGATATATACGCTACACTCCCGTAACCCGGATTACCAGCCCAGTGATATAACCGCTACACGCCCGTAACCCGGATTACTAGTCCAGTGATATAAACGCTACACTCCCGTGCCCCGGATTACTAGCCCAGTGATATAACCGCTACACACCCGTACCCCGGATTACTAGCCCAGTGATATAACCACTACACTCCCGTACCCCGGATTACTAGCCCAGTGATATAACCGCTACCCTCCCATACCCCGGATTACTAGCCCAGTGATATAACCACTACACTCCCGTACCCCGGATAACTAGTCCAGTGATATAAACGCTACACTCCCGTACCCCGGATTACTAGTCCAGTGATATAAACGCTACACTCCCGTGCCCGGGATTACTAGTCCAGTGATATAACCGCTACACTCCCGTACCCCGGATTACTAACCCAGTGATATAACCGCTACACTCCCGTACCCTGGATTACTAGCCCAGTGATATAACTGCTACACTCCCGTACCCCGGATTATTAGCCCAGTGATATAACCGCTACACTCCCGTAACCTGGATTACTAGTCCAGTGATATAACCGCTGCACTCCCGTACCCCGGATTACTAGCCCAGTGATACAACCGCTACACTCCCGTACCCCGGATTACTCGTCCAGTGATATAACCGCTACACTCCCGTACCCCGGATTACTAGTCCAGTGATATAACCGCTACACTCCCGTACCCCGGATTACCAGCCCAGTGATATAACAGCTACACTCCCGTACCCCGGATTACTAGTCCAGTGATATAACTGCTTCACTCCCGTAACCCGGATTACCAGCCCAGTGATATAACCGCTAAACTCACGTACCCGGGATTACTAGTCCAAAAATATAACCGCTACACTCCCGTACCTCGGATTACCATCCAGTGATATAACCACTACACTCCCGTACCGCGGATTACTAGCCCTGAGATATAACCGCTACACTCCCGTACCCTGGATTACTAGTGCAGTGTTATAACCGCTACACTCCCGTACCGCGGATTACTAGTCCAGTGATATAACCGCTACACTCATGTGCCCTGGATTACTAGTCCAGTGTTATAACCGCTACACTCCCGTACCGCGGATTACTAGTCCAGTGATATAACCGCTACACTCGCGTGCCCCGGATTACTAGCCCAGTGATATAACCGCTACTCTCCCGTACCCTGGATTACTAGTCCAGTGTTATAACCGCGACACTCCCGTACCCCGGATTACTAGTCCTGTGATATAACCGCTACACTCCCGTACCCTGGATTACTTGTCCAGTGATATAACAGCTACACTCCCGTTCCCCGGATTACTAGTCCAGTGATATAACCGCTACAATTTCGTAACCCGGATTACTAGCCCAGTGATATAACCGCTACACTCCCGTACCCCGGATTACTAGTCCAGTGATATAACCACTACACTCCCGTAGCCTGGATTACTAGTCCAGTGATATAACTGGTACACTCCCGTACCCCGGATAACTAGCCCAGTGATATAACCGCTACACTCCCGTACCCCGGATTACTAGTCCAGTGATATAACCGCTACACTCCCGTGCCCTGGATTACTAGCCCAGTGATATAACCGCTACACTCCCGTACCCCGGATTACTAGTCCACTGATATAACCGCTACACTCCCGTACCCTGGATTACTAGTCCAGTGATATAATCGCTACACTCCCGTAACCCGGATTACTAGTCCAGTGATATAATCGCTGCTCTCCCGTATCCCGGATTACTAGCCCATTGATATAACCGCTACACTCCCATACCCCGGATTACTAGTCCAGTGATATAAACGGTACACTCCCGTACCCGGGATTACTAGTCCAGTGATACAATTGCTACACTCCCGTACCCCGGATTACTAGCCCAGTGATATAACCGCTACACTCCCGTACCCCGGATTACTAGTCCAGTGATATAATCGCTGCACTCCCATACCCTGGATTACAAGTCCAGTGATATAAACGCTACACTCCCGTACCCCGGATTACTTGTCCAGTGATATAACCGCTACACTCCCGTACCCCGGATTACTAGCCCAGTGATATAACCTCTACACTCCCGTACCCCGGTTACTAGTCCAGTGATATAACCGCTACACTCCCGTACCCCGGATAACTAGCCCAGAGATATAACAGCTACAGTCCCATACCCCGGCGTACAAGTCCAGTGATATAACCGTTACACTCCCGTACCCCGGATTACTAGTCCAGTGATATAACCGCTACACTCCCGTACCCCGGATTACTAGCCCAGTGATATAACCGCTACACTCCCGTACCCCGGATTACTAGCCAAGTGATATAACCTTTACACTCCCGTATCCCGGATTACTAGTCCAGTGACATAACCGCAACACTCCCGTAGCCTGGATTACTAGTCCAGTGATATAACTGGTACACTCCCGTACCCCGGATTACTAGCCCAGTGATATAACCGCTACACTCCCGTACCCCGGATTACTAGTTCAGTGATATAACCGCTACACTCCCATAGCCCAGATTACGAGCCCAGTGATATAACCGCTCCACTCCCGTACCCCGGGTTACTAGTCCAGTGATATAACCGCTACACTCCCGTACCCCGGATTACTAGCCCAGTGATATAACCGCTACACTCCCGTACCCCGGATTACTAGCCCAGTTATATAACCGCTACACTCCCGTAACCCGGATTACTAGTCCAGTGATATAATCGCTGCACTCCCATACCCTGGATTACTAGCACAGTGATATAACCGCTACACTCCCGTACCCCGGATTACTAGTCCAGTGATATAAACGCTACACTCCCGTACCCCGGATTACTAGTCCAGTGATATAACCGCTACACTCCCGTACCCCGGATTACTAGCCCAGTGATATAACCTCTACACTCCCGTACCCCGGTTACTAGACCAGTGATATAACCGCTACACTCCCGTACCCCGCATAACTAGCCCAGTGATATAACCGCTACACTCCCGTACCCCGGATTACTTGCCCAGTGATATAACCGCTACACTCCCGTACCTCGGATTACTAGTCCAGTGACATTACCGCACACTCCCGTACCCCGGATTACTAATCCAGTGATATAACCGCTACACTCCCGTACCCCGGATTACTAGCCGAGTGATATAACCGCTACACTCCCGTACCCCGGATTACTAGCCCAGTGATATAACCGCTACACTCCCGTATCCCGGATTACTAGTCCAGTGATATAACCGCTACACTCCCGTACCCCGGATTACAAGCACAGTGATATAACCGCTACACTCCCGTGCCCCGGATTACTAGTCCAGTGATATAACCGCTAGATTCCCGTACCCCGGATTACTAGCCCAGTGATATAACCGCTACACTCCCGAACCCCGGATTACAAGTCCAGTGATATAACCGCTACACTCCCGTACCCTGGATTACTAGCGCAGTGATACAACCGCTACACTCTCGTACCCCGGATTACTAGCCCAGTGATATAACCGCTACACTCCCGTACCCCGGATTACTAGTCCAGTGATATAACCGCTACACTCCCGTACGGTGGATTACTAGTCCAGTGATATAACCGCTACACTCCCGTACCCCGGATTACCAGCCCAGTGATATAACCGCTACTCACCCGTACCCCGGATTACCAGTCCAGTGATATAAACGCAACACTCCCGTGCCCCGGATTACTAGCCCAGTGATATAACCACTACTTTCCCGTAGCCCGGATTACTAGTCCAGTGATATATACGCTACACTCCCGTAACCCGGATTACCAGCCCAGTGATATAACCGCTACACTCCCGTACCCCGGATTACTAGTCCAGTGATATAAACGCTACACTCCCGTGCCCCGGATTACTAGCCCAGTGATATAACCGCTACACACCCGTACCCCGGATTACTAGCCCAGTGATATAACCACTACACTCCCGTACCCCGGATTACTAGCCCAGTGATATAACCGCTACCCTCCCATACCCCGGATTACTAGCCCAGTGATATAACCACTACACTCCCGTACCCCGGATTACTAGTCCAGTGATATAAACGCTACACTGCCGTACCCCGGATTACTAGCCCAGTGATATAAACGCTACACTCCCGTGCCCGGGATTACTAGTCCAGTGATATAACCGCTACACTCCCGTACCCCGGATTACTAACCCAGTGATATAACCGCTACACTCCCGTACCCTGGATTACTAGCCCAGTGATATAACTGCTACACTCCCGTACCCCGGATTATTAGCCCAGTGATATAACCGCTACACTCCCGTAACCTGGATTACTAGTCCAGTGATATAACCGCTGCACTCCCGTACCCTGGATTACTAGCCCAGTGATACAACCGCTACACTCCCGTACCCCGGATTACTCGTCCAGTGATATAACCGCTACACTCCCGTACCCCGGATTACTAGTCCAGTGATATAACCGCTACACTCCCGTACCCCGGATTACCAGCCCACTGATATAACAGCTACACTCCCGTACCCCGGATTACTAGTCCAGTAATATAACTGTTTCACTCCCGTAACCCGGATTACCAGCCCAGTGATATAACCGCTAAACTGACGTACCCGGGATTACTAGTCCAAAAATATAACCGCTACACTCCCGTACCTCGGATTACCATCCAGTGATATAACCACTACACTCCCGTACCGCGGATTACTAGCCCTGAGATATAACCGCTACACTCCCGTACCCTGGATTACTAGTGCAGTGTTATAACCGCTACACTCCCGTACCGCGGATTACTAGTCCAGTGATATAACCGCTACACTCCCGTGCCCTGGATTACTAGTCCCTTGTTATAACCGCTACACTCCCGTACCGCGGATTACTAGTCCAGTGATATAACCGCTACACTCGCGTGCCCCGGATTACTAGCCCAGTGATATAACCGCTACTCTCCCGTACCCTGGATTACTAGTCCAGTGTTATAACCGCGACACTCCCGTACCCCGGATTACTAGTCCAGTGATATAACCGCTAAACTCCCGTACCCTGGATTACTAGTCCAGTGATATAACAGCTACACTCCCGTACCCCGGATTACTAGTCCAGTGATATAACCGCTACAATTTCGGAACCCGGATTAATAGCCCAGTGATATAACCGCTACACTCCCGTACCCCGGATTACTAGTCCAGTGATATAACCACTACTCTCCCGTAGCCTGGATTACTAGTCCAGTGATATAACTGGTACACTCCCGTACCCCGGATTACTAGCCCAGTGATATAACCGCTACACACCCGTACCCCGGATTACTAGTCTAGTGATATAACCGCTACACTCCCGTACCCTGGATTACTAGCCCAGTGATATAACCGCTACACTCCCGTACCCCGGATTACTAGTCCACTGATATAACCGCTACACTCCCGTACCCCGGATTACTAGTCCAGTGATATAATCGCTACACTCCCGTAACCCGGATTACTAGTCCAGTGATATAATCGCTGCACTCCCGTATCCCGGATTACTAGCCCAGTGATATAACCGCTACACTCCCATACCCCGGATTACTAGTCCAGTGATATAAACGCTACACTCCCGTACCCGGGATTACTAGTCCAGTGATACAATCGCTGCACTCCCGTACCCCGGATTACTAGCCCAGTGATATAACCGCTACACTCCCGTACCCCGGATTACTAGTCCAGTGATATAATCGCTGCACTCCCATACCCTGGATTACTAGTCCAGTGATATAAACGCTACACTCCCGTACCCCGGATTACTAGTCCAGTGATATAACCGCAACACTCCCGTACCCCGGATTACTAGCCCAGTGATATAACCTCTACACTCCCGTACCCCGGTTACTAGTCCAGTGATATAACCGCTACACTCCCGTACCCCGGATAACTAGCCCAGTGATATAACCGCTACAGTCCCATACCCCGGCGTACAAGTCCAGTGATATAACCGTTACACTCCCGTACCCCGGATTACTAGTCCAGTGATATAACCGCTGCACTCCCGTACCCCGGATTACTAGCCCAGTGATATAACCGCTACACTCCCGTACCCCGGATTACTAGCCAAGTGATATAACCTTTACACTCCCGTATCCCGGATTACTAGTCCAGTGACATAACCGCAACACTCCCGTACCCCGGATTACTAATCCAGTGATATAACCGCTACACTCCCGTACCCCGGATTACCAGCCCAGTGATATAACAGCTACACTCCCGTACCCCGGATTACTAGTCCAGTGATATAACTGCTTCACTCCCGTAACCCGGATTACCAGCCCAGTGATATAACCGCTAAACTCACGTACCCGGGATTACTAGTCCAAAAATATAACCGCTACACTCCCGTACCTCGGATTACCATCCAGTGATATAACCACTACACTCCCGTACCGCGGATTACTAGCCCTGAGATATAACCGCTACACTCCCGTACCCTGGATTACTAGTGCAGTGTTATAACCGCTACACTCCCGTACCGCGGATTACTAGTCCAGTGATATAACCGCTACACTCCCGTGCCCTGGATTACTAGTCCAGTGTTATAACCGCTACACTCCCGTACCGCGGATTACTAGTCCAGTGATATAACCGCTACACTCGCGTGCCCCGGATTACCAGCCCAGTGATATAACCGCTACACTCCCGTACCCCGGATTACTAGTCCAGTGATATAAACGCTACACTCCCGTGCCCCGGATTACTAGCCCAGTGATATAACCGCTACACACCCGTACCCCGGATTACTAGCCCAGTGATATAACCACTACACTCCCGTACCCCGGATTACTAGCCCAGTGATATAACCGCTACCCTCCCATACCCCGGATTACTAGCCCAGTTATATAACCACTACACTCCCGTACCCCGGATTACTAGTCCAGTGATATAAACGCTACACTGCCGTACCCCGGATTACTAGCCCAGTGATATAAACGCTACACTCCCGTGCCCGGGATTACTAGTCCAGTGATATAACCGCTACACTCCCGTACCCCGGATTACTAACCCAGTGATATAACCGCTACACTCCCGTACCCTGGATTACTAGCCCAGTGATATAACTGCTACACTCCCGTACCCCGGATTATTAGCCCAGTGATATAACCGCTACACTCCCGTAACCTGGATTACTAGTCCAGTGATATAACCGCTGCACTCCCGTACCCTGGATTACTAGCCCAGTGATACAACCGCTACACTCCCGTACCCCGGATTACTCGTCCAGTGATATAACCGCTACACTCCCGTACCCCGGATTACTAGTCCAGTGATATAACCGCTACACTCCCGTACCCCGGATTACCAGCCCACTGATATAACAGCTACACTCCCGTACCCCGGATTACTAGTCCAGTAATATAACTGTTTCACTCCCGTAACCCGGATTACCAGCCCAGTGATATAACCGCTAAACTGACGTACCCGGGATTACTAGTCCAAAAATATAACCGCTACACTCCCGTACCTCGGATTACCATCCAGTGATATAACCACTACACTCCCGTACCGCGGATTACTAGCCCTGAGATATAACCGCTACACTCCCGTACCCTGGATTACTAGTGCAGTGTTATAACCGCTACACTCCCGTACCGCGGATTACTAGTCCAGTGATATAACCGCTACACTCCCGTGCCCTGGATTACTAGTCCCTTGTTATAACCGCTACACTCCCGTACCGCGGATTACTAGTCCAGTGATATAACCGCTACACTCGCGTGCCCCGGATTACTAGCCCAGTGATATAACCGCTACTCTCCCGTACCCTGGATTACTAGTCCAGTGTTATAACCGCGACACTCCCGTACCCCGGATTACTAGTCCAGTGATATAACCGCTAAACTCCCGTACCCTGGATTACTAGTCCAGTGATATAACAGCTACACTCCCGTACCCCGGATTACTAGTCCAGTGATATAACCGCTACAATTTCGGAACCCGGATTAATAGCCCAGTGATATAACCGCTACACTCCCGTACCCCGGATTACTAGTCCAGTGATATAACCACTACTCTCCCGTAGCCTGGATTACTAGTCCAGTGATATAACTGGTACACTCCCGTACCCCGGATTACTAGCCCAGTGATATAACCGCTACACACCCGTACCCCGGATTACTAGTCTAGTGATATAACCGCTACACTCCCGTACCCTGGATTACTAGCCCAGTGATATAACCGCTACACTCCCGTACCCCGGATTACTAGTCCACTGATATAACCGCTACACTCCCGTACCCCGGATTACTAGTCCAGTGATATAATCGCTACACTCCCGTAACCCGGATTACTAGTCCAGTGATATAATCGCTGCACTCCCGTATCCCGGATTACTAGCCCAGTGATATAACCGCTACACTCCCATACCCCGGATTACTAGTCCAGTGATATAAACGCTACACTCCCGTACCCGGGATTACTAGTCCAGTGATACAATCGCTGCACTCCCGTACCCCGGATTACTAGCCCAGTGATATAACCGCTACACTCCCGTACCCCGGATTACTAGTCCAGTGATATAATCGCTGCACTCCCATACCCTGGATTACTAGTCCAGTGATATAAACGCTACACTCCCGTACCCCGGATTACTAGTCCAGTGATATAACCGCAACACTCCCGTACCCCGGATTACTAGCCCAGTGATATAACCTCTACACTCCCGTACCCCGGTTACTAGTCCAGTGATATAACCGCTACACTCCCGTACCCCGGATAACTAGCCCAGTGATATAACCGCTACAGTCCCATACCCCGGCGTACAAGTCCAGTGATATAACCGTTACACTCCCGTACCCCGGATTACTAGTCCAGTGATATAACCGCTGCACTCCCGTACCCCGGATTACTAGCCCAGTGATATAACCGCTACACTCCCGTACCCCGGATTACTAGCCAAGTGATATAACCTTTACACTCCCGTATCCCGGATTACTAGTCCAGTGACATAACCGCAACACTCCCGTACCCCGGATTACTAATCCAGTGATATAACCGCTACACTCCCGTACCCCGGATTACCAGCCCAGTGATATAACAGCTACACTCCCGTACCCCGGATTACTAGTCCAGTGATATAACTGCTTCACTCCCGTAACCCGGATTACCAGCCCAGTGATATAACCGCTAAACTCACGTACCCGGGATTACTAGTCCAAAAATATAACCGCTACACTCCCGTACCTCGGATTACCATCCAGTGATATAACCACTACACTCCCGTACCGCGGATTACTAGCCCTGAGATATAACCGCTACACTCCCGTACCCTGGATTACTAGTGCAGTGTTATAACCGCTACACTCCCGTACCGCGGATTACTAGTCCAGTGATATAACCGCTACACTCCCGTGCCCTGGATTACTAGTCCAGTGTTATAACCGCTACACTCCCGTACCGCGGATTACTAGTCCAGTGATATAACCGCTACACTCGCGTGCCCCGGATTACTAGCCCAGTGATATAACCGCTACTCTCCCGTACCCTGGATTACTAGTCCAGTGTTATAACCGCGACACTCCCGTACCCCGGATTACTAGTCCTGTGATATAACCGCTACACTCCCGTACCCTGGATTACTTGTCCAGTGATATAACAGCTACACTCCCGTTCCCCGGATTACTAGTCCAGTGATATAACCGCTACAATTTCGTAACCCGGATTACTAGCCCAGTGATATAACCGCTACACTCCCGTACCCCGGATTACTAGTCCAGTGATATAACCACTACACTCCCGTAGCCTGGATTACTAGTCCAGTGATATAACTGGTACACTCCCGTACCCCGGATTACTAGCCCAGTGATATAACCGCTACACTCCCGTACCCCGGATTACTAGTCCAGTGATATAACCGCTACACTCCCGTGCCCTGGATTACTAGCCCAGTGATATAACCGCTACACTCCCGTACCCCGGATTACTAGTCCACTGATATAACCGCTACACTCCCGTACCCCGGATTACTAGTCCAGTGATATAATCGCTACACTCCCGTAACCCGGATTACTAGTCCAGTGATATAATCGCTGCTCTCCCGTATCCCGGATTACTAGCCCATTGATATAACCGCTACACTCCCATACCCCGGATTACTAGTCCAGTGATATAAACGCTACACTCCCGTACCCGGGATTACTAGTCCAGTGATACAATTGCTGCACTCCCGTACCCCGGATTACTAGCCCAGTGATATAACCGCTACACTCCCGTAACCCGGATTACTAGTCCAGTGATATAATCGCTGCACTCCCATACCCTGGATTACAAGTCCAGTGATATAAACGCTACACTCCCGTACCCCGGATTACTTGTCCAGTGATATAACCGCTACACTCCCGTACCCCGGATTACTAGCCCAGTGATATAACCTCTACACTCCCGTACCCCGGTTACTAGTCCAGTGATATAACCGCTACACTCCCGTACCCCGGATAACTAGCCCAGAGATATAACAGCTACAGTCCCATACCCCGGCGTACAAGTCCAGTGATATAACCGTTACACTCCCGTACCCCGGATTCCTAGTCCAGTGATATAACCGCTACACTCCCGTACCCCGGATTACTAGCCCAGTGATATAACCGCTACACTCCCGTACCCCGGATTACTAGCCAAGTGATATAACCTTTACACTCCCGTATCCCGGATTACTAGTCCAGTGACATAACCGCAACACTCCCGTAGCCTGGATTACTAGTCCAGTGATATAACTGGTACACTCCCGTACCCCGGATTACTAGCCCAGTGATATAACCGCTACACTCCCGTACCCCGGATTACTAGTTCAGTGATATAACCGCTACACTCCCATAGCCCAGATTACGAGCCCAGTGATATAACCGCTCCACTCCCGTACCCCGGGTTACTAGTCCAGTGATATAACCGCTACACTCCCGTACCCCGGATTACTAGCCCAGTGATATAACCGCTACACTCCCGTACCCCGGATTACTAGTCCAGTGATATAACCGCTACACTCCCGTACCCCGGATTACTAGTCCTGTGATATAATCGCTACACTCCCGTAACCCGGATTACTAGTCCAGTGATATAATCGCTGCACTCCCGTATCCCGGATTACTAGCCCAGTGATATAACCGCTACACTCCCATACCCCGGATTACTAGTCCAGTGATATAAATGCTACACTCCCGTCCCCGGGATTACTAGTCCAGTGATACAATCGCTGCACTCCCGTACCCCGGATTACTAGCCCAGTTATATAACCGCTACACTCCCGTAACCCGGATTACTAGTCCAGTGATATAATCGCTGCACTCCCATACCCTGGATTACTAGTCCAGTGATATAAACGCTACACTCCCGTACCCCGGTTTACTAGTCCAGTGATATAACCGCTACACTCCCGTACCCCGGATTACTAGCCCAGTGATATAACCTCTACACTCCCGTACCCCGGTTACTAGACCAGTGATATAACCGCTACACTCCCGTACCCCGCATAACTAGCCCAGTGATATAACCGCTACACTCCCGTACCCCGGATTACTTGCCCAGTGATATAACCGCTACACTCCCGTACCTCGGATTACTAGTCCAGTGACATTACCGCACACTCCCGTACCCCGGATTACTAATCCAGTGATATAACCGCTACACTCCCGTACCCCGGATTACTAGCCGAGTGATATAACCGCTACACTCCCGTACCCCGGATTACTAGCCCAGTGATATAACCGCTACACTCCCGTATCCCGGATTACTAGTCCAGTGATATAACCGCTACACTCCCGTACCCCGGATTACAAGCACAGTGATATAACCGCTACACTCCCGTGCCCCGGATTACTAGTCCAGTGATATAACCGCTAGATTCCCGTACCCCGGATTACTAGCCCAGTGATATAACCGCTACACTCCCGAACCCCGGATTACAAGTCCAGTGATATAACCGCTACACTCCCGTACCCTGGATTACTAGCCCAGTGATACAACCGCTACACTCTCGTACCCCGGATTACTAGCCCAGTGATATAACCGCTACACTCCCGTACCCCGGATTACTAGTCCAGTGATATAACCGCTACACTCCCGTACGGTGGATTACTAGTCCAGTGATATAACCGCTACACTCCCGTACCCCGGATTACCAGCCCAGTGATATAACCGCTACTCACCCGTACCCCGGATTACCAGTCCAGTGATATAAACGCAACACTCCCGTGCCCCGGATTACTAGCCCAGTGATATAACCACTACTTTCCCGTAGCCCGGATTACTAGTCCAGTGATATATACGCTACACTCCCGTAACCCGGATTACCAGCCCAGTGATATAACCGCTACACTCCCGTACCCCGGATTAATAGTCCAGTGATATAAACGCTACACTCCCGTGCCCCGGATTACTAGCCCAGTGATATAACCGCTACACACCCGTACCCCGGATTACTAGCCCAGTGATATAACCACTACACTCCCGTACCCCGGATTACTAGCCCAGTGATATAACCGCTACCCTCCCATACCCCGGATTACTAGCCCAGTGATATAACCAATACACTCCCGTACCCCGGATTACTAGTCCAGTGATATAAACGCTACACTGCCGTACCCCGGATTACTAGCCCAGTGATATAAACGCTACACTCCCGTGCCCGGGATTACTAGTCCAGTGATATAACCGCTACACTCCCGTACCCCGGATTACTAACCCAGTGATATAACCGCTACACTCCCGTACCCTGGATTACTAGCCCAGTGATATAACTGCTACACTCCCGTACCCCGGATTATTAGCCCAGTGATATAACCGCTACACTCCCGTAACCTGGATTACTAGTCCAGTGATATAACCGCTGCACTCCCGTACCCTGGATTACTAGCCCAGTGATACAACCGCTACACTCCCGTACCCCGGATTACTCGTCCAGTTATATAACCGCTACACTCCCGTACCCCGGATTACTAGTCCAGTGATATAACCGCTACACTCCCGTACCCCGGATTACCAGCCCACTGATATAACAGCTACACTCCCGTACCCCGGATTACTAGTCCAGTGATATAACTGTTTCACTCCCGTAACCCGGATTACCAGCCCAGTGATATAACCGCTAAACTGACGTACCCGGGATTACTAGTCCAAAAATATAACCGCTACACTCCCGTACCTCGGATTACCATCCAGTGATATAACCACTACACTCCCGTACCGCGGATTACTAGCCCTGAGATATAACCGCTACACTCCCGTACCCTGGATTACTAGTGCAGTGTTATAACCGCTACACTCCCGTACCGCGGATTACTAGTCCAGTGATATAACCGCTACACTCCCGTGCCCTGGATTACTAGTCCCTTGTTATAACCGCTACACTCCCGTACCGCGGATTACTAGTCCAGTGATATAACCGCTACACTCGCGTGCCCCGGATTACTAGCCCAGTGATATAACCGCTACTCTCCCGTACCCTGGATTACTAGTCCAGTGTTATAACCGCGACACTCCCGTACCCCGGATTACTAGTCCAGTGATATAACCGCTAAACTCCCGTACCCTGGATTACTAGTCCAGTGATATAACAGCTACACTCCCGTACCCCGGATTACTAGTCCAGTGATATAACCGCTACAATTTCGGAACCCGGATTAATAGCCCAGTGATATAACCGCTACACTCCCGTACCCCGGATTACTAGTCCAGTGATATAACCACTACTCTCCCGTAGCCTGGATTACTAGTCCAGTGATATAACTGGTACACTCCCGTACCCCGGATTACTAGCCCAGTGATATAACCGCTACACACCCGTACCCCGGATTACTAGTCTAGTGATATAACCGCTACACTCCCGTACCCTGGATTTCGAGCCCAGTGATATAACCGCTACACTCCCGTACCCCGGATTACTAGTCCACTGATATAACCGCTACACTCCCGTACCCCGGATTACTAGTCCAGTGATATAATCGCTACACTCCCGTAACCCGGATTACTAGTCCAGTGATATAATCGCTGCACTCCCGTATCCCGGATTACTAGCCCAGTGATATAACCGCTACACTCCCATACCCCGGATTACTAGTCCAGTGATATAAACGCTACACTCCCGTACCCGGGATTACTAGTCCAGTGATACAATCGCTGCACTCCCGTACCCCGGATTACTAGCCCAGTGATATAACCGCTACACTCCCGTACCCCGGATTACTAGTCCAGTGATATAATCGCTGCACTCCCATACCCTGGATTACTAGTCCAGTGATATAAACGCTACACTCCCGTACCCCGGATTACTAGTCCAGTGATATAACCGCAACACTCCCGTACCCCGGATTACTAGCCCAGTGATATAACCTCTACACTCCCGTACCCCGGTTACTAGTCCAGTGATATAACCGCTACACTCCCGTACCCCGGATAACTAGCCCAGTGATATAACCGCTACAGTCCCAT
The DNA here is from genome assembly GCA_026770705.1 of Isurus oxyrinchus. Lineage (NCBI taxonomy): Eukaryota > Metazoa > Chordata > Chondrichthyes > Lamniformes > Lamnidae > Isurus > Isurus oxyrinchus. The sequence goes on from JANJGN010000175.1 coordinate 50,999, forward strand.
ACCCCGGCGTACAAGTCCAGTGATATAACCGTTACACTCCCGTACCCCGGATTACTAGTCCAGTGATATAACCGCTGCACTCCCGTACCCCGGATTACTAGCCCAGTGATATAACCGCTACACTCCCGTACCCCGGATTACTAGCCAAGTGATATAACCTTTACACTCCCGTATCCCGGATTACTAGTCCAGTGACATAACCGCAACACTCCCGTACCCCGGATTACTAATCCAGTGATATAACCGCTACACTCCCGTACCCCGGATTACTAGCCCAGTGATATAACCGCTACACTCCCGCACCCCGGATTACTAGCACAGTGATATAACCGCTACACTCCCGTATCCCGGATTACTAGTCCAGTGATATAACCGCTACACTCCCGTAACCTGGATTACTAGTCCAGTGATATAACCGCTACACTCCTGTACCCCGGATTACAAGTCCAGTGATATAACCGCTACACTCCCTTACCCCGGATTACTAGCCCAGTGATATAACCGCTAGACTCCCGTACCCCGGATTACTAGCCCAGTGATATAACCGCTACACTCCCGTATCCCGGATTACTAGTCCAGTGATATAACCGCTACACTCCCGTAACCTGGATTACTAGTCCAGTGATATAACCGCTACACTCCTGTACCCCGGATTACTAGTCCAGTGATATAACCGCTACACTCCCGTACCCCGGATTACTAGCCCAGTGATATAGCACTACACTCCCTTACCCCGTATTACTAGTCCAGTGATATAACCGCTACACTCCCGAAACCCTGGATGACTAGCCCAGTGATACAACCGCTACACTCCCGTACCCTGGATTACTAGCCCAGTGATATAACCGCTACACTCCCGTACCCCGGATTACTAGTCCAGTGATATAACCGCTACACTCCCGTACCCCAGATTACTAGCCCAGTGATACAACCGCTACACTCCCGTACCCCGGATTACTAGCCCAGTGATATAACCGCTACACTCCCGTACCCCGGATTACTAGTCCAGTGATATAACCGCTACACTCCCGTACCCCGGATTACTAGCCCAGTGATATAACCGCTACACTCCCGTACCCCGGATTACTAGTCCAGTGACATAACCGCTACACTCCCGTACCCCGGATTACTAGTCCAGTGATATAACCGCTACACTCCCGTACCCCGGATTACTAGCCCAGTGATATAACCGCTACACTCCCGTACCCCGGATTACTAGTCCAGTGATATAACCGCTAAACTCCCGTAACCCGGATTACCAGCCCAGTGATATAACCGCTACATTCCCGTACCGCCGATTACTAGCCCTGTGATATAACCGTTACACTCCCGTACCCCGGATTACAAGTCCAGTGATATAACCGCTACACTCCCGTACCCTGGATTACTAGACCAGTGATATAACCGCTACACTCCCGTACCCCGGATTACTAGTCCAGTGATATAACCGCTACACTCCCGTACGGTGGATTACTAGTCCAGTGAGATAAACCCTACACTCCCGTACCCCGGATTACTAATCCAGTGATATAACCGCTACACTCCCGTACCCCGGATTACTAGCCGAGTGATATAACCGCTACACTCCCGTACCCCGGATTACTAGCCCAGTGATATAACCGCTACACTCCCGTATCCCGGATTACTAGTCCAGTGATATAACCGCTACACTCCCGTACCCCGGATTACAAGCACAGTGATATAACCGCTACACTACCGTGCCCCGGATTACTAGTCCAGTGATATAACCGCTAGATTCCCGTACCCCGGATTACTAGCCCAGTGATATAACCGCTACACTCCCGAACCCCGGATTACAAGTCCAGTGATATAACCGCTACACTCCCGTACCCTGGATTACTAGCCCAGTGATACAACCGCTACACTCTCGTACCCCGGATTACTAGCCCAGTGATATAACCGCTACACTCCCGTACCCCGGATTCCTAGTCCAGTGATATAACCGCTACACTCCCGTACGGTGGATTACTAGTCCAGTGATATAACCGCTACACTCCCGTACCCCGGATTACCAGCCCAGTGATATAACCGCGACTCACCCGTACCCCGGATTACCAGTCCAGTGATATAAACGCAACACTCCCGTGCCCCGGATTACTAGCCCAGTGATATAACCACTACTTTCCCGTAGCCCGGATTACTAGTCCAGTGATATATACGCTACACTCCCGTAACCCGGATTACCAGCCCAGTGATATAACCGCTACACTCCCGTACCCCGGATTACTAGTCCAGTGATATAAACGCTACACTCCCGTGCCCCGGATTACTAGCCCAGTGATATAACCGCTACACACCCGTACCCCGGATTACTAGCCCAGTGATATAACCACTACACTCCCGTACCCCGGATTACTAGCCCAGTGATATAACCGCTACCCTCCCATACCCCGGATTACTAGCCCAGTGATATAACCACTACACTCCCGTACTTCGGATTACTAGTCCAGTGATATAAACGCTACACTGCCGTACCCCGGATTACTAGCCCAGTGATATAAACGCTACACTCCCGTGCCCGGGATTACTAGTCCAGTGATATAACCGCTACACTCCCGTACCCCGGATTACTAACCCAGTGATATAACCGCTACACTCCCGTACCCTGGATTACTAGCCCAGTGATATAACTGCTACACTCCCGTACCCCGGATTATTAGCCCAGTGATATAACCGCTACACTCCCGTAACCTGGATTACTAGTCCAGTGATATAACCGCTGCACTCCCGTACCCTGGATTACTAGCCCAGTGATACAACCGCTACACTCCCGTACCCCGGTTTACTCGTCCAGTGATATAACCGCTACACTCCCGTACCCCGGATTACTAGTCCAGTGATATAACCGCTACACTCCCGTACCCCGGATTACCAGCCCACTGATATAACAGCTACACTCCCGTACCCCGGATTACTAGTCCAGTAATATAACTGTTTCACTCCCGTAACCCGGATTACCAGCCCAGTGATATAACCGCTAAACTGACGTACCCGGGATTACTAGTCCAAAAATATAACCGCTACACTCCCGTACCTCGGATTACCATCCAGTGATATAACCACTACACTCCCGTACCGCGGATTACTAGCCCTGAGATATAACCGCTACACTCCCGTACCCTGGATTACTAGTGCAGTGTTATAACCGCTACACTCCCGTACCGCGGATTACTAGTCCAGTGATATAACCGCTACACTCCCGTGCCCTGGATTACTAGTCCCTTGTTATAACCGCTACACTCCCGTACCGCGGATTACTAGTCCAGTGATATAACCGCTACACTCGCGTGCCCCGGATTACTAGCCCAGTGATATAACCGCTACTCTCCCGTACCCTGGATTACTAGTCCAGTGTTATAACCGCGACACTCCCGTACCCCGGATTACTAGTCCAGTGATATAACCGCTAAACTCCCGTACCCTGGATTACTAGTCCAGTGATATAACAGCTACACTCCCGTACCCCGGATTACTAGTCCAGTGATATAACCGCTACAATTTCGGAACCCGGATTAATAGCCCAGTGATATAACCGCTACACTCCCGTACCCCGGATTACTAGTCCAGTGATATAACCACTACTCTCCCGTAGCCTGGATTACTAGTCCAGTGATATAACTGGTACACTCCCGTACCCCGGATTACTAGCCCAGTGATATAACCGCTACACACCCGTACCCCGGATTACTAGTCTAGTGATATAACCGCTACACTCCCGTACCCTGGATTACTAGCCCAGTGATATAACCGCTACACTCCCGTACCCCGGATTACTAGTCCACTGATATAACCGCTACACTCCCGTACCCCGGATTACTAGTCCAGTGATATAATCGCTACACTCCCGTAACCCGGATTACTAGTCCAGTGATATAATCGCTGCACTCCCGTATCCCGGATTACTAGCCCAGTGATATAACCGCTACACTCCCATACCCCGGATTACTAGTCCAGTGATATAAACGCTACACTCCCGTACCCGGGATTACTAGTCCAGTGATACAATCGCTGCACTCCCGTACCCCGGATTACTAGCCCAGTGATATAACCGCTACACTCCCGTACCCCGGATTACTAGTCCAGTGATATAATCGCTGCACTCCCATACCCTGGATTACTAGTCCAGTGATATAAACGCTACACTCCCGTACCCCGGATTACTAGTCCAGTGATATAACCGCAACACTCCCGTACCCCGGATTACTAGCCCAGTGATATAACCTCTACACTCCCGTACCCCGGTTACTAGTCCAGTGATATAACCGCTACACTCCCGTACCCCGGATAACTAGCCCAGTGATATAACCGCTACAGTCCCATACCCCGGCGTACAAGTCCAGTGATATAACCGTTACACTCCCGTACCCCGGATTACTAGTCCAGTGATATAACCGCTGCACTCCCGTACCCCGGATTACTAGCCCAGTGATATAACCGCTACACTCCCGTACCCCGGATTACGAGCCAAGTGATATAACCTTTACACTCCCGTATCCCGGATTACTAGTCCAGTGACATAACCGCAACACTCCCGTACCCCGGATTACTAATCCAGTGATATAACCGCTACACTCCCGTACCCCGGATTACCAGCCCAGTGATATAACAGCTACACTCCCGTACCCCGGATTACTAGTCCAGTGATATAACTGCTTCACTCCCGTAACCCGGATTACCAGCCCAGTGATATAACCGCTAAACTCACGTACCCGGGATTACTAGTCCAAAAATATAACCGCTACACTCCCGTACCTCGGATTACCATCCAGTGATATAACCACTACACTCCCGTACCGCGGATTACTAGCCCTGAGATATAACCGCTACACTCCCGTACCCTGGATTACTAGTGCAGTGTTATAACCGCTACACTCCCGTACCGCGGATTACTAGTCCAGTGATATAACCGCTACACTCCCGTGCCCTGGATTACTAGTCCAGTGTTATAACCGCTACACTCCCGTACCGCGGATTACTAGTCCAGTGATATAACCGCTACACTCGCGTGCCCCGGATTACTAGCCCAGTGATATAACCGCTACTCTCCCGTACCCTGGATTACTAGTCCAGTGTTATAACCGCGACACTCCCGTACCCCGGATTACTAGTCCTGTGATATAACCGCTACACTCCCGTACCCTGGATTACTTGTCCAGTGATATAACAGCTACACTCCCGTTCCCCGGATTACTAGTCCAGTGATATAACCGCTACAATTTCGTAACCCGGATTACTAGCCCAGTGATATAACCGCTACACTCCCGTACCCCGGATTACTAGTCCAGTGATATAACCACTACACTCCCGTAGCCTGGATTACTAGTCCAGTGATATAACTGGTACACTCCCGTACCCCGGATTACTAGCCCAGTGATATAACCGCTACACTCCCGTACCCCGGATTACTAGTCCAGTGATATAACCGCTACACTCCCGTGCCCTGGATTACTAGCCCAGTGATATAACCGCTACACTCCCGTACCCCGGATTACTAGTCCACTGATATAACCGCTACACTCCCGTACCCCGGATTACTAGTCCAGTGATATAATCGCTACACTCCCGTAACCCGGATTACTAGTCCAGTGATATAATCGCTGCTCTCCCGTATCCCGGATTACTAGCCCATTGATATAACCGCTACACTCCCATACCCCGGATTACTAGTCCAGTGATATAAACGGTACACTCCCGTACCCGGGATTACTAGTCCAGTGATACAATTGCTGCACTCCCGTACCCCGGATTACTAGCCCAGTGATATAACCGCTACACTCCCGTAACCCGGATTACTAGTCCAGTGATATAATCGCTGCACTCCCATACCCTGGATTACAAGTCCAGTGATATAAACGCTACACTCCCGTACCCCGGATTACTTGTCCAGTGATATAACCGCTACACTCCCGTACCCCGGATTACTAGCCCAGTGATATAACCTCTACACTCCCGTACCCCGGTTACTAGTCCAGTGATATAACCGCTACACTCCCGTACCCCGGATAACTAGCCCAGAGATATAACAGCTACAGTCCCATACCCCGGCGTACAAGTCCAGTGATATAACCGTTACACTCCCGTACCCCGGATTACTAGTCCAGTGATATAACCGCTACACTCCCGTACCCCGGATTACTAGCCCAGTGATATAACCGCTACACTCCCGTACCCCGGATTACTAGCCAAGTGATATAACCTTTACACTCCCGTATCCCGGATTACTAGTCCAGTGACATAACCGCAACACTCCCGTAGCCTGGATTACTAGTCCAGTGATATAACTGGTACACTCCCGTACCCCGGATTACTAGCCCAGTGATATAACCGCTACACTCCCGTACCCCGGATTACTAGTTCAGTGATATAACCGCTACACTCCCATAGCCCAGATTACGAGCCCAGTGATATAACCGCTCCACTCCCGTACCCCGGGTTACTAGTCCAGTGATATAACCGCTACACTCCCGTACCCCGGATTACTAGCCCAGTGATATAACCGCTACACTCCCATACCCCGGATTACTAGTCCAGTGATATAACCGCTACACTCCCGTACCCCGGATTACTAGTCCTGTGATATAATCGCTACACTCCCGTAACCCGGATTACTAGTCCAGTGATATAATCGCTGCACTCCCGTATCCCGGATTACTAGCCCAGTGATATAACCGCTACACTCCCATACCCCGGATTACTAGTCCAGTGATATAAATGCTACACTCCCGTCCCCGGGATTACTAGTCCAGTGATACAATCGCTGCACTCCCGTACCCCGGATTACTAGCCCAGTTATATAACCGCTATACTCCCGTAACCCGGATTACTAGTCCAGTGATATAATCGCTGCACTCCCATACCCTGGATTACTAGTCCAGTGATATAAACGCTACACTCCCGTACCCCGGATTACTAGTCCAGTGATATAACCGCTACACTCCCGTACCCCGGATTACTAGCCCAGTGATATAACCTCTACACTCCCGTACCCCGGTTACTAGACCAGTGATATAACCGCTACACTCCCGTACCCCGCATAACTAGCCCAGTGATATAACCGCTACACTCCCGTACCCCGGATTACTTGCCCAGTGATATAACCGCTACACTCCCGTACCTCGGATTACTAGTCCAGTGACATTACCGCACACTCCCGTACCCCGGATTACTAATCCAGTGATATAACCGCTACACTCCCGTACCCCGGATTACTAGCCGAGTGATATAACCGCTACACTCCCGTACCCCGGATTACTAGCCCAGTGATATAACCGCTACACTCCCGTATCCCGGATTACTAGTCCAGTGATATAACCGCTACACTCCCGTACCCCGGATTACAAGCACAGTGATATAACCGCTACACTCCCGTGCCCCGGATTACTAGTCCAGTGATATAACCGCTAGATTCCCGTACCCCGGATTACTAGCCCAGTGATATAACCGCTACACTCCCGAACCCCGGATTACAAGTCCAGTGATATAACCGCTACACTCCCGTACCCTGGATTACTAGCCCAGTGATACAACCGCTACACTCTCGTACCCCGGATTACTAGCCCAGTGATATAACCGCTACACTCCCGTACCCCGGATTACTAGTCCAGTGATATAACCGCTACACTCCCGTACGGTGGATTACTAGTCCAGTGATATAACCGCTACACTCCCGTACCCCGGATTACCAGCCCAGTGATATAACCGCTACTCACCCGTACCCCGGATTACCAGTCCAGTGATATAAACGCAACACTCCCGTGCCCCGGATTACTAGCCCAGTGATATAACCACTACTTTCCCGTAGCCCGGATTACTAGTCCAGTGATATATACGCTACACTCCCGTAACCCGGATTACCAGCCCAGTGATATAACCGCTACACTCCCGTACCCCGGATTACTAGTCCAGTGATATAAACGCTACACTCCCGTGCCCCGGATTACTAGCCCAGTGATATAACCGCTACACACCCGTACCCCGGATTACTAGCCCAGTGATATAACCACTACACTCCCGTACCCCGGATTACTAGCCCAGTGATATAACCGCTACCCTCCCATACCCCGGATTACTAGCCCAGTGATATAACCAATACACTCCCGTACCCCGGATTACTAGTCCAGTGATATAAACGCTACACTGCCGTACCCCGGATTACTAGCCCAGTGATATAAACGCTACACTCCCGTGCCCGGGATTACTAGTCCAGTGATATAACCGCTACACTCCCGTACCCCGGATTACTAACCCAGTGATATAACCGCTACACTCCCGTACCCTGGATTACTAGCCCAGTGATATAACTGCTACACTCCCGTACCCCGGATTATTAGCCCAGTGATATAACCGCTACACTCCCGTAACCTGGATTACTAGTCCAGTGATATAACCGCTGCACTCCCGTACCCTGGATTACTAGCCCAGTGATACAACCGCTACACTCCCGTACCCCGGATTACTCGTCCAGTGATATAACCGCTACACTCCCGTACCCCGGATTACTAGTCCAGTGATATAACCGCTACACTCCCGTACCCCGGATTACCAGCCCACTGATATAACAGCTACACTCCCGTACCCCGGATTACTAGTCCAGTGATATAACTGTTTCACTCCCGTAACCCGGATTACCAGCCCAGTGATATAACCGCTAAACTGACGTACCCGGGATTACTAGTCCAAAAATATAACCGCTACACTCCCGTACCTCGGATTACCATCCAGTGATATAACCACTACACTCCCGTACCGCGGATTACTAGCCCTGAGATATAACCGCTACACTCCCGTACCCTGGATTACTAGTGCAGTGTTATAACCGCTACACTCCCGTACCGCGGATTACTAGTCCAGTGATATAACCGCTACACTCCCGTGCCCTGGATTACTAGTCCCTTGTTATAACCGCTACACTCCCGTACCGCGGATTACTAGTCCAGTGATATAACCGCTACACTCGCGTGCCCCGGATTACTAGCCCAGTGATATAACCGCTACTCTCCCGTACCCTGGATTACTAGTCCAGTGTTATAACCGCGACACTCCCGTACCCCGGATTACTAGTCCAGTGATATAACCGCTAAACTCCCGTACCCTGGATTACTAGTCCAGTGATATAACAGCTACACTCCCGTACCCCGGATTACTAGTCCAGTGATATAACCGCTACAATTTCGGAACCCGGATTAATAGCCCAGTGATATAACCGCTACACTCCCGTACCCCGGATTACTAGTCCAGTGATATAACCACTACTCTCCCGTAGCCTGGATTACTAGTCCAGTGATATAACTGGTACACTCCCGTACCCCGGATTACTAGCCCAGTGATATAACCGCTACACACCCGTACCCCGGATTACTAGTCTAGTGATATAACCGCTACACTCCCGTACCCTGGATTACTAGCCCAGTGATATAACCGCTACACTCCCGTACCCCGGATTACTAGTCCACTGATATAACCGCTACACTCCCGTACCCCGGATTACTAGTCCAGTGATATAATCGCTACACTCCCGTAACCCGGATTACTAGTCCAGTGATATAATCGCTGCACTCCCGTATCCCGGATTACTAGCCCAGTGATATAACCGCTACACTCCCATACCCCGGATTACTAGTCCAGTGATATAAACGCTACACTCCCGTACCCGGGATTACTAGTCCAGTGATACAATCGCTGCACTCCCGTACCCCGGATTACTAGCCCAGTGATATAACCGCTACACTCCCGTACCCCGGATTACTAGTCCAGTGATATAATCGCTGCACTCCCATACCCTGGATTACTAGTCCAGTGATATAAACGCTACACTCCCGTACCCCGGATTACTAGTCCAGTGATATAACCGCAACACTCCCGTACCCCGGATTACTAGCCCAGTGATATAACCTCTACACTCCCGTACCCCGGTTACTAGTCCAGTGATATAACCGCTACACTCCCGTACCCCGGATAACTAGCCCAGTGATATAACCGCTACAGTCCCATACCCCGGCGTACAAGTCCAGTGATATAACCGTTACACTCCCGTACCCCGGATTACTAGTCCAGTGATATAACCGCTGCACTCCCGTACCCCGGATTACTAGCCCAGTGATATAACCGCTACACTCCCGTACCCCGGATTACTAGCCAAGTGATATAACCTTTACACTCCCGTATCCCGGATTACTAGTCCAGTGACATAACCGCAACACTCCCGTACCCCGGATTACTAATCCAGTGATATAACCGCTACACTCCCGTACCCCGGATTACTAGCCCAGTGATATAACCGCTACACTCCCGCACCCCGGATTACTAGCACAGTGATATAACCGCTACACTCCCGTATCCCGGATTACTAGTCCAGTGATATAACCGCTACAGTCCCGTAACCTGGATTACTAGTCCAGTGATATAACCGCTACACTCCTGTACCCCGGATTACAAGTCCAGTGATATAACCGCTACACTCCCTTACCCCGGATTACTAGCCCAGTGATATAACCGCTAGACTCCCGTACCCCGGATTACTAGCCCAGTGATATAACCGCTACACTCCCGTATCCCGGATTACTAGTCCAGTGATATAACCGCTACACTCCCGTAACCTGGATTACTAGTCCAGTGATATAACCGCTACACTCCTGTACCCCGGATTACTAGTCCAGTGATATAACCACTACACTCCCGTACCCCGGATTACTAGCCCAGTGATATAGCACTACACTCCCTTACCCCGTATTACTAGTCCAGTGATATAACCGCTACACTCCCGAAACCCTGGATGACTAGCCCAGTGATACAACCGCTACACTCCCGTACCCTGGATTACTAGCCCAGTGATATAACCGCTACACTCCCGTACCCCGGATTACTAGTCCAGTGATATAACCGCTACACTCCCGTACCCCAGATTACTAGCCCAGTGATACAACCGCTACACTCCCGTACCCCGGATTACTAGCCCAGTGATATAACCGCTACACTCCCGTACCCCGGATTACTAGTCCAGTGATATAACCGCTACACTCCCGTACCCCGGATTACTAGCCCAGTGATATAACCGCTACACTCCCGTACCCCGGATTACTAGTCCAGTGACATAACCGCTACACTCCCATACCCCGGATTACTAGTCCAGTGATATAACCGCTACACTCCCGTACCCCGGATTACTAGCCCAGTGATATAACCGCTACACTCCCGTACCCCGGATTACTAGTCCAGTGATATAACCGCTAAACTCCCGTAACCCGGATTACCAGCCCAGTGATATAACCGCTACATTCCCGTACCGCCGATTACTAGCCCTGTGATATAACCGTTACACTCCCGTACCCCGGATTACAAGTCCAGTGATATAACCGCTACACTCCCGTACCCTGGATTACTAGACCAGTGATATAACCGCTACACTCCCGTACCCCGGATTACTAGTCCAGTGATATAACCGCTACACTCCCGTACGGTGGATTACTAGTCCAGTGAGATAAACCCTACACTCCCGTAACCCGGATTACCAGCCCAGTGATATAACCGCTACACTCCCGTACCCCGGATTACTAGTCCAGTGATATAAACGCAACACTCCCGTGCCCCGGATTACGAGCCCAGTGATATAACCACTACACCCCCTTACCCCGGATTACTAGTCCAGTGATATAAACGCTACACTCCCGTAACACGGATTACCAGCCCAGTGATATAACCGCTACACTCCCGTACCCCGGATTACTAGACCAGTGATATAAATGCTACACTCCCGTGCCCCGCATTACTAGCCCAGTGATATAACCGCTACACTCCCGTACCCCGGATTACTAGCCCAGTGATATAACCACTACACTCCCGTACCCCGGATTACTAGCCCAGTGATATAACCGCTACCCTCCCATACCCCGGATTACTAGCCCAGTGATATAACCACTACACTCCCGTAGCCCGGATTACTAGTCCAGTGATATAACTGGTACACTCCCGTACCCGGATTACTAGCCCAGTGATATAACCGCTACACTCCCGTACCCCGGATTACTGGCTCAGTGGTATAACCGCTACACTCGCATACCCCGGATTACTAGTCCAGTGACATAAACGCTGCACTCCCGTACCCGGGATTACTAGTCCAGTGGTATAACCGCTACACTCCCGTACCACGGATTACTGGTCCAGTGATATAACCTCTACACTCCCGTACCCCGGATTACTAGTCCAGTGATATAACCGCTACACTCCCGTACCCCAGATTACTAGCCCGGTGATATAACCTCTACACTCCCGTACCCCGGTTACTAGTCCAGTGATATAACCGCTACAAACCCGTACCCCGGATAACTAGCCCAGTGATATAACCGCTACACTCCCATACCCCGGCGTACAAGTCCAGTGATATAACCGTTACACTCCCGTACCCCGGATTAGTAGTCCAGTGATATAACCGCTGCACTCCCGTACCCCGGATTACTAGCCCAGTGATATAACCGCTACACTCCCGTACCCCGGATTACTTGCCCAGTGATATAACCGCTACACTCCCGTACCTCGGATTACTAGTCCAGTGACATAACCGCAACACTCCCGTACCCCGGATTACTAATCCAGTGATATAACCGCTACACTCCCGTACCCCGGATTACTAGCCCAGTGATATAACCGCTACACTCCCGTAACCTGGATTACTAGCCCAGTGATATAACCGCTACACTCCCGTATCCCGGATTACTAGTCCAGTGATATAACCGCTACACTCCCGTAACCTGGATTACTAGTCCAGTGATATAACCGCTACACTCCCGTACCAAGGATTACAAGCACAGTGATATAACCGCTACACTCCCGTACCCCGGATCACTAGTCCAGTGATATAACCGCTACACTCCCGTACGGTGGATTACTAGTCCAGTGATATAAACGCGACACTCCCGTAACCCGGATTTCCAGCCCAGTGATATAACCGCTACTCACCCGTACCCCGGATTACTAGTCCAGTGATATAAACGCAACACTCCCGTGCCCCGGATTACTAGCCCAGTGATATAACCACTACATTCCCGTACCCCGGATTACTAGTCCAGTGATATAAACGCTACACTCCCGTAACCCGGATTACCAGCCCAGTGATATAACCGCTACACTCCCGTACGCCGGATTACTAGTCCAGTGATATAAACGCTACACTCCCGTACCCCGGATTACTAGCCCAGTGATATAACCGCTACACACCCGTACCCCGGATTACTAGCCCAGTGATATAACCACTACACTCCCGTACCCCGGATTACTAGCCCAGTGATATAACCGCTACCCTCCCATACCCTGGATTACTAGCCCAGTGATATAACCACTACACTCCCGTACCCCGGATTACTAGTCCAGTGATATTAACGCTACACTCCCGTACCCCGGATTACTAGTCCAGTGATATAAACGCTACACTCCCGTGCCCGGGATTACTAGTCCAGTGATATAACCGCTACACTCCCGTACCCCGGAATACTAACCCAGTGATATATACGCTACACTCCCGTAACCCGGATTACCAGCCCAGTGATATAACCGCTACACTCCCGTACCCCGGATTACTAGTCCAGTGATATAAACGCTACACTCCCGTGCCCCGGATTACTAGCCCAGTGATATAACCGCTACACACCCGTACCCCGGATTACTAGCCCAGTGATATAACCACTACACTCCCGTACCCCGGATTACTAGCCCAGTGATATAACCGCTACCCTCCCATACCCCGGATTACTAGCCCAGTGATATAACCAATACACTCCCGTACCCCGGATTACTAGTCCAGTGATATAAACGCTACACTGCCGTACCCCGGATTACTAGCCCAGTGATATAAACGCTACACTCCCGTGCCCGGGATTACTAGTCCAGTGATATAACCGCTACACTCCCGTACCCCGGATTACTAACCCAGTGATATAACCGCTACACTCCCGTACCCTGGATTACTAGCCCAGTGATATAACTGCTACACTCCCGTACCCCGGATTATTAGCCCAGTGATATAACCGCTACACTCCCGTAACCTGGATTACTAGTCCAGTGATATAACCGCTGCACTCCCGTACCCTGGATTACTAGCCCAGTGATACAACCGCTACACTCCCGTACCCCGGATTACTCGTCCAGTGATATAACCGCTACACTCCCGTACCCCGGATTACTAGTCCAGTGATATAACCGCTACACTCCCGTACCCCGGATTACCAGCCCACTGATATAACAGCTACACTCCCGTACCCCGGATTACTAGTCCAGTGATATAACTGTTTCACTCCCGTAACCCGGATTACCAGCCCAGTGATATAACCGCTAAACTGACGTACCCGGGATTACTAGTCCAAAAATATAACCGCTACACTCCCGTACCTCGGATTACCATCCAGTGATATAACCACTACACTCCCGTACCGCGGATTACTAGCCCTGAGATATAACCGCTACACTCCCGTACCCTGGATTACTAGTGCAGTGTTATAACCGCTACACTCCCGTACCGCGGATTACTAGTCCAGTGATATAACCGCTACACTCCCGTGCCCTGGATTACTAGTCCCTTGTTATAACCGCTACACTCCCGTACCGCGGATTACTAGTCCAGTGATATAACCGCTACACTCGCGTGCCCCGGATTACTAGCCCAGTGATATAACCGCTACTCTCCCGTACCCTGGATTACTAGTCCAGTGTTATAACCGCGACACTCCCGTACCCCGGATTACTAGTCCAGTGATATAACCGCTAAACTCCCGTACCCTGGATTACTAGTCCAGTGATATAACAGCTACACTCCCGTACCCCGGATTACTAGTCCAGTGATATAACCGCTACAATTTCGGAACCCGGATTAATAGCCCAGTGATATAACCGCTACACTCCCGTACCCCGGATTACTAGTCCAGTGATATAACCACTACTCTCCCGTAGCCTGGATTACTAGTCCAGTGATATAACTGGTACACTCCCGTACCCCGGATTACTAGCCCAGTGATATAACCGCTACACACCCGTACCCCGGATTACTAGTCTAGTGATATAACCGCTACACTCCCGTACCCTGGATTACTAGCCCAGTGATATAACCGCTACACTCCCGTACCCCGGATTACTAGTCCACTGATATAACCGCTACACTCCCGTACCCCGGATTACTAGTCCAGTGATATAATCGCTACACTCCCGTAACCCGGATTACTAGTCCAGTGATATAATCGCTGCACTCCCGTATCCCGGATTACTAGCCCAGTGATATAACCGCTACACTCCCATACCCCGGATTACTAGTCCAGTGATATAAACGCTACACTCCCGTACCCGGGATTACTAGTCCAGTGATACAATCGCTGCACTCCCGTACCCCGGATTACTAGCCCAGTGATATAACCGCTACACTCCCGTACCCCGGATTACTAGTCCAGTGATATAATCGCTGCACTCCCATACCCTGGATTACTAGTCCAGTGATATAAACGCTACACTCCCGTACCCCGGATTACTAGTCCAGTGATATAACCGCAACACTCCCGTACCCCGGATTACTAGCCCAGTGATATAACCTCTACACTCCCGTACCCCGGTTACTAGTCCAGTGATATAACCGCTACACTCCCGTACCCCGGATAACTAGCCCAGTGATATAACCGCTACAGTCCCATACCCCGGCGTACAAGTCCAGTGATATAACCGTTACACTCCCGTACCCCGGATTACTAGTCCAGTGATATAACCGCTGCACTCCCGTACCCCGGATTACTAGCCCAGTGATATAACCGCTACACTCCCGTACCCCGGATTACTAGCCAAGTGATATAACCTTTACACTCCCGTATCCCGGATTACTAGTCCAGTGACATAACCGCAACACTCCCGTACCCCGGATTACTAATCCAGTGATATAACCGCTACACTCCCGTACCCCGGATTACTAGCCCAGTGATATAACCGCTACACTCCCGCACCCCGGATTACTAGCACAGTGATATAACCGCTACACTCCCGTATCCCGGATTACTAGTCCAGTGATATAACCGCTACACTCCCGTAACCTGGATTACTAGTCCAGTGATATAACCGCTACACTCCTGTACCCCGGATTACAAGTCCAGTGATATAACCGCTACACTCCCTTACCCCGGATTACTAGCCCAGTGATATAACCACTAGACTCCCGTACCCCGGATTACTAGCCCAGTGATATAACCGCTACACTCCCGTATCCCGGATTACTAGTCCAGTGATATAACCGCTACACTCCCGTAACCTGGATTACTAGTCCAGTGATATAACCGCTACACTCCCGTACCCCGGATTACTAGTCCAGTGATATAACCGCTACACTCCCGTACCCCGGATTACTAGCCCAGTGATATAACCGCTACACTCCCGTACCCCGGATTACTAGTCCAGTGATATAACCGCTAAACTCCCGTAACCCGGATTACCAGCCCAGTGATATAACCGCTACATTCCCGTACCGCCGATTACTAGCCCTGTGATATAACCGTTACACTCCCGTACCCCGGATTACAAGTCCAGTGATATAACCGCTACACTCCCGTACCCTGGATTACTAGACCAGTGATATAACCGCTACACTCCCGTACCCCGGATTACTAGTCCAGTGATATAACCGCTACACTCCCGTACGGTGGATTACTAGTCCAGTGAGATAAACCCTACACTCCCGTAACCCGGATTACCAGCCCAGTGATATAACCGCTACACTCCCGTACCCCGGATTACTAGTCCAGTGATATAAACGCAACACTCCCGTGCCCCGGATTACGAGCCCAGTGATATAACCACTACACCCCCTTACCCCGGATTACTAGTCCAGTGATATAAACGCTACACTCCCGTAACACGGATTACCAGCCCAGTGATATAACCGCTACACTCCCGTACCCCGGATTACTAGCCCAGTGATATAACCGCTACACTCCCGTACCCCGGATTACTGGCTCAGTGGTATAACCGCTACACTCGCATACCCCGGATTACTAGTCCAGTGACATAAACGCTGCACTCCCGTACCCGGGATTACTAGTCCAGTGGTATAACCGCTACACTCCCGTACCACGGATTACTGGTCCAGTGATATAACCTCTACACTCCCGTACCCCGGATTACTAGCCCAGTGATATAACCGCTACACTCCCGTACCCCGGATTACTTGTCCAGTGATATAATCGCTGCACTCCCATACCCTGGATTACTAGTCCAGTGATATAAACGCTACACTCCCGTACCCGGGATTACTAGTCCAGTGATATAACCGCTACACTCCCGTACCCCAGATTACTAGCCCAGTGATATAACCTCTACACTCCCGTACCCCGGTTACTAGTCCAGTGATATAACCGCTACAAACCCGTACCCCGGATAACTAGCCCAGTGATATAACCGCTACACTCCCATACCCCGGCGTACAAGTCCAGTGATATAACCGTTACACTCCCGTACCCCGGATTAGTAGTCCAGTGATATAACCGCTGCACTCCCGTACCCCGGATTACTAGCCCAGTGATATAACCGCTACACTCCCGTACCCCGGATTACTTGCCCAGTGATATAACCGCTACACTCCCGTACCTCGGATTACTAGTCCAGTGACATAACCGCAACACTCCCGTACCCCGGATTACTAATCCAGTGATATAACCGCTACACTCCCGTACCCCGGATTACTAGCCCAGTGATATAACCGCTACACTCCCGTAACCTGGATTACTAGCCCAGTGATATAACCGCTACACTCCCGTATCCCGGATTACTAGTCCAGTGATATAACCGCTACACTCCCGTAACCTGGATTACTAGTCCAGTGATATAACCGCTACACTCCCGTACCAAGGATTACAAGCACAGTGATATAACCGCTACACTCCCGTACCCCGGATTACTAGTCCAGTGATATAACCGCTACACTCCCGTACGGTGGATTACTAGTCCAGTGATATAAACGCGACACTCCCGTAACCCGGATTTCCAGCCCAGTGATATAACCGCTACTCACCCGTACCCCGGATTACTAGTCCAGTGATATAAACGCAACACTCCCGTGCCCCGGATTACTAGCCCAGTGATATAACCACTACATTCCCGTACCCCGGATTACTAGTCCAGTGATATAAACGCTACACTCCCGTAACCCGGATTACCAGCCCAGTGATATAACCGCTACACTCCCGTACGCCGGATTACTAGTCCAGTGATATAAACGCTACACTCCCGTACCCCGGATTACTAGCCCAGTGATATAACCGCTACACACCCGTACCCCGGATTACTAGCCCAGTGATATAACCACTACACTCCCGTACCCCGGATTACTAGCCCAGTGATATAACCGCTACCCTCCCATACCCTGGATTACTAGCCCAGTGATATAACCAATACACTCCCGTACCCCGGATTACTA
This sequence comes from Isurus oxyrinchus, assembly GCA_026770705.1. NCBI lineage: Eukaryota > Metazoa > Chordata > Chondrichthyes > Lamniformes > Lamnidae > Isurus > Isurus oxyrinchus. Next base: position 69,447 of record JANJGN010000175.1, read on the forward strand.
GTCCAGTGATATAAACGCTACACTCCCGTACCCCGGATTACTAGTCCAGTGATATAAACGCTACACTCCCGTGCCCGGGATTACTAGTCCAGTGATATAACCGCTACACTCCCGTACCCCGGAATACTAACCCAGTGATATAACCGCTACACTCCCGTACCCTGGATTACTAGCCCAGTGATATAACTGCTACACTCCCGTACCCCGGATTATTAGCCCAGTGATATAACCGCTACACTCCCGTAACCTGGATTACTAGTCCAGTGATATAACCGCTGCACTCCCGTACCCCGGATTACTAGCCCAGTGAGACAACCGCTACACTCCCGTACCCCGGATTACTCGTCCAGTGATATAACCGCTACACTCCCGTACCCCGGATTACTAGTCCAGTGATATAACCGCTAAACTCCCGTACCCCGGATTACCAGCCCAGTGATATAAAAGCTACACTCCCGTACCCCGGATTACTAGTCCAGTGATATAACTGCTTTACTCCCGTAACCCAGATTACCAGCCCAGTGATATAACCGCTAAACTGACGTACCCGGGATTACTAGTCCAAAAATATGACCGCTACAATCCCGTACCTCGGATTACCATCCAGTGATATAACCACTACACTCCCGTACCGCGGATTACTAGCCCTGAGATATAACCGCTACACTCCCGTACCCTGGATTACTAGTGCAGTGTTATAACCGCTACACTCCCGTACCGCGGATTACTAGTCCAGTGATATAACCGCTACACTCCCGTGCCCCGGATTACTAGCCCAGTGATATAACCGCTACACTCCCGTACCCTGGATTACTAGTCCAGTGATATAACAGCTACACTCCCGTACCCCGGATTACTAGTCCAGTGATATAACCGCTACAATTTCGTAACCCGGATTACTAGCCCAGTGATATAACCGCTACACTCCCTTACCCTGGATTACTAGTCCAGTGATATAACCACTACACTCCCGTAGCCCGGATTACTAGTCTAGTGATATAACTGGTACACTCCCGTACCCCGGATTACTAGCCCAGTGATATAACCGCTACACTCCCGTACCCCGGATTACTAGACCAGTGATATAAACGCTACACTCCCGTGCCCCGCATTACTAGCCAAGTGATATAACCGCTACACTCCCGTACCCCGGATTACTAGCCCAGTGATATAACCACTACACTCCCGTACCCCGGATTACTAGCCCAGTGATATAACCGCTACCCTCCCATACCCCGGATTACTAGCCCAGTGATATAACCACTACACTCCCGTAGCCCGGATTACTAGTCCAGTGATATAACTGGTACACTCCCGTACCCGGATTACTAGCCCAGTGATATAACCGCTACACTCCCGTACCCCGGATTACTGGCTCAGTGGTATAACCGCTACACTCGCATACCCCGGATTACTAGTCCAGTGACATAAACGCTGCACTCCCGTACCCGGGATTACTAGTCCAGTGGTATAACCGCTACACTCCCGTACCACGGATTACTGGTCCAGTGATATAACCTCTACACTCCCGTACCCCGGATTACTAGCCCAGTGATATAACCGCTACACTCCCGTACCCCGGATTACTTGTCCAGTGATATAATCGCTGCACTCCCATACCCTGGATTACTAGTCCAGTGATATAAACGCTACACTCCCGTACCCGGGATTACTAGTCCAGTGATATAACCGCTACACTCCCGTACCCCAGATTACTAGCCCAGTGATATAACCTCTACACTCCCGTACCCCGGTTACTAGTCCAGTGATATAACCGCTACAAACCCGTACCCCGGATAACTAGCCCAGTGATATAACCGCTACACTCCCATACCCCGGCGTACAAGTCCAGTGATATAACCGTTACACTCCCGTACCCCGGATTAGTAGTCCAGTGATATAACCGCTGCACTCCCGTACCCCGGATTACTAGCCCAGTGATATAACCGCTACACTCCCGTACCCCGGATTACTTGCCCAGTGATATAACCGCTACACTCCCGTACCTCGGATTACTAGTCCAGTGACATAACCGCAACACTCCCGTACCCCGGATTACTAATCCAGTGATATAACCGCTACACTCCCGTACCCCGGATTACTAGCCCAGTGATATAACCGCTACACTCCCGTAACCTGGATTACTAGCCCAGTGATATAACCGCTACACTCCCGTATCCCGGATTACTAGTCCAGTGATATAACCGCTACACTCCCGTAACCTGGATTACTAGTCCAGTGATATAACCGCTACACTCCCGTACCAAGGATTACAAGCACAGTGATATAACCGCTACACTCCCGTACCCCGGATTACTAGTCCAGTGATATAACCGCTACACTCCCGTACGGTGGATTACTAGTCCAGTGATATAAACGCGACACTCCCGTAACCCGGATTTCCAGCCCAGTGATATAACCGCTACTCACCCGTACCCCGGATTACTAGTCCAGTGATATAAACGCAACACTCCCGTGCCCCGGATTACTAGCCCAGTGATATAACCACTACATTCCCGTACCCCGGATTACTAGTCCAGTGATATAAACGCTACACTCCCGTAACCCGGATTACCAGCCCAGTGATATAACCGCTACACTCCCGTACGCCGGATTACTAGTCCAGTGATATAAACGCTACACTCCCGTACCCCGGATTACTAGCCCAGTGATATAACCGCTACACACCCGTACCCCGGATTACTAGCCCAGTGATATAACCACTACACTCCCGTACCCCGGATTACTAGCCCAGTGATATAACCGCTACCCTCCCATACCCTGGATTACTAGCCCAGTGATATAACCAATACACTCCCGTACCCCGGATTACTAGTCCAGTGATATAAACGCTACACTCCCGTACCCCGGATTACTAGTCCAGTGATATAAACGCTACACTCCCGTGCCCGGGATTACTAGTCCAGTGATATAACCGCTACACTCCCGTACCCCGGAATACTAACCCAGTGATATAACCGCTACACTCCCGTACCCTGGATTACTAGCCCAGTGATATAACTGCTATACTCCCGTACCCCGGATTATTAGCCCAGTGATATAACCGCTACACTCCCGTAACCTGGATTACTAGTCCAGTGATATAACCGCTGCACTCCCGTACCCCGGATTACTAGCCCAGTGAGACAACCGCTACACTCCCGTACCCCGGATTACTCGTCCAGTGATATAACCGCTACACTCCCGTACCCCGGATTACTAGTCCAGTGATATAACCGCTAAACTCCCGTACCCCGGATTACCAGCCCAGTGATATAAAAGCTACACTCCCGTACCCCGGATTACTAGTCCAGTGATATAACTGCTTTACTCCCGTAACCCAGATTACCAGCCCAGTGATATAACCGCTAAACTGACGTACCCGGGATTACTAGTCCAAAAATATGACCGCTACAATCCCGTACCTCGGATTACCATCCAGTGATATAACCACTACACTCCCGTACCGCGGATTACTAGCCCTGAGATATAACCGCTACACTCCCGTACCCTGGATTACTAGTGCAGTGTTATAACCGCTACACTCCCGTACCGCGGATTACTAGTCCAGTGATATAACCGCTACACTCCCGTGCCCCGGATTACTAGCCCAGTGATATAACCGCTACACTCCCGTACCCTGGATTACTAGTCCAGTGATATAACAGCTACACTCCCGTACCCCGGATTACTAGTCCAGTGATATAACCGCTACAATTTCGTAACCCGGATTACTAGCCCAGTGATATAACCGCTACACTCCCTTACCCTGGATTACTAGTCCAGTGATATAACCACTACACTCCCGTAGCCCGGATTACTAGTCTAGTGATATAACTGGTACACTCCCGTACCCCGGATTACTAGCCCAGTGATATAACCGCTACACTCCCGTACCCCGGATTACTAGCTCAGTGATATAACCGCTACACTCCCATACCCCGGATTACGAGCCCAGTGATATAACCGCTCCACTCCCGTACCCCGGATTACTAGTACAGTGATATAACCGCTACACTCCCGTACCCTGGATTACTAGCCCAGTGATATAACCGCTACACTCCCGTACCCCGGATTACTTGTCCAGTGATATAACCGCTACACTCCCGTACCCCGGATTACTACTCCAGTGACATAATCGCTACACTCCCGTAACCCGGATTACTAGTCCAGTGATATAATCGCTGCACTCCCGTATCCCGGATTACTAGCCCAGTGATATAACCTCTACACTCCCGTACACCCGTTACTAGTCCGGTGATATAACCGCTACACTCCCGTACCCCGGATAACTAGCCCAGTGATAGAACCGCTACAGTCCCATACCCCGGCGTACAAGTCCAGTGATATAACCGTTACACTCCCGTACCCCTGATTACTAGTCCAGTGATATAACCGCTGCACTCCCGTACCCTGGATTACTAGCCCAGAGATATAACCGCTACACTCCCGTACCCCGGATTACTAGTCCAGTGACATAACCGCAACACTCCCGTACTCCGGATTACTAATCCAGTGATATAACCGCTACACTCCCGTACCCCGGATTACTAGCCCAGTGATATAACCGCTACACTCCCGTACCCCGGATTACTAGCCCAGTGATATAACCGCTACACTCCCGTATCCCGGATTACTAGTCCAGTGATATAACCGCTACACTCCCGTGCCCCGGATTACTAGCCCAGTGATATAACCGCTATACTCCCGTACCCTGGATTACTAGTCCAGTGTTATAACCGCTACACTCCCGTACCCCGGATTACTTGTCCAGTGATATAACCGCTACACTCCCGTACCCCGGATTACTAGTCCAGTGATATAACCGCTACACTCCCGTACCCTGGATTACTAGCCCAGTGATACAACCGCTACACTCCCGTACCCCGGATTACTAGCCCAGTGATATAACCGCTACACTCCCGTACCCCGGATTACTAGCCCAGTGATATAACCGCTACACTCCCGTACCCCGGATTACTAGTCCAGTGATATAACCGCTACACTCCCGTACCCTGGATTACTAGTCCAGTGATATAACCGCTACACTCCCGTACCCCGGATTACTAGCACAGTGATATAACCGCTACACTCCCATACCCCGGATTACTACTCCAGTGATATAACCGCTACACTCCCGTACCCCGAATTACTAGCCCTGAAATATAACCGCTACACTCCTGTACCCTGGATTAATAGTCCAGTGTTATAACCGCTACACTCCCGTACCGCGGTTTACTAGTCCAGTGATATAACCGCTACACTCCCGTGCCCCGGATTACTAGCCCAGTGATATAACCGCTACACTCCCGTACCCTGGATTACTAGTCCAGTGATATAACAGCTACACTCCCGTTCCCCGGATTACTAGTCCAGTGATATAACCGCTAAAATTTCGTAACCCGGATTACTAGCCCAGTGATATAACCGCTACACTCCCGTACCCCGGATTACTAGTCCAGTGATATAACCACTACACTCCCGTAGCCCGGATTACTAGTCCAGTGGTATAACTGGTACACTCCCGTACCCCGGATTACTAGCCCAGTGATATAACCGCTACACTCCCGTACCCCGGATTACTAGCTCAGTGATGTAACAGCTACACTCACATACCCCGGATTACGAGCCCAGTGATATAACTGCTCCACTCCCGTACCCCGGATTACTAGTCCAGTGATATAAACGCTACACTCCCGTACCCTGGATTACTAGCCCAGTGATATAACCGCTACACTCCCGTACCCCGGATTACTAGTCCAGTGATATAACCGCTACACTCCCGTACCACGGATTACTACTCCAGTGACATAATCGCTACACTCCCGTACCCCGGATTAGTAGCCCAGTGATATAACCGCTACACTCCCGTACCCCGGATTACTAGCCCGGTGATATAACCGCTACACTCCCGTACCCCGGATTACTAGTCCAGTGATATAACCGCTACACTCCCGTACCCTGGATTACTAGTCCAGTGATATAACCGCTACACTCCCGTACCCCGGATTACTAGCACAGTGATATAACCGCTACACTCCCATACCCCGGATTACTAGTCCAGTGATATAACCGCTACACTCCTGTACCCTGGATTACTAGTCCAGTGATATAACCGCTACACTCCCGTACCCCGGATTACTAGTCCAGTGATATAACCGCTACACTCCCGTACCCCGGATTACTAGCCCAGTGATATAACCGCTACACTCCCGTACCCCGGATTACTAGTCCAGTGATATAACCGCTAAACTCCCGTAACCCGGATTACCGGCCCAGTGATATAACCGCTACATTCCCGTACCGCCGATTACTAGCCCTGTGATATAACCGCTACACTCCCGTACCCCGGATTACAAGTCCAGTGATATAACCGCTACACTCCCGTACCCTGGATTACTAGCCCAGTGATATACCCGCTACACTCCCGTACCCCGGATTACTAGTCCAGTGATATAACCGCTACACTCCCGTACGGTGGATTACTAGTCCAGTGAGATAAACGCTACACTCCCGTAACCCGGATTACCAGCCCAGTGATATAACCGCTACACTCCCGTACCCCGGATTACTAGTCCAGTGATATAAACGCAACACTCCCGTGCCCCGGATTACTAGCCCAGTGATATAACCACTACACTCCCATACCCCGGATTAGTAGTCCAGTGATATAAACGCTAGACTCCCGTAACCCGGATTACCAGCCCAGTGATATAACCGCTACACTCCCGTACCCCGGATTACTAGTCCAGTGTTATAAACGCTACACTCCCGTGCCCCGGATTACTAGCCCAGTGATATAACCGCTACACTCCCGTACCCCGGATTACTAGCCCAGTGATATAACCACTACACTCCCGTACCCCGGATTACTAGCCCAGTGATATAACCGCTACCCTCACCTACCCCGGATTACTAGCCCAGTGATATAACCACTACACTCCCGTACCCCGGATTACTAGTCCAGTCATATAAACGCTACACTCACGTACCCCGGATTAATAGTCCAGTGATATAACCGCTACACTCCCGTACCCCGGATTACTTGCCCAGTGATATAACCGCTACACTCCAGTACCCCGGATTACTAGTCCAGTGACATAACCGCAACACTCCTGTACCCCGGATTACTAATCCAGTGATATAACCGCTACACTCCCGTACCCCGGATTACTAGCCCAGTGATATAACCGCTACACTCCCGTACCCCGGATTACTAGCCCAGTGATATAACCGCTACACTCCCGTATCCCGGATTACTAGTCCAGTGATATAACCGCTACACTCCCGTACCCCGGATTACTAGCACAGTGATATAACCGCTACACTCCCGTACGGTGGATTACTAGTCCAGTGATATAACCGCTACAAACCGTACCCCGGATTACTAGTCCAGTGATATAACCGCAACAGTCCCGTACCCCGGATTACCAGCCCAGTGATATAACCGCTACACTCCCGTACCCCTGATTACTAGTCCAGTAATATAAACGCTACACTCCCGTGCCCCGGATTACTAGCCCAGTGATATAACCACTACACTCCCGTACCCCGGATTACTAGTCCAGTGATATAAACGCTACACTCCCGTACACCAGATTACTAGCCCAGTGATATAACCGCTACACTCCCGTACCCCGGATTACAAGTCCAGTGATATAAACGCTACACTCCCGTACCCGGGATTACTAGCCCAGTGATATAATCGCTGCATTCCCGTACACCAGTTTACTAGACCAGTGATATAAACGCTACACTCCCGTATCCCGGATTACTAGTCCAGTGATATAAACGCTACACTCCCGTACCCCGGATTACTAGTCCAGTGATATAACCACTACACTCCCGTGCCCAGGATTACTAGTCCAGTGATATAACCGCTACACTCCCGTACCCCGGAGTACTAACCCAGTGAAATAACCGCTACACTCCCGTACCCTGGATTACTAGCCCAGTGATATAACTGCTACACTCCCGTACCCCGGATTATTAGCCCAGTGATATAACCGCTACACTCCCGTAACCCGGATTACTAGTCCAGTGATATAACTGCTGCACTCCCGTACCCCGGATTACTAGCCCACTGATATAACCGCTACACTCCCGTACCCCGGATTACTAGTCCAGTGATATAACCGCTACACTCCCGTACCCCGGATTACTAGTCCAGTGATATAACTGCTTAACTCCCGTACCCCGGATTACTAGTCCAGTGATATAACCGCTACACTCCCGTACCCCGGATTACTAGCCCAGTGACATAACCACTACACTCCCGTACCCCGGATTACTAGTCCGGTGATATAAACATTACACTCCGTAACCCGGATTACCAGCCCAGTGATATAACCGCTACACTCCCGTACCCAGGATTAGTAGTCCAAACATGGAACCGCTACACTCCCGTACCCCGGATTACTAGCCCAGTGATATAACTGCTACAGTCCCGTACGCCGGATTACTAGCCCAGTTACTTAACCGCTACACTCCCGTACCCCGGATTACTAGTCCAGTGATATAACCGCTACACTCCCGTACCCCGGATTACTAGTCCAGTGATATAACCGCTACACTCCCTTGCCCCGGATGACACGACCAGTGATATAACCGTTACACTCCTGTACCCCGGATTACTAGCCCAGTGATATAACCGCTACACTCCCGTACCCCGGATTACTAGCCCAGTGATATAACCGCTACACTCCCGTATCCCGGATTACTAGTCCAGTGATATAACCGCTACACTCCCGTGCCCCGGATTACTAGCCCAGTGATATAACCGCTACACTCCCGTACCCTGGATTACTAGTCCAGTGTTATAACCGCTACACTCCCGTACCCCGGATTACTAGTCCAGTGATACAACCGCTACACTCCCGTACCCCGGATTACTAGTCCAGTGATATAACCGCTACACTCCCGTACCCTGGATTACTAGCCCAGTGATACAACCGCTACACTCCCGTACCCCGGATTACTAGCCCAGTGATATAACCGCTACACTCCCGTACCCCGGATTACTAGCCCAGTGATATAACCGCTACACTCCCGTACCCCGGATTACTAGTCCAGTGATATAACCGCTACACTCCCGTACCCTGGATTACTAGTCCAGTGATATAACCGCTACACTCCCGTACCCCGGATTACTAGCACAGTGATATAACCGCTACACTCCCGTACCCCGGATTACTAGCCCTGAAATATAACCGCTACACTCCCGTACCCTGGATTAATAGTCCAGTGTTATAACCGCTACACTCCCGTACCGCGGTTTACTAGTCCAGTGATATAACCGCTACACTCCCGTGCCCCGGATTACTAGCCCAGTGATATAACCGCTACACTCCCGTACCCTGGATTACTAGTCCAGTGATATAACAGCTACACTCCCGTTCCCCGGATTACTAGTCCAGTGATATAACCGCTAAAATTTCGTAACCCGGATTACTAGCCCAGTGATATAACCGCTACACTCCCGTACCCCGGATTACTAGTCCAGTGATATAACCACTACACTCCCGTAGCCCGGATTACTAGTCCAGTGGTATAACTGGTACACTCCCGTACCCCGGATTACTAGCCCAGTGATATAACCGCTACACTCCCGTACCCCGGATTACTAGCTCAGTGATGTAACAGCTACACTCACATACCCCGGATTACGAGCCCAGTGATATAAACGCTACACTCCCGTACCCTGGATTACTAGCCCAGTGATATAACCGCTACACTCCCGTACCCCGGATTACTAGTCCAGTGATATAACCGCTACACTCCCGTACCCCGGATTACTACTCCAGTGACATAATCGCTACACTCCCGTACCCCGGATTAGTAGCCCAGTGATATAACCGCTACACTCCCGTACCCCGGATTACTAGTCCAGTGATATAAACGCTACACTCCCGTACCCTGGATTACTAGCCCAGTGATATAACCGCTACACTCCCGTACCCCGGATTACTAGTCCAGTGATATAACCGCTACACTCCCGTACCCCGGATTACTACTCCAGTGACATAATCGCTACACTCCCGTACCCCGGATTAGTAGCCCAGTGATATAACCGCTACACTCCCGTACCCCGGATTACTAGCCCGGTGATATAACCGCTACACTCCCGTACCCCGGATTACTAGTCCAGTGATATAACCGCTACACTCCCGTACCCTGGATTACTAGTCCAGTGATATAACCGCTACACTCCCGTACCCCGGATTACTAGCACAGTGATATAACCGCTACACTCCCATACCCCGGATTACTAGTCCAGTGATATAACCGCTACACTCCTGTACCCCGGATTACTAGTCCAGTGATATAACCGCTACACTCCCGTACCCCGGATTACTAGTCCAGTGATATAACCGCTACACTCCCGTACCCCGGATTACTAGTCCAGTGATATAACCGCTACACTCCCGTACCCCGGATTACTAGTCCAGTGATATAACCGCTACACTCCCGTACCCCGGATTACTAGTCCAGTGATATAACCGCTAAACTCCCGTAACCCGGATTACCGGCCCAGTGATATAACCGCTACATTCCCGTACCGCCGATTACTAGCCCTGTGATATAACCGCTACACTCCCGTACCCCGGATTACAAGTCCAGTGATATAACCGCTACACTCCCGTACCCTGGATTACTAGCCCAGTGATATACCCGCTACACTCCCGTACCCCGGATTACTAGTCCAGTGATATAACCGCTACACTCCCGTACGGTGGATTACTAGTCCAGTGAGATAAACGCTACACTCCCGTAACCCGGATTACCAGCCCAGTGATATAACCGCTACACTCCCGTACCCCGGATTACTAGTCCAGTGATATAAACGCAACACTCCCGTGCCCCGGATTACTAGCCCAGTGATATAACCACTACACTCCCATACCCCGGATTAGTAGTCCAGTGATATAAACGCTAGACTCCCGTAACCCGGATTACCAGCCCAGTGATATAACCGCTACACTCCCGTACCCCGGATTACTAGTCCAGTGTTATAAACGCTACACTCCCGTGCCCCGGATTACTAGCCCAGTGATATAACCGCTACACTCCCGTACCCCGGATTACTAGCCCAGTGATATAACCACTACACTCCCGTACCCCGGATTACTAGCCCAGTGATATAACCGCTACCCTCACCTACCCCGGATTACTAGCCCAGTGATATAACCACTACACTCCCGTACCCCGGATTACTAGTCCAGTCATATAAACGCTACACTCACGTACCCCGGATTAATAGTCCAGTGATATAACCGCTACACTCCCGTACCCCGGATTACTTGCCCAGTGATATAACCGCTACACTCCAGTACCCCGGATTACTAGTCCAGTGACATAACCGCAACACTCCTGTACCCCGGATTACTAATCCAGTGATATAACCGCTACACTCCCGTACCCCGGATTACTAGCCCAGTGATATAACCGCTACACTCCCGTACCCCGGATTACTAGCCCAGTGATATAACCGCTACACTCCCGTATCCCGGATTACTAGTCCAGTGATATAACCGCTACACTCCCGTACCCCGGATTACTAGCACAGTGATATAACCGCTACACTCCCGTACGGTGGATTACTAGTCCAGTGATATAACCGCTACAAACCGTACCCCGGATTACTAGTCCAGTGATATAACCGCAACAGTCCCGTACCCCGGATTACCAGCCCAGTGATATAACCGCTACACTCCCGTACCCCTGATTACTAGTCCAGTAATATAAACGCTACACTCCCGTGCCCCGGATTACTAGCCCAGTGATATAACCACTACACTCCCGTACCCCGGATTACTAGTCCAGTGATATAAACGCTACACTCCCGTACACCAGATTACTAGCCCAGTGATATAACCGCTACACTCCCGTACCCCGGATTACAAGTCCAGTGATATAAACGCTACACTCCCGTACCCGGGATTACTAGCCCAGTGATATAATCGCTGCATTCCCGTACACCAGTTTACTAGACCAGTGATATAAACGCTACACTCCCGTATCCCGGATTACTAGTCCAGTGATATAAACGCTACACTCCCGTACCCCGGATTACTAGTCCAGTGATATAACCACTACACTCCCGTGCCCAGGATTACTAGTCCAGTGATATAACCGCTACACTCCCGTACCCCGGAGTACTAACCCAGTGAAATAACCGCTACACTCCCGTACCCTGGATTACTAGCCCAGTGATATAACTGCTACACTCCCGTACCCCGGATTATTAGCCCAGTGATATAACCGCTACACTCCCGTAACCCGGATTACTAGTCCAGTGATATAACTGCTGCACTCCCGTACCCCGGATTACTAGCCCACTGATATAACCGCTACACTCCCGTACCCCGGATTACTAGTCCAGTGATATAACCGCTACACTCCCGTACCCCGGATTACTAGTCCAGTGATATAACTGCTTAACTCCCGTACCCCGGATTACTAGTCCAGTGATATAACCGCTACACTCCCGTACCCCGGATTACTAGCCCAGTGACATAACCACTACACTCCCGTACCCCGGATTACTAGTCCGGTGATATAAACATTACACTCCGTAACCCGGATTACCAGCCCAGTGATATAACCGCTACACTCCCGTACCCAGGATTAGTAGTCCAAACATGGAACCGCTACACTCCCGTACCCCGGATTACTAGCCCAGTGATATAACTGCTACAGTCCCGTACGCCGGATTACTAGCCCAGTTACTTAACCGCTACACTCCCGTACCCCGGATTACTAGTCCAGTGATATAACCGCTACACTCCCGTACCCCGGATTACTAGTCCAGTGATATAACCGCTACACTCCCTTGCCCCGGATGACACGACCAGTGATATAACCGTTACACTCCTGTACCCCGGATTACTAGCCCAGTGATATAACCGCTACACTCCCGTACCCCGGATTACTAGCCCAGTGATATAACCGCTACACTCCCGTATCCCGGATTACTAGTCCAGTGATATAACCGCTACACTCCCGTGCCCCGGATTACTAGCCCAGTGATATAACCGCTACACTCCCGTACCCTGGATTACTAGTCCAGTGTTATAACCGCTACACTCCCGTACCCCGGATTACTAGTCCAGTGATATAACCGCTACACTCCCGTACCCCGGATTACTAGTCCAGTGATATAACCGCTACACTCCCGTACCCTGGATTACTAGCCCAGTGATACAACCGCTACACTCCCGTACCCCGGATTACTAGCCCAGTGATATAACCGCTACACTCCCGTACCCCGGATTACTAGCCCAGTGATATAACCGCTACACTCCCGTACCCCGGATTACTAGTCCAGTGATATAACCGCTACACTCCCGTACCCTGGATTACTAGTCCAGTGATATAACCGCTACACTCCCGTACCCCGGATTACTAGCACAGTGATATAACCGCTACACTCCCGTACCCCGGATTACTAGCCCTGAAATATAACCGCTACACTCCCGTACCCTGGATTAATAGTCCAGTGTTATAACCGCTACACTCCCGTACCGCGGTTTACTAGTCCAGTGATATAACCGCTACACTCCCGTGCCCCGGATTACTAGCCCAGTGATATAACCGCTACACTCCCGTACCCTGGATTACTAGTCCAGTGATATAACAGCTACACTCCCGTTCCCCGGATTACTAGTCCAGTGATATAACCGCTAAAATTTCGTAACCCGGATTACTAGCCCAGTGATATAACCGCTACACTCCCGTACCCCGGATTACTAGTCCAGTGATATAACCACTACACTCCCGTAGCCCGGATTACTAGTCCAGTGGTATAACTGGTACACTCCCGTACCCCGGATTACTAGCCCAGTGATATAACCGCTACACTCCCGTACCCCGGATTACTAGCTCAGTGATGTAACAGCTACACTCACATACCCCGGATTACGAGCCCAGTGATATAAACGCTACACTCCCGTACCCTGGATTACTAGCCCAGTGATATAACCGCTACACTCCCGTACCCCGGATTACTAGTCCAGTGATATAACCGCTACACTCCCGTACCCCGGATTACTACTCCAGTGACATAATCGCTACACTCCCGTACCCCGGATTAGTAGCCCAGTGATATAACCGCTACACTCCCGTACCCCGGATTACTAGTCCAGTGATATAAACGCTACACTCCCGTACCCTGGATTACTAGCCCAGTGATATAACCGCTACACTCCCGTACCCCGGATTACTAGTCCAGTGATATAACCGCTACACTCCCGTACCCCGGATTACTACTCCAGTGACATAATCGCTACACTCCCGTACCCCGGATTAGTAGCCCAGTGATATAACCGCTACACTCCCGTACCCCGGATTACTAGCCCGGTGATATAACCGCTACACTCCCGTACCCCGGATTACTAGTCCAGTGATATAACCGCTACACTCCCGTACCCTGGATTACTAGTCCAGTGATATAACCGCTACACTCCCGTACCCCGGATTACTAGCACAGTGATATAACCGCTACACTCCCATACCCCGGATTACTAGTCCAGTGATATAACCGCTACACTCCTGTACCCCGGATTACTAGTCCAGTGATATAACCGCTACACTCCCGTACCCCGGATTACTAGTCCAGTGATATAACCGCTACACTCCCGTACCCCGGATTACTAGTCCAGTGATATAACCGCTACACTCCCGTACCCCGGATTACTAGTCCAGTGATATAACCGCTACACTCCCGTACCCCGGATTACTAGTCCAGTGATATAACCGCTAAACTCCCGTAACCCGGATTACCGGCCCAGTGATATAACCGCTACATTCCCGTACCGCCGATTACTAGCCCTGTGATATAACCGCTACACTCCCGTACCCCGGATTACAAGTCCAGTGATATAACCGCTACACTCCCGTACCCTGGATTACTAGCCCAGTGATATACCCGCTACACTCCCGTACCCCGGATTACTAGTCCAGTGATATAACCGCTACACTCCCGTACGGTGGATTACTAGTCCAGTGAGATAAACGCTACACTCCCGTAACCCGGATTACCAGCCCAGTGATATAACCGCTACACTCCCGTACCCCGGATTACTAGTCCAGTGATATAAACGCAACACTCCCGTGCCCCGGATTACTAGCCCAGTGATATAACCACTACACTCCCATACCCCGGATTAGTAGTCCAGTGATATAAACGCTAGACTCCCGTAACCCGGATTACCAGCCCAGTGATATAACCGCTACACTCCCGTACCCCGGATTACTAGTCCAGTGATATAAACGCTACACTCCCGTGCCCCGGATTACTAGCCCAGTGATATAACCGCTACACTCCCGTACCCCGGATTACTAGCCCAGTGATATAACCACTACACTCCCGTACCCCGGATTACAAGCCCAGTGATATAACCGCTACCCTCACCTACCCCGGATTACTAGCCCAGTGATATAACCACTACACTCCCGTACCCCGGATTACTAGTCCAGTCATATAAACGCTACACTCACGTACCCCGGATTAATAGTCCAGTGATATAACCGCTACACTCCCGTACCCCGGATTACTTGCCCAGTGATATAACCGCTACACTCCAGTACCCCGGATTACTAGTCCAGTGACATAACCGCAACACTCCTGTACCCCGGATTACTAATCCAGTGATATAACCGCTACACTCCCGTACCCCGGATTACTAGCCCAGTGATATAACCGCTACACTCCCGTACCCCGGATTACTAGCCCAGTGATATAACCGCTACACTCCCGTATCCCGGATTACTAGTCCAGTGATATAACCGCTACACTCCCGTACCCCGGATTACTAGCACAGTGATATAACCGCTACACTCCCGTACGGTGGATTACTAGTCCAGTGATATAACCGCTACAAACCGTACCCCGGATTACTAGTCCAGTGATATAACCGCAACAGTCCCGTACCCCGGATTACCAGCCCAGTGATATAACCGCTACACTCCCGTACCCCGGATTACTAGTCCAGTAATATAAACGCTACACTCCCGTGCCCCGGATTACTAGCCCAGTGATATAACCACTACACTCCCGTACCCCGGATTACTAGTCCAGTGATATAAACGCTACACTCCCGTACACCAGATTACTAGCCCAGTGATATAACCGCTACACTCCCGTACCCCGGATTACAAGTCCAGTGATATAAACGCTACACTCCCGTACCCGGGATTACTAGCCCAGTGATATAATCGCTGCACTCCCGTACACCAGTTTACTAGACCAGTGATATAAACGCTACACTCCCGTATCCCGGATTACTAGTCCAGTGATATAAACGCTACACTCCCGTACCCCGGATTACTAGTCCAGTGATATAACGACTACACTCCCGTGCCCGGGATTACTAGTCCAGTGATATAACCGCTACACTCCAGTACCCCGGAGTACTAACCCAGTGAAATAACCGCTACACTCCCGTACCCTGGATTACTAGCCCAGTGATATAACTGCTACACTCCCGTACCCCGGATTATTAGCCCAGTGATATAACCGCTACACTCCCGTAACCCGGATTACTAGTCCAGTGATATAACTGCTGCACTCCCGTACCCCGGATTACTAGCCCACTGATATAACCGCTACACTCCCGTACCCCGGATTACTAGTCCAGTGATATAACCGCTACACTCCCGTACCCCGGATTACTAGTCCAGTGATATAACTGCTTAACTCCCGTACCCCGGATTACTAGCCCAGTGATATAACCGCTACACTCCCGTACCCCGGATTACTAGTCCAGTGATATAACCGCTACACTCCCGTACCCCGGATTACTAGCCCAGTGACATAACCGCTACACTCCCGTACCCCGGATTACTAGTCCGGTGATATAAACATTACACTCCGTAACCCGGATTACCAGCCCAGTGATATATCCGCTACACTCCCGTACCCGGGATTAGTAGTCCAAACATGGAACCGCTACACTCCCGTACCCCGGATTACTAGCCCAGTGATATAACTGCTACAGTCCCGTACGCCGGATTACTAGCCCAGTTACTTAACCGCTACAGTCCCGTACCCCGGATTACTAGTCCAGTGATATAACCGCTACACTCCCGTACCCCGGATTACTAGTCCAGTGATATAACCGCTACACTCCCTTGCCCCGGATGACACGACCAGTGATATAACCGTTACACTCCCGTACCCCGGATTACTAGCCCAGTGATATAACCGCTACACTCCCGTACCCCGGATTACTAGCCCAGTGATATAACCGCTACACTCCCGTATCCCGGATTACTAGTCCAGTGATATAACCGCTACACTCCCGTGCCCCGGATTACTAGCCCAGTGATATAACCGCTACACTCCCGTACCCTGGATTACTAGTCCAGTGTTATAACCGCTACACTCCCGTACCCCGGATTACTAGTCCAGTGATATAACCGCTACACTCCCGTACCCCGGATTACTAGTCCAGTGATATAACCGCTACACTCCCGTACCCTGGATTACTAGCCCAGTGATACAACCGCTACACTCCCGTACCCCGGATTACTAGCCCAGTGATATAACCGCTACACTCCCGTACCCCGGATTACTAGCCCAGTGATATAACCGCTACACTCCCGTACCCCGGATTACTAGTCCAGTGATATAACCGCTACACTCCCGTACCCTGGATTACTAGTCCAGTGATATAACCGCTACACTCCCGTACCCCGGATTACTAGCACAGTGATATAACCGCTACACTCCCATACCCCGGATTACTAGTCCAGTGATATAACCGCTACACTCCCGTACCCCGGATTACTAGCCCTGAAATATAACCGCTACACTCCCGTACCCTGGATTAATAGTCCAGTGTTATAACCGCTACACTCCCGTACCGCGGTTTACTAGTCCAGTGATATAACCGCTACACTCCCGTGCCCCGGATTACTAGCCCAGTGATATAACCGCTACACTCCCGTACCCTGGATTACTAGTCCAGTGATATAACAGCTACACTCCCGTTCCCCGGATTACTAGTCCAGTGATATAACCGCTAAAATTTCGTAACCCGGATTACTAGCCCAGTGATATAACCGCTACACTCCCGTACCCCGGATTACTAGTCCAGTGATATAACCACTACACTCCCGTAGCCCGGATTACTAGTCCAGTGGTATAACTGGTACACTCCCGTACCCCGGATTACTAGCCCAGTGATATAACCGCTACACTCCCGTACCCCGGATTACTAGCTCAGTGATGTAACAGCTACACTCACATACCCCGGATTACGAGCCCAGTGATATAACTGCTCCACTCCCGTACCCCGGATTACTAGTCCAGTGATATAAACGCTACACTCCCGTACCCTGGATTACTAGCCCAGTGATATAACCGCTACACTCCCGTACCCCGGATTACTAGTCCAGTGATATAACCGCTACACTCCCGTACCCCGGATTACTACTCCAGTGACATAATCGCTACACTCCCGTACCCCGGATTAGTAGCCCAGTGATATAACCGCTACACTCCCGTACCCCGGATTACTAGCCCGGTGATATAACCGCTACACTCCCGTACCCCGGATTACTAGTCCAGTGATATAACCGCTACACTCCCGTACCCTGGATTACTAGTCCAGTGATATAACCGCTACACTCCCGTACCCCGGATTACTAGCACAGTGATATAACCGCTACACTCCCATACCCCGGATTACTAGTCCAGTGATATAACCGCTACACTCCTGTACCCCGGATTACTAGTCCAGTGATATAACCGCTACACTCCCGTACCCCGGATTACTAGTCCAGTGATATAACCGCTACACTCCCGTACCCCGGATTACTAGTCCAGTGATATAACCGCTACACTCCCGTACCCCGGATTACTAGTCCAGTGATATAACCGCTAAACTCCCGTAACCCGGATTACCGGCCCAGTGATATAACCGCTACATTCCCGTACCGCCGATTACTAGCCCTGTGATATAACCGCTACACTCCCGTACCCCGGATTACAAGTCCAGTGATATAACCGCTACACTCCCGTACCCTGGATTACTAGCCCAGTGATATACCCGCTACACTCCCGTACCCCGGATTACTAGTCCAGTGATATAACCGCTACACTCCCGTACGGTGGATTACTAGTCCAGTGAGATAAACGCTACACTCCCGTAACCCGGATTACCAGCCCAGTGATATAACCGCTACACTCCCGTACCCCGGATTACTAGTCCAGTGATATAAACGCAACACTCCCGTGCCCCGGATTACTAGCCCAGTGATATAACCACTACACTCCCATACCCCGGATTAGTAGTCCAGTGATATAAACGCTAGACTCCCGTAACCCGGATTACCAGCCCAGTGATATAACCGCTACACTCCCGTACCCCGGATTACTAGTCCAGTGATATAAACGCTACACTCCCGTGCCCCGGATTACTAGCCCAGTGATATAACCGCTACACTCCCGTACCCCGGATTACTAGCCCAGTGATATAACCACTACACTCCCGTACCCCGGATTACTAGCCCAGTGATATAACCGCTACCCTCACCTACCCCGGATTACTAGCCCAGTGATATAACCACTACACTCCCGTACCCCGGATTACTAGTCCAGTCATATAAACGCTACACTCACGTACCCCGGATTAATAGTCCAGTGATATAACCGCTACACTCCCGTACCCCGGATTACTTGCCCAGTGATATAACCGCTACACTCCAGTACCCCGGATTACTAGTCCAGTGACAGAACCGCAACACTCCTGTACCCCGGATTACTAATCCAGTGATATAACCGCTACACTCCCGTACCCCGGATTACTAGCCCAGTGATATAACCGCTACACTCCCGTACCCCGGATTACTAGCCCAGTGATATAACCGCTACACTCCCGTATCCCGGATTACTAGTCCAGTGATATAACCGCTACACTCCCGTACCCCGGATTACTAGCACAGTGATATAACCGCTACACTCCCGTACGGTGGATTACTAGTCCAGTGATATAACCGCTACAAACCGTACCCCGGATTACTAGTCCAGTGATATAACCGCAACAGTCCCGTACCCCGGATTACCAGCCCAGTGATATAACCGCTACACTCCCGTACCCCGGATTACTAGTCCAGTAATATAAACGCTACACTCCCGTGCCCCGGATTACTAGCCCAGTGATATAACCACTACACTCCCGTACCCCGGATTACTAGTCCAGTGATATAAACGCTACACTCCCGTACACCAGATTACTAGCCCAGTGATATAACCGCTACACTCCCGTACCCCGGATTACAAGTCCAGTGATATAAACGCTACACTCCCGTACCCGGGATTACTAGCCCAGTGATATAATCGCTGCACTCCCGTACACCAGTTTACTAGACCAGTGATATAAACGCTACACTCCCGTATCCCGGATTACTAGTCCAGTGATATAAACGCTACACTCCCGTACCCCGGATTACTAGTCCAGTGATATAACCACTACACTCCCGTGCCCGGGATTACTAGTCCAGTGATATAACCGCTACACTCCCGTACCCCGGAGTACTAACCCAGTGAAATAACCGCTACACTCCCGTACCCTGGATTACTAGCCCAGTGATATAACTGCTACACTCCCGTACCCCGGATTATTAGCCCAGTGATATAACCGCTACACTCCCGTAACCCGGATTACTAGTCCAGTGATATAACTGCTGCACTCCCGTACCCCGGATTACTAGCCCACTGATATAACCGCTACACTCCCGTACCCCGGATTACTAGTCCAGTGATATAACCGCTACACTCCCGTACCCCGGATTACTAGTCCAGTGATATAACTGCTTAACTCCCGTACCCCGGATTACTAGCCCAGTGATATAACCGCTACACTCCCGTACCCCGGATTACTAGTCCAGTGATATAACCGCTACACTCCCGTACCCCGGATTACTAGCCCAGTGACATAACCGCTACACTCCCGTACCCCGGATTACTAGTCCGGTGATATAAACATTACACTCCGTAACCCGGATTACCAGCCCAGTGATATAACCGCTACACTCCCGTACCCGGGATTAGTAGTCCAAACATGGAACCGCTACACTCCCGTACCCCGGATTACTAGCCCAGTGATATAACTGCTACAGTCCCGTACGCCGGATTACTAGCCCAGTTACTTAACCGCTACACTCCCGTACCCCGGATTACTAGTCCAGTGATATAACCGCTACACTCCCGTACCCCGGATTACTAGTCCAGTGATATAACCGCTACACTCCCTTGCCCCGGATGACACGACCAGTGAAATAACCGTTACACTCCCGTACCCCGGATTACTAGCCCAGTGATATAACCGCTACACTCCCGTACCCCGGATTACTAGCCCAGTGATATAACCGCTACACTCCCGTATCCCGGATTACTAGTCCAGTGATATAACCGCTACACTCCCGTGCCCCGGATTACTAGCCCAGTGATATAACCGCTACACTCCCGTACCCTGGATTACTAGTCCAGTGTAATAACCGCTACACTCCCGTACCCCGGATTACTAGTCCAGTGATATAACCGCTACACTCCCGTACACGGATTACTAGTCCAGTGATATAACCGCTACACACCCGTACCCTGGATTACTAGCCCAGTGATACAACCGCTACACTCCCGTACCCCGGATTACTAGCCCAGTGATATAACCGCTACACTCCCGTACCCCGGATTACTAGCCCAGTGATATAACCGCTACACTCCCGTACCCCGGATTACTAGTCCAGTGATATAACCGCTACACTCCCGTACCCTGGATTACTAGTCCAGTGATATAACCGCTACACTCCCGTACCCCGGATTACTAGCACAGTGATATAACCGCTACACTCCCATACCCCGGATTACTAGTCCAGTGATATAACCGCTACACTCCCGTACCCCGGATTACTAGCCCTGAAATATAACCGCTACACTCCCGTACCCTGGATTAATAGTCCAGTGTTATAACCGCTACACTCCCGTACCGCGGTTTACTAGTCCAGTGATATAACCGCTACACTCCCGTGCCCCGGATTACTAGCCCAGTGATATAACCGCTACACTCCCGTACCCTGGATTACTAGTCCAGTGATATAACAGCTACACTCCCGTTCCCCGGATTACTAGTCCAGTGATATAACCGCTAAAATTTCGTAACCCGGATTACTAGCCCAGTGATATAACCGCTACACTCCCGTACCCCGGATTACTAGTCCAGTGATATAACCACTACACTCCCGTAGCCCGGATTACTAGTCCAGTGGTATAACTGGTACACTCCCGTACCCCGGATTACTAGCCCAGTGATATAACCGCTACACTCCCGTACCCCGGATTACTAGCTCAGTGATGTAACAGCTACACTCACATACCCCGGATTACGAGCCCAGTGATATAACTGCTCCACTCCCGTACCCCGGATTACTAGTCCAGTGATATAAACGCTACACTCCCGTACCCTGGATTACTAGCCCAGTGATATAACCGCTACACTCCCGTACCCCGGATTACTAGTCCAGTGATATAACCGCTACACTCCCGTACCCCGGATTACTACTCCAGTGACATAATCGCTACACTCCCGTACCCCGGATTAGTAGCCCAGTGATATAACCGCTACACTCCCGTACCCCGGATTACTAGCCCGGTGATATAACCGCTACACTCCCGTACCCCGGATTACTAGTCCAGTGATATAACCGCTACACTCCCGTACCCTGGATTACTAGTCCAGTGATATAACCGCTACACTCCCGTACCCCGGATTACTAGCACAGTGATATAACCGCTACACTCCCATACCCCGGATTACTAGTCCAGTGATATAACCGCTACACTCCTGTACCCCGGATTACTAGTCCAGTGATATAACCGCTACACTCCCGTACCCCGGATTACTAGTCCAGTGATATAACCGCTACACTCCCGTACCCCGGATTACTAGTCCAGTGATATAACCGCTACACTCCCGTACCCCGGATTACTAGTCCAGTGATATAACCGCTAAACTCCCGTAACCCGGATTACCGGCCCAGTGATATAACCGCTACATTCCCGTACCGCCGATTACTAGCCCTGTGATATAACCGCTACACTCCCGTACCCCGGATTACAAGTCCAGTGATATAACCGCTACACTCCCGTACCCTGGATTACTAGCCCAGTGATATACCCGCTACACTCCCGTACCCCGGATTACTAGTCCAGTGATATAACCGCTACACTCCCGTACGGTGGATTACTAGTCCAGTGAGATAAACGCTACACTCCCGTAACCCGGATTACCAGCCCAGTGATATAACCGCTACACTCCCGTACCCCGGATTACTAGTCCAGTGATATAAACGCAACACTCCCGTGCCCCGGATTACTAGCCCAGTGATATAACCACTACACTCCCATACCCCGGATTAGTAGTCCAGTGATATAAACGCTAGACTCCCGTAACCCGGATTACCAGCCCAGTGATATAACCGCTACACTCCCGTACCCCGGATTACTAGTCCAGTGATATAAACGCTACACTCCCGTGCCCCGGATTACTAGCCCAGTGATATAACCGCTACACTCCCGTACCCCGGATTACTAGCCCAGTGATATAACCACTACACTCCCGTACCCCGGATTACTAGCCCAGTGATATAACCGCTACCCTCACCTACCCCGGATTACTAGCCCAGTGATATAACCACTACACTCCCGTACCCCGGATTACTAGTCCAGTCATATAAACGCTACACTCACGTACCCCGGATTAATAGTCCAGTGATATAACCGCTACACTCCCGTACCCCGGATTACTTGCCCAGTGATATAACCGCTACACTCCAGTACCCCGGATTACTAGTCCAGTGACATAACCGCAACACTCCTGTACCCCGGATTACTAATCCAGTGATATAACCGCTACACTCCCGTACCCCGGATTACTAGCCCAGTGATATAACCGCTACACTCCCGTACCCCGGATTACTAGCCCAGTGATATAACCGCTACACTCCCGTATCCCGGATTACTAGTCCAGTGATATAACCGCTACACTCCCGTACCCCGGATTACTAGCACAGTGATATAACCGCTACACTCCCGTACGGTGGATTACTAGTCCAGTGATATAACCGCTACAAACCGTACCCCGGATTACTAGTCCAGTGATATAACCGCAACAGTCCCGTACCCCGGATTACCAGCCCAGTGATATAACCGCTACACTCCCGTACCCCGGATTACTAGCCCAGTGATATAACCACTACACTCCCGTACCCCGGATTACTAGTCCAGTGATATAAACGCTACACTCCCGTACACCAGATTACTAGCCCAGTGATATAACCGCTACACTCCCGTACCCCGGATTACAAGTCCAGTGATATAAACGCTACACTCCCGTACCCGGGATTACTAGCCCAGTGATATAATCGCTGCACTCCCGTACACCAGTTTACTAGACCAGTGATATAAACGCTACACTCCCGTATCCCGGATTACTAGTCCAGTGATATAAACGCTACACTCCCGTACCCCGGATTACTAGTCCAGTGATATAACCACTACACTCCCGTGCCCGGGATTACTAGTCCAGTGATATAACCGCTACACTCCCGTACCCCGGAGTACTAACCCAGTGAAATAACCGCTACACTCCCGTACCCTGGATTACTAGCCCAGTGATATAACTGCTACACTCCCGTACCCCGGATTATTAGCCCAGTGATATAACCGCTACACTCCCGTAACCCGGATTACTAGTCCAGTGATATAACTGCTGCACTCCCGTACCCCGGATTACTAGCCCACTGATATAACCGCTACACTCCCGTACCCCGGATTACTAGTCCAGTGATATAACCGCTACACTCCCGTACACCAGATTACTAGCCCAGTGATATAACCGCTACACTCCCGTACCCCGGATTACAAGTCCAGTGATATAAACGCTACACTCCCGTACCCGGGATTACTAGCCCAGTGATATAATCGCTGCACTCCCGTACACCAGTTTACTAGACCAGTGATATAAACGCTACACTCCCGTATCCCGGATTACTAGTCCAGTGATATAAACGCTACACTCCCGTACCCCGGATTACTAGTCCAGTGATATAACCACTACACTCCCGTGCCCGGGATTACTAGTCCAGTGATATAACCGCTACACTCCCGTACCCCGGAGTACTAACCCAGTGAAATAACCGCTACACTCCCGTACCCTGGATTACTAGCCCAGTGATATAACTGCTACACTCCCGTACCCCGGATTATTAGCCCAGTGATATAACCGCTACACTCCCGTAACCCGGATTACTAGTCCAGTGATATAACTGCTGCACTCCCGTACCCCGGATTACTAGCCCACTGATATAACCGCTACACTCCCGTACCCCGGATTACTAGTCCAGTGATATAACCGCTACACTCCCGTACCCCGGATTACTAGTCCAGTGATATAACTGCTTAACTCCCGTACCCCGGATTACTAGCCCAGTGATATAACCGCTACACTCCCGTACCCCGGATTACTAGTCCAGTGATATAACCGCTACACTCCCGTACCCCGGATTACTAGCCCAGTGACATAACCGCTACACTCCCGTACCCCGGATTACTAGTCCGGTGATATAAACATTACACTCCGTAACCCGGATTACCAGCCCAGTGATATAACCGCTACACTCCCGTACCCGGGATTAGTAGTCCAAACATGGAACCGCTACACTCCCGTACCCCGGATTACTAGCCCAGTGATATAACTGCTACAGTCCCGTACGCCGGATTACTAGCCCAGTTACTTAACCGCTACACTCCCGTACCCCGGATTACTAGTCCAGTGATATAACCGCTACACTCCCGTACCCCGGATTACTAGTCCAGTGATATAACCGCTACACTCCCTTGCCCCGGATGACACGACCAGTGATATAACCGTTACACTCCCGTACCCCGGATTACTAGCCCAGTGATATAACCGCTACACTCCCGTACCCCGGATTACTAGCCCAGTGATATAACCGCTACACTCCCGTATCCCGGATTACTAGTCCAGTGATATAACCGCTACACTCCCGTGCCCCGGATTACTAGCCCAGTGATATAACCGCTACACTCCCGTACCCTGGATTACTAGTCCAGTGATATAACAGCTACACTCCCGTTCCCCGGATTACTAGTCCAGTGATATAACCGCTAAAATTTCGTAACCCGGATTACTAGCCCAGTGATATAACCGCTACACTCCCGTACCCCGGATTACTAGTCCAGTGATATAACCACTACACTCCCGTAGCCCGGATTACTAGTCCAGTGGTATAACTGGTACACTCCCGTACCCCGGATTACTAGCCCAGTGATATAACCGCTACACTCCCGTACCCCGGATTACTAGCTCAGTGATGTAACAGCTACACTCACATACCCCGGATTACGAGCCCAGTGATATAACTGCTCCACTCCCGTACCCCGGATTACTAGTCCAGTGATATAAACGCTACACTCCCGTACCCTGGATTACTAGCCCAGTGATATAACCGCTACACTCCCGTACCCCGGATTACTAGTCCAGTGATATAACCGCTACACTCCCGTACCCCGGATTACTACTCCAGTGACATAATCGCTACACTCCCGTACCCCGGATTACTAGCCCAGTGATATAACCGCTACACTCCCGTACCCCGGATTACTAGCCCGGTGATATAACCGCTACACTCCCGTACCCCGGATTACTAGTCCAGTGATATAACCGCTACACTCCCGTACCCTGGATTACTAGTCCAGTGATATAACCGGTACACTCCCGTACCCCGGATTACTAGCACAGTGATATAACCGCTACACTCCCATACCCCGGATTACTAGTCCAGTGATATAACCGCTACACTCCTGTACCCCGGATTACTAGTCCAGTGATATAACCGCTACACTCCCGTACCCCGGATTACTAGTCCAGTGATATAACCGCTACACTCCCGTACCCTGGATTACTAGTCCAGTGATATAACCGCTACACTCCCGTACCCCGGATTACTAGTCCAGTGATATAACCGCTAAACTCCCGTAACCCGGATTACCGGCCCAGTGATATAACCGCTACATTCCCGTACCGCCGATTACTAGCCCTGTGATATAACCGCTACACTCCCGTACCCCGGATTACAAGTCCAGTGATATAACCGCTACACTCCCGTACCCTGGATTACTAGCCCAGTGATATACCCGCTACACTCCCGTACCCCGGATTACTAGTCCAGTGATATAACCGCTACACTCCCGTACGGTGGATTACTAGTCCAGTGAGATAAACGCTACACTCCCGTAACCCGGATTACCAGCCCAGTGATATAACCGCTACACTCCCTTACCCCGGATTACTAGTCCAGTGATATAAACGCAACACTCCCGTGCCCCGGATTACTAGCCCAGTGATATAACCACTACACTCCCATACCCCGGATTAGTAGTCCAGTGATATAAACGCTAGACTCCCGTAACCCGGATTACCAGCCCAGTGATATAACCGCTACACTCCCGTACCCCGGATTACTAGTCCAGTGATATAAATGCTACACTCCCGTGCCCCGGATTACTAGCCCAGTGATATAACCGCTACACTCCCGTACCTCGGATTACTAGCCCAGTGATATAACCACTACACTCCCGTACCCCGGAATACTTGCCCAGTGATATAACCGCTACCCTCACCTACCCCGGATTACTAGCCCAGTGATATAACCACTACACTCCCGTACCCCGGATTACTAGTCCAGTCATATAAACGCTACACTCACGTACCCCGGATTAATAGTCCAGTGATATAACCGCTACACTCCCGTACCCCGGATTACTTGCCCAGTGATATAACCGCTACACTCCAGTACCCCGGATTACTAGTCCAGTGACATAACCGCAACACTCCTGTACCCCGGATTACTAATCCAGTGATATAACCGCTACACTCCCGTACCCCGGATTACTAGCCCAGTGATATAACCGCTACACTCCCGTACCCCGGATTACTAGCCCAGTGATATAACCGCTACACTCCCGTATCCCGGATTACTAGTCCAGTGATATAACCGCTACACTCCCGTACCCCGGATTACTAGCACAGTGATATAACCGCTACACTCCCGTACGGTGGATTACTAGTCCAGTGATATAACCGCTACAAACCGTACCCCGGATTACTAGTCCAGTGATATAACCGCAACAGTCCCGTACCCCGGATTACCAGCCCAGTGATATAACCGCTACACTCCCGTACCCCGGATTACTAGTCCAGTAATATAAACGCTACACTCCCGTGCCCCGGATTACTAGCCCAGTGATATAACCACTACACTCCCGTACCCCGGATTACTAGTCCAGTGATATAAACGCTACACTCCCGTACACCAGATTACTAGCCCAGTGATATAACCGCTACACTCCCGTACCCCGGATTACAAGTCCAGTGATATAAACGCTACACTCCCGTACCCGGGATTACTAGCCCAGTGATATAATCGCTGCACTCCCGTACACCAGTTTACTAGACCAGTGATATAAACGCTACACTCCCGTATCCCGGATTACTAGTCCAGTGATATAAACGCTACACTCCCGTACCCCGGATTACTAGTCCAGTGATATTACCACTACACTCCCGTGCCCGGGATTACTAGTCCAGTGATATAACCGCTACACTCCCGTACCCCGGAGTACTAACCCAGTGATATAACCGCTACACTCCCGTAACCCGGATTACTAGTCCAGTGATATAACTGCTGCACTCCCGTACCCCGGATTACTAGCCCACTGATATAACCGCTACACTCCCGTACCCCGGATTACTAGTCCAGTGATATAACCGCTACACTCCCGTACCCCGGATTACTAGTCCAGTGATATAACTGCTTAACTCCCGTACCCCGGATTACTAGCCCAGTGATATAACCGCTACACTCCCGTACCCCGGATTACTAGTCCAGTGATATAACCGCTA
Source organism: Isurus oxyrinchus (assembly GCA_026770705.1). Lineage (NCBI taxonomy): Eukaryota > Metazoa > Chordata > Chondrichthyes > Lamniformes > Lamnidae > Isurus > Isurus oxyrinchus. The sequence continues at coordinate 98,432 of JANJGN010000175.1, forward strand.
CACTCCCGTACCCCGGATTACTAGCCCAGTGACATAACCGCTACACTCCCGTACCCCGGATTACTAGTCCGGTGATATAAACATTACACTCCGTAACCCGGATTACCAGCCCAGTGATATAACCGCTACACTCCCGTACCCGGGATTAGTAGTCCAAACATGGAACCGCTACACTCCCGTACCCCGGATTACTAGCCCAGTGATATAACTGCTACAGTCCCGTACGCCGGATTACTAGCCCAGTTACTTAACCGCTACACTCCTGTACCCCGGATTACTAGTCCAGTGATATAACCGCTACACTCCCGTACCCCGGATTACTAGTCCAGTGATATAACCGCTACACTCCCTTGCCCCGGATGACACGACCAGTGATATAACCGTTACACTCCCGTACCCCGGATTACTAGTCCAGTGATATAACCGCTACACTCCCGTACCCCGGATTACAAGCCCGGTGATATCACCGCTACACTCCCTTGCCCCGGATTACTAATCCAGTGATATAACATTTACACTCCCGTACCCTGGATTACTAGTCCAGTGATATAACCGCTACACTCCCGTACCCCAGATTACTGGTCCAGTGAAATAACCGCTACACTCCCGTACCCCGGATTACAAGTCCAGTGATCTAACCGCTACACTCCCGTACCCCGGATTACTAGTCCAGTGATATAACCGCTACACTCACGTACCCCGGATTACTAGTCCAGTGATATAACCGTTACACTCCCGTACCCCGGATTACTGGTCCAGTGATATAACCGCTACACTCCCGTACCCCGGATCACTAGTCCAGTGATATAACCGCTACACTCCCGTACCCCGGATTACTAGTCCAGTGATATAACCGCTACACTCCCGTACCCCGGATTACTAGCCAGTGATATAACCGCTACACTCCCGTACCCCGGATTACTAGGCCAGTGATATAACCGCTACACTCGCGTACACCGGATTATTAGTCCAGTGATATAACCGTTACACTCCCGTACCCCGGATTACTGGTCCAGTGATATAACCGCTACACTCCCGTACCCCGTATTACTAGTCTAGTGATATAACCGCTACACTCCCGTACCCCGGATTACTAGTCCAGTGATATAACCGCTACATTCCCGTACCCCGGATTACTAGTCCAGTGATATAACCGCTACACTGCCGTGCCCCGGATTACTAGCCCAGTGATATAACCGCTACACTCCCGTACCCCGGATTACTAGTCCAGTGATATAAGCGCTACACTCCCGTACCCCGGATTAATAGTCCAGTGATATAACCGCTACACTCCCGTACCCTGGATTACTAGCCCAGTGATATAACCGCTACACTCCCGTACCCCGGATTACTAGTCCAGTGACATAACCGCAACACTCCTGTACCCCGGATTACTAATCCAGTGATATAACCGCTACACTCCCGTACCCCGGATTACTAGCCCAGTGATATAACCGCTACACTGCCGTACCCCGGATTACTAGTCCAGTGATATAACCGCTACACTCCCGTTTCCCAAATTACTAGTCCAGTGATATAACCTCTACACTCCCGTAACCTGGATTACTAGTCCAGTGATATAACCGCTACACTCCCGTACCCCGGATTACTAGCACAGTGATATAACCGCTACACTCCCGTACCCCGGATTACTGGTCCAGTGATATAACCGCTACACTCCCGTACCCCGGATTACTAGTCCAGTGATATAACCGCTACACTCCTGTACCCCGGATTACTAGTCCAGTGATATAACCGCTACACTCCCATACCCCGGATTACTAGTCCAGTGATATAACAGCTAATGTCCCGTACCCCGGATTACTAGTCCAGTGATATAACCGCTAAACTCCGGTAACCCGGATTACCAGCCCAGTGATATAACCGCTACACTCCCGTACCCCGGATTACTAGCCCAGTGATATCACCGCTACACTCCCGTACCCCGTATTACTAGTCCAGTGATATATCCGCTACACTCCCGTACCCTGGATTACTAGCCCAGTGATACAACCGCTACACTCCCGTACCAAGGATTACGAGCCGTGTGATATAACCGCTACACTCCCGTACCCCGGATTACTTGTCCACTGATATAACCGCTACACTCCCGTACGGTGGATTACTAGTCCAGTGATATAACCGCTACAAACCGTACCGCGGATTACTAGCCCAGTGATATAACCGCTACACTCCCGTAACCCGGATTACCAGCCCAGTGATATAACCGCTACACTCCCGTACCCCGGATTACTAGTCCAGTGATATAAACGCTACACTCCCGTGCCCCGGATTACTAGCCCAGTGATATAACCACTACACTCCCATACCCCGGAGTACTAGTCCGGTGATATAACCATTACACTCCCGTAACCCGGATTACCAGCCCAGTGATATAACCGCTACACTCCCGTACCCCGGATTACTAGCCCAGTGATATAACCGCTACAGTCCCGTACGCCGGATTACTAGGCCAGTTACATAACCGCTACACTCCCGTACCCCAGATTACTAGTCCAGTGATATAACCGCTACACTCCCGTACCCCGGATTACTAGTCCAGTGATATAACCGCTACACTCCCTTGCCCCGGATGACACGACCAGTGATATAACCGTTACACTCCCGTACCCCGGATTACTAGTCCAGTGATATAACCGCTACACTCCCGTACCCCGGATTACTAGCCCGGTGATATCTCCGCTACACTCCCTTGCCCCGGATTACTAGTCCAGTGATATAACATTTACACTCCCGTACCCTGGATTACTAGTCCAGTGATATAACCGCTACACTCCCGTACCCCAGATTACTGGTCCAGTGATATAACCGCTACACTCCCGTACCCCGGATTACTAGTCCAGTGATATAACCGCTACACTCCCGTACCCCGGATTACTAGTCCAGTGATATAACCGCTACACTCACGTACCCCGGATTACTAGTCCAGTGATATAACCGTTACACTCCCGTACCCCGGATTAACGGTCCAGTGATATAACCGCTACACTCCCGTACCCCGGATCACTAGTCCAGTGATATAACCGCTACACTCCCGTACCCCGGATTATTAGCCCAGTGATATAACCGCTACACTCCCGTAACCCGGATTACTAGTCCAGTGATATAACCGCTGCACTCCCGTACCCCGGATTACTAGCCCACTGATATAACCGCTACACTCCCGTACCCCGGATTACTAGTCCAGTGATATAACCGCTACACTCCCGTACCCCGGATTACTAGTCCAGTGATATAACTGCTTAACTCCCGTACCCCGGATTACTAACCCAGTTATATAACCGCTACACTCCCGTACCCCGGATTACTAGTCCAGTGATATAACCGCTACACTCCCGTAAACCGGATTACTAGCCCAGTGATATAACCGCTACACTCCCGTACCCCGGATTACTAGTCCGGTGATATAAACATTACACTCCGTAACCCGGATTACCAGCCCAGTGATATAACCGCTACACTCCTGTACCCGGGATTAGTAGTGCAAACATAGAACCGCTACACTCCCGTACCCCGGATTACTAGCCCAGTGATATAACCGCTACAGTCCGGTACGCCGGATTACTAGCCCAGTAACATAACCGCTACACTCCCGTACCCCGGATTACTAGTCCAGTGATATAACCGCTACACTCCCGTACCCCGGATTACTAGTCCAGTGATATAACCGCTACACTCCCGTACCCCGGATTACCAGTCCAGTGATATAACCGCTACACTCCCGTACCCCGGATTACTAGCCCGGTGATATCACCGCTACACTCCCTTGCCCCGGATTACTAATCCAGTGATATAACATTTACACTCCCATACCCTGGATTACTAGTCCAGTGATATAACCGCTACACTCCCGTACCCCGGATTACAAGTCCAGTGATATAACCGCTACACTCCCGTACCCCGGATTACGAGCCCAGTGATAAAACCGCTACACTCCCGTACCCCGGATTACTGGTCCAGTGATATAACCGCGACACTCCCGTACCCCGGATCACTAGTCCAGTGATATAACCGCTACACTCCCGTACCCCGGATTACTAGTCCAGTGATATAACCGCTACACTCCCGTACCCCGGATTACTAGCCAGTGATATAACCGCTACACTCCCGTACCCCGGATTACTAGTCCAGTGATATAACCGCTACACTCGCGTACACCGGATTATTAGTCCAGTGATATAACCGTTACACTCCCGTACCCCGGATTACTGGTCCAGTGATATAACCGCTACACTCCCGTACCCCGTATTACTAATCCAGTGATATAACCGCTACACTCCCGTACCCCGGATTACTAGTCCAGTGATATAAACGCTACACTCCCGTACCCCGGATTAATAGTCCAGTGATATAACCGCTACACTCCCGTACCCTGGATTACTAGCCCAGTGATATAACCGCTACACTCCCGTACCCCGGATTACTAGTCCAGTGACATAACCGCAACACTCCTGTACCCCGGATTACTAATCCAGTGATATAACCGCTACACTCCCGTACCCCGGAGTACTAGCCCAGTGATATAACCGCTACACTCCCGTACCCCGGATTACTAGTCCAGTGATATAACCTCTACACTCCCGTATCCCAAATTACTAGTCCAGTGATATAACCTCTACACTCCCGTAACCTGGATTACTAGTCCAGTGATATAACCGCTACACTCCCGTACCCCGGATTACTAGCACAGTGATATAACCGCTACACTCCCGTACCCCGGATTACTGGTCCAGTGATATAACCGCTACACTCCCGTACCCCGGATTACTAGTCCAGTGATATAACCGCTACACTCCTGTACCCCGGATTACTAGTCCAGTGATATAACCGCTACACTCCCATACCCCGGATTACTAGTCCAGTGATATAACAGCTAAGGTCCCGTACCCCGGATTACTAGTCCAGTGATATAACCGCTAAACTCCCGTAACCCGGATTACCAGCCCAGTGATATAACCGCTACACTCCCGTACCCCGGATTACTAGCCCAGTGATATCACCGCTACACTCCCGTACCCCGTATTACTAGTCCAGTGATATAACCGCTACACTCCCGTACCCTGGATTACTAGCCCAGTGATATAAACGCTACACTCCCGTACCCCGGATTACCAGCCCAGTGATACAACCGCTACACTCCCGTACCCCGGATTACTAGCCGTGTGATATAACCGCTACACTCCCGTACCCCGGATTACTAGTCCACTGATATAACCGCTACACTCCAGTACGGTGGATTACTAGTCCAGTGATATAACCGCTACAAACCGTACCCCGGATTACTAGCCCAGTGATATAACCGCTACACTCCCGTAACCCGGATTACCAGCCCAGTGATATAACCGCTACACTCCCGTACCCCAGATTACTAGTCCAGTGATATAACCACTACACTCCCGTACACCAGATTACTAGCCCAGTGATATAACTGCTACACCCCCGTACCCCGGATTACTAGCCCAGTGATATAACCGCTACACTCCCGTAACCCGGATTACTAGTCCAGTGATATAACCGCTACACTCCCGTACCCCGGATTACTAGCACCGTGATATAACCGCTACACTCCCGTACGGTGGATTACTAGTCCAGTGATATAACCGCTACAAACCGTACCCCGGATTACTAGTCCAGTGATATAACCGCTACAGTCCCGTACCCCGGATTACCAGCCTAGTGATATAACCGCTACACTCCCGTACCCCGGATTACTAGTCCAGTGATATAAACGCTACACTCCCGTGCCCCGGATTACTAGCCCAGTGATATAACCACTACACTCCCGTACCCCGGATTACTAGTGCAGTGATATAAACGCTACACTCCCGTACACCAGATTACTAGCCCAGTGATATAACCGCTACACTCCCGTACCCCGGATTACAAGTCCAGTGATATAAACGCTACACTCCCGTACCCGGGATTACTAGCCCAGTGATATAATCGCTGCACTCCCGTACACCAGTTTACTAGACCAGTGATATAAACGCTACACTCCCGTATCCCGGATTACTAGTCCAGTGATATAAACGCTACACTCCCGTACCCCGGATTACTAGTCCAGTGATATAACCACTACACTCCCGTGCCCGGGATTACTAGTCCAGTGATATAACCGCTACACTCCCGTACCCCGGAGTACTAACCCAGTGAAATAACCGCTACACTCCCGTACCCTGGATTACTAGCCCAGTGATATAACTGCTACACTCCCGTACCCCGGATTATTAGCCCAGTGATATAACCGCTACACTCCCGTAACCCGGATTACTAGTCCAGTGATATAACTGCTGCACTCCCGTACCCCGGATTACTAGCCCACTGATATAACCGCTACACTCCCGTACCCCGGATTACTAGTCCAGTGATATAACCGCTACACTCCCGTACCCCGGATTACTAGTCCAGTGATATAACTGCTTAACTCCCGTACCCCGGATTACTAGCCCAGTGATATAACCGCTACACTCCCGTACCCCGGATTACTAGTCCAGTGATATAACCGCTACACTCCCGTACCCCGGATTACTAGCCCAGTGATATAACCGCTACACTCCCGTACCCCGGATTACTAGTCCGGTGATATAAACATTACTCTCCGTAACCCGGAATACCAGCCCAGTGATATAACCGCTACACTCCCGTTCCCGGGATTAGTAGTCCAAACATAGAACCGCTACACTCCCGTACCCCGGATTACTAGCCCAGTGATATAACTGCTACAGTCCCGTACGCCGGATTACTAGCCCAGTTACTTAACCGCTACACTCCCGTACCCCGGATTACGAGTCCAGTGATATAACCGCTACACTCCCGTACCCCGGATTACTAGTCCAGTGATATAACCGCTACACTCCCTTGCCCCGGATGACACGACCAGTGATATAACCGTTACACTCCCGTACCCCGGATTACTAGTCCAGTGATATAACCGCTACACTCCCGTACCCCGGATTACTAGCCCGGTGATATCACCGCTACACTCCCTTGCCCCGGATTACTAATCCAGTGATATAACATTTACACTCCCGTACCCTGGATTACTAGTCCAGTGATATAACCGCTACACTCCCGTACCCCAGATTACTGGTCCAGTGATATAACCGCTACACTCCCGTACCCCGGATTACAAGTCCAGTGATCTAACCGCTACACTCCCGTACCCCGGATTACTATTCCAGTGATATAACCGCTACACTCACGTACCCCGGATTACTAGTCCAGTGATATAACCGTTACACTCCCGTACCCCGGATTACTGGTCCAGTGATATTACCGCTACACTCCCGTACCCCGGATCACTAGTCCAGTGATATAACCGCTACACTCCCGTACCCCGGATTACTAGTCCAGTGATATAACCGCTACACTCCCGTACCCCGGATTACTAGCCAGTGATATAACCGCTACACTCCCGTACCCCGGATTACTAGTCCAGTGATATAACCGCTACACTCGCGTACACCGGATTATTAGTCCAGTGATATAACCGTTACACTCCCGTACCCCGGATTACTGGTCCAGTGATATAACCGCTACACTCCCGTACCCCGTATTACTAGTCCAGTGATATAACCGCTACACCCCCGTACCCCGGATTACTAGTCCAGTGATATAACCGCTTCATTCCCGTACCCCGGATTACTAGTCCAGTGATATAACCGCTACACTGCCGTGCTCCGGATTACTAGCCCAGTGATATAACCGCTACACTCCCGTACCCCGGATTACTAGTCCAGTGATATAAGCGCTACACTCCCGTACCCCGGATTAATAGTCCAGTGATATAACCGCTACACTCCCGTACCCTGGATTACTAGCCCAGTGATATAACCGCTACACTCCCGTACCCCGGATTACTAGTCCAGTGACATAACCGCAACACTCCTGTACCCCGGATTACTAATCCAGTGATATAACCGCTACACTCCCGTACCCCGGATTACTAGCCCAGTGATATAACCGCTACACTCCCGTACCCCGGATTACTAGTCCAGTGATATAACCGCTACACTCCCGTATCCCAAATTACTAGTCCAGTGATATAACCTCTACACTCCCGTAACCTGGATTACTAGTCCAGTGATATAACCGCTACACTCCCGTACCCCGGATTACTAGCACAGTGATATAACCGATGCACTCCCGTACCCCGGATTACTGGTCCAGTGATATAACCGCTACACTCCCGTACCCCGGATTACTAGTCCAGTGATATAACCGCTACACTCCTGTACCCCGGATTACTAGTCCAGTGATATAACCGCTACACTCCCATACCCCGGATTACTAGTCCAGTGATATAACAGCTAAGGTCCCGTACCCCGGATTACTAGTCCAGTGATATAACCGCTAAACTCCGGTAACCCGGATTACCAGCCCAGTGATATAACCGCTACACTCCCGTACCCCGGATTACTAGCCCAGTGATATCACCGCTACACTCCCGTACCCCGTATTACTAGTCCAGTGATATAACCGCTACACTCCCGTACCCTGGATTACTAGCCCAGTGATACAACCGCTACACTCCCGTACCAAGGATTACTAGCCGTGTGATATAACCGCTACACTCCCGTACCCCGGATTACTTGTCCACTGATATAACCGCTACACTCCCGTACGGTGGATTACTAGTCCAGTGATATAACCGCTACAAACCGTACCGCGGATTACTAGCCCAGTGATATAACCGCTACACTCCCGTAACCCGGATTACCAGTCCAGTGATATAACCGCTGCACTCCCGTACCCCGGATTACTAGTCCAGTGATATAAACGCTACACTCCCGTGCCCCGGATTACTAGCCCAGTGATATAACCACTACACTTCCGTACCCCGGATTACTAGCCCAGTGATATAACCGCTACACTCCCGTACCCCGGATTACTAGTCCAGTGATATAAACGCTACACTCCCGTGCCCCGGATTACTAGTCCAGTGATATAACCGCTACACTCCCGTACCCCGGATTAGTAGTCCGGTGATATAACCATTACACTCCCGTAACCCGGATTACCAGCCCAGTGATATAACCGCTACACTCCCGTACCCAGGATTACTAGCCCAGTGATATAACGCTACACTCCCGTACCCCGGATTACTAGTCCAGTGATATAACCGCTACACTCCCGTACCCTGGATTACTAGTCCAGTTACATAACCGCTACACTCCCGTACCCCGGATTACTAGCCCAGTGATATAACCGCTACACTCCCGTACCCCGGATTACTAGTCCAGTTACATAACCGCTACACTCCCGTACCCTGGATTACTAGCCCAGTGATATAACCGCTACAGTCCCGTACGCCGGATTACTAGCCCAGTTACATAACCGCTACACTCCCGTACCCCGGATTACTAGTCCAGTGATATAACCGCTACACTCCCGTACCCCGGATTACTAGTCCAGTGATATAACCGCTACACTCCCTTGCCCCGGATGACATGACCAGTGATATAACCGTTACACTCCCGTACCCCGGATTACTAGTCCAGTGATATAACCGCTACACTCCCGTACCCCGGATTACTAGCCCGGTGATATCTCCGCTACACTCCCTTGCCCCGGATTACTTGTCCAGTGATATAACATTTACACTCCCGTACCCTGGATTACTAGTCCAGTGATATAACCGCTACACTCCCGTACCCCAGATTACTGGTCCAGTGATATAACCGCTACACTCCCGTACCCCGGATTACTAGTCCAGTGATATAACCGCTACACTCCCGTACCCCGGATTACTAGTCCAGTGATATAACCGCTACACTCACGTACCCCGGATTACTAGTCCAGTGATATAACCGTTACACTCCCGTACCCCGGATTACTGGATCAGTGATATAACCGCTACACTCCCGTACCCCGGATCACTAGTCCAGTGATATAACCGCTACACTCCCGTACCCCGGATTATTAGCCCAGTGATATAACCGCTACACTCCCGTAACCCGGATTACTAGTCCAGTGATATAACCGCTGCACTCCCGTACCCCGGATTACTAGCCCACTGATATAACCGCTACACTCCCGTACCCCGGATTACTAGTCCAGTGATATAACCGCTACACTCCCGTAGCCCGGATTACTAGTCCAGTGATATAACTGCTTAACTCCCGTACCCCGGATTACTAGCCCAGTTATATAACCGCTACACTCCCGTACCCCGGATTACTAGTCCAGTGATATAACCGCTACACTCCTGTACCCCGGATTACTAGTCCAGTGATATAACCGCTACACTCCCATACCCCGGATTACTAGTCCAGTGATATAACAGCTAAGGTCCCGTACCCCGGATTACTAGTCCAGTGATATAACCGCTAAACTCCCGTAACCCGGATTACCAGCCCAGTGATATAACCGCTACACTCCCGTACCCCGGATTACTAGCCCAGTGATATCACCGCTACACTCCCGTACCCCGTATTACTAGTCCAGTGATATAACCGCTACACTCCCGTACCCTGGATTACTAGCCCAGTGATATAAACGCTACACTCCCGTACCCCGGATTACCAGCCCAGTGATACAACCGCTACACTCCCGTACCCCGGATTACTAGCCGTGTGATATAACCGCTACACTCCCGTACCCCGGATTACTAGTCCACTGATATAACCGCTACACTCCCGTACGGTGGATTACTAGTCCAGTGATATAACCGCTACAAACCGTACCCCGGATTACTAGCCCAGTGATATAACCGCTACACTCCCGTAACCCGGATTACCAGCCCAGTGATATAACCGCTACACTCCCGTACCCCAGATTACTAGTCCAGTGATATAACCACTACACTCCCGTACACCAGATTACTAGCCCAGTGATATAACTGCTACACTCCCGTACCCCGGATTACTAGCCCAGTGATATAACCGCTACACTCCCGTATCCCGGATTACTAGTCCAGTGATATAACCGCTACACTCCCGTACCCCGGATTACTAGCACCGTGATATAACCGCTACACTCCCGTACGGTGGATTACTAGTCCAGTGATATAACCGCTACAAACCGTACCCCGGATTACTAGTCCAGTGATATAACCGCTACAGTCCCGTACCCCGGATTACCAGCCTAGTGATATAACCGCTACACTCCCGTACCCCGGATTACAAGTCCAGTGATATAAACGCTACACTCCCGTGCCCCGGATTACTAGCCCAGTGATATAACCACTACACTCCCGTACCCCGGATTACTAGTGCAGTGATATAAACGCTACACTCCCGTATACCAGATTACTAGCCCAGTGATATAACCGCTACACTCCCGTACCCCGGATTACAAGTCCAGTGATATAAACGCTACACTCCCGTACCCGGGATTACTAGCCCAGTGATATAATCGCTGCACTCCCGTACACCAGTTTACTAGACCAGTGATATAAACGCTACACTCCCGTATCCCGGATTACTAGTCCAGTGATATAAACGCTACACTCCCGTACCCCGGATTACTAGTCCAGTGATATAACCACTACACTCCCGTGCCCGGGATTACTAGTCCAGTGATATAACCGCTACACTCCCGTACCCCGGAGTACTAACCCAGTGAAATAACCGCTACACTCCCGTACCCTGGATTACTAGCCCAGTGATATAACTGCTACACTCCCGTACCCCGGATTATTAGCCCAGTGATATAACCGCTACACTCCCGTAACCCGGATTACTAGTCCAGTGATATAACTGCTGCACTCCCGTACCCCGGATTACTAGCCCACTGATATAACCGCTACACTCCCGTACCCCGGATTACTAGTCCAGTGATATAACCGCTACACTCCCGTACCCCGGATTACTAGTCCAGTGATATAACTGCTTAACTCCCGTACCCCGGATTACTAGCCCAGTGATATAACCGCTACACTCCCGTACCCCGGATTACTAGTCCAGTGATATAACCGCTACACTCCCGTACCCCGGATTACTAGCCCAGTGATATAACCGCTACACTCCCGTACCCCGGATTACTAGTCCGGTGATATAAACATTACTCTCCGTAACCCGGAATACCAGCCCAGTGATATAACCGCTACACTCCCGTTCCCGGGATTAGTAGTCCAAACATAGAACCGCTACACTCCCGTACCCCGGATTACTAGCCCAGTGATATAACTGCTACAGTCCCGTACGCCGGATTACTAGCCCAGTTACTTAACCGCTACACTCCCGTACCCCGGATTACTAGTCCAGTGATATAACCGCTACACTCCCGTACCCCGGATTACTAGTCCAGTGATATAACCGCTACACTCCCTTGCCCCGGATGACACGACCAGTGATATAACCGTTACACTCCCGTACCCCGGATTACTAGTCCAGTGATATAACCGCTACACTCCCGTACCCCGGATTACTAGCCCGGTGATATCACCGCTACACTCCCTTGCCCCGGATTACTAATCCAGTGATATAACATTTACACTCCCGTACCCTGGATTACTAGTCCAGTGATATAACCGCTACACTCCCGTACCCCAGATTACTGGTCCAGTGATATAACCGCTACACTCCCGTACCCCGGATTACAAGTCCAGTGATCTAACCGCTACACTCCCGTACCCCGGATTACTATTCCAGTGATATAACCGCTACACTCACGTACCCCGGATTACTAGTCCAGTGATATAACCGTTACACTCCCGTACCCCGGATTACTGGTCCAGTGATATAACCGCTACACTCCCGTACCCCGGATCACTAGTCCAGTGATATAACCGCTACACTCCCGTACCCCGGATTACTAGTCCAGTGATATAACCGCTACACTCCCGTACCCCGGATTACTAGCCAGTGATATAACCGCTACACTCCCGTACCCCGGATTACTAGTCCAGTGATATAACCGCTACACTCGCGTACACCGGATTATTAGTCCAGTGATATAACCGTTACACTCCCGTACCCCGGATTACTGGTCCAGTGATATAACCGCTACACTCCCGTACCCCGTATTACTAGTCCAGTGATATAACCGCTACACTCCCGTACCCCGGATTACTAGTCCAGTGATATAACCGCTACATTCCCGTACCCCGGATTACTAGTCCAGTGATATAACCGCTACACTGCCGTGCTCCGGATTACTAGCCCAGTGATATAACCGCTACACTCCCGTACCCCGGATTACTAGTCCAGTGATATAAGCGCTACACTCCCGTACCCCGGATTAATAGTCCAGTGATATAACCGCTACACTCCCGTACCCTGGATTACTAGCCCAGTGATATAACCGCTACACTCCCGTACCCCGGATTACTAGTCCAGTGACATAACCGCAACACTCCTGTACCCCGGATTACTAATCCAGTGATATAACCGCTACACTCCCGTACCCCGGATTACTAGCCCAGTGATATAACCGCTACACTCCCGTACCCCGGATTACTAGTCCAGTGATATAACCGCTACACTCCCGTATCCCAAATTACTAGTCCAGTGATATAACCTCTACACTCCCGTAACCTGGATTACTAGTCCAGTGATATAACCGCTACACTCCCGTACCCCGGATTACTAGCACAGTGATATAACCGCTGCACTCCCGTACCCCGGATTACTGGTCCAGTGATATAACCGCTACACTCCCGTACCCCGGATTACTAGTCCAGTGATATAACCGCTACACTCCTGTACCCCGGATTACTAGTCCAGTGATATAACCGCTACACTCCCATACCCCGGATTACTAGTCCAGTGATATAACAGCTAAGGTCCCGTACCCCGGATTACTAGTCCAGTGATATAACCGCTAAACTCCGGTAACCCGGATTACCAGCCCAGTGATATAACCGCTACACTCCCGTACCCCGGATTACTAGCCCAGTGATATCACCGCTACACTCCCGTACCCCGTATTACTAGTCCAGTGATATAACCGCTACACTCCCGTACCCTGGATTACTAGCCCAGTGATACAACCGCTACACTCCCGTACCAAGGATTACTAGCCGTGTGATATAACCGCTACACTCCCGTACCCCGGATTACTTGTCCACTGATATAACCGCTACACTCCCGTACGGTGGATTACTAGTCCAGTGATATAACCGCTACAAACCGTACCGCGGATTACTAGCCCAGTGATATAACCGCTACACTCCCGTAACCCGGATTACCAGTCCAGTGATATAACCGCTGCACTCCCGTACCCCGGATTACTAGTCCAGTGATATAAACGCTACACTCCCGTGCCCCGGATTACTAGCCCAGTGATATAACCGCTACACTCCCGTACCCCGGATTACTAGTCCAGTGATATAAACGCTACACTCCCGTGCCCCGGATTACTAGTCCAGTGATATAACCGCTACACTCCCGTACCCCGGATTACTAGTCCGGTGATATAACCATTACACTCCCGTAACCCGGATTACCAGCCCAGTGATATAACCGCTACACTCCCGTACCCAGGATTACTAGCCCAGTGATATAACCGCTACACTCCCGTACCCCGGATTACTAGTCCAGTGATATAACCGCTACACTCCCGTACCCTGGATTACTAGTCCAGTTACATAACCGCTACACTCCCGTACCCCGGATTACTAGCCCAGTGATATAACCGCTACACTCCCGTACCCCGGATTACTAGTCCAGTTACATAACCGCTACACTCCCGTACCCTGGATTACTAGCCCAGTGATATAACCGCTACAGTCCCGTACGCCGGATTACTAGCCCAGTTACATAACCGCTACACTCCCGTACCCCGGATTACTAGTCCAGTGATATAACCGCTACACTCCCGTACCCCGGATTACTAGTCCAGTGATATAACCGCTACACTCCCTTGCCCCGGATGACATGACCAGTGATATAACCGTTACACTCCCGTACCCCGGATTACTAGTCCAGTGATATAACCGCTACACTCCCGTACCCCGGATTACTAGCCCGGTGATATCTCCGCTACACTCCCTTGCCCCGGATTACTAGTCCAGTGATATAACATTTACACTCCCGTACCCTGGATTACTAGTCCAGTGATATAACCGCTACACTCCCGTACCCCAGATTACTGGTCCAGTGATATAACCGCTACACTCCCGTACCCCGGATTACTAGACCAGTGATATAACCGCTACACTCCCGTACCCCGGATTACTAGTCCAGTGATATAACCGCTACACTCACGTACCCCGGATTACTAGTCCAGTGATATAACCGTTACACTCCCGTACCCCGGATTACTGGATCAGTGATATAACCGCTACACTCCCGTACCCCGGATCACTAGTCCAGTGATATAACCGCTACACTCCCGTACCCCGGATTATTAGCCCAGTGATATAACCGCTACACTCCCGTAACCCGGATTACTAGTCCAGTGATATAACCGCTGCACTCCCGTACCCCGGATTACTAGCCCACTGATATAACCGCTACACTCCCGTACCCCGGATTACTAGTCCAGTGATATAACCGCTACACTCCCGTAGCCCGGATTACTAGTCCAGTGATATAACTGCTTAACTCCCGTACCCCGGATTACTAGCCCAGTTATATAACCGCTACACTCCCGTACCCCGGATTACTAGTCCAGTGATATAACCGCTACACTCCCGTACCCCGGATTACTAGCCCAGTGATATAACCGCTACACTCCCGTACCCCGGATTACTAGTCCGGTGATATAAACATTACACTCCGTAACCCGGATTACCAGCCCAGTGATATAACCGCTACACTCCTGTACCCGGGATTAGTAGTGCAAACATAGAACCGCTACACTCCCGTACCCCGGATTACTAGCCCAGTGATATAACCGCTACAGTCCCGTACGCCGGATTACTAGCCCAGTAACATAACCGCTACACTCCCGTACCCCGGATTACTAGTCCAGTGATATAACCGCTACACTCCCGTAACCCGGATTACTAGTCCAGTGATATAACCGCTACACTCCCTTGCCCCGGATGACACGACCAGTGATATAACCGTTACACTCCCGTACCCCGGATTACTAGTCCAGTGATATAACCGCTACACTCCCGTACCCCGGATTACTAGCCCGGTGATATCACCGCTACACTCCCTTGCCCCGGATTACTAATCCAGTGATATAACATTTACACTCCCGTACCCTGGATTACTAGTCCAGTGATGTAACCGCTACACTCCCGTACCCCAGATTACTGGTCCAGTGATATAACCGCTACACTCCCGTACCCCGGATTACAAGTCCAGTGATATAACCGCTACACTCCCGTACCCCGGATTACTAGTCCAGTGATATAACCGCTACACTCACGTACCCCGGATTACTAGTCCAGTGATATATCCGTTACACTCCCGTACCCCGGATTACTGGTCCAGTGATATAACCGCGACACTCCCGTACCCCGGATCACTAGTCCAGTGATATAACCGCTACACTCCCGTACCCCGGATTACTAGTCCAGTGATATAACCGCTACACTCCCGTACCCCGGATTACTAGCCAGTGATATAACCGCTACACTCCCGTACCCCGGATTACTAGTCCAGTGATATAACCGCTACACTCGCGTACACCGGATTATTAGTCCAGTGATATAACCGTTACACTCCCATACCCCGGATTACTGGTCCAGTGATATAACCGCTACACTCCCGTACCCCGTATTACTAGTCCAGTGATATAACCGCTACACTCCCGTACCCCGGATTACTAGTCCAGTGATATAAACGCTACACTCCCGTACCCCGGATTAATAGTCCAGTGATATAACCGCTACACTCCCGTACCCTGGATTACTAGCCCAGTGATATAACCGCTACACTCCCGTACCCCGGATTACTAGTCCAGTGACATAACCGCAACACTCCTGTACCCCGGATTACTAATCCAGTGATATAACCGCTACACTCCCGTACCCCGGAGTACTAGCCCAGTGATATAACCGCTGCACTCCCGTACCCCGGATTACTAGTCCAGTGATATAACCGCTACACTCCCGTATCCCAAATTACTAGTCCAGTGATATAACCTCTACACTCCCGTAACCTGGATTACTAGTCCAGTGATATAACCGCTACACTCCCGTACCCCGGATTACTAGCACAGTGATATAACCGCTACACTCCCGTACCCCGGATTACTGGTCCAGTGATATAACCGCTACACTCCCGTACCCCGGATTACTAGTCCAGTGATATAACCGCTACACTCCTGTACCCCGGATTACTAGTCCAGTGATATAACCGCTACACTCCCGTACCCCGGATTACTAGCCCGGTGATATCACCGCTACACTCCCTTGCCCCGGATTACTAGTCCAGTGATATAACATTTACACTCCCGTACCCTGGATTACTAGTCCAGTGATATAACCGCTACACTCCCGTACCCCAGATTACTGGTCCAGTGATATAACCGCTACACTCCCGTACCCCGGATTACTAGTCCAGTGATATAACCGCTACACTCCCGTACCCCGGATTACTAGTCCAGTGATATAACCGCTACACTCCTGTACCCCGGATTACTAGTCCAGTGATATAACCGCTACACTCCCGTACCCCGGATTACTAGTCCAGTGATATAACCGCAACACTCCTGTACCCCGGATTACTAGTCCAGTGATATAACCGCTACACTCACGTACCCCGGATTACTAGTCCAGTGATATAACCGTTACACTCCCGTACCCCGGATTACTGGTCCAGTGATATAACCGCTACACTCCCGTACCCCGGATCACTAGTCCAGTGATATAACCGCTACACTCCCGTACCCCGGATTACTAGTCCAGTGATATAACCGCTACACTCCCGTACCTCGGATTACTAGCCAGTGATATAACCGCTACACTCCCGTACCCCGGATTACTAGTCCAGTGATATAACCGCTACACTCCCGTACCCCGGATTACTAGCCCAGTGATATAACTGCTACACTCCCGTACCCTGGATTACTAGCCCATTGATATAACTGCTACAATCCCGTACCCCGGATTACTATTCCAGTGATATAACTGCTACACACCCTTACCCCGGATAACTAGTCCAGTGATATAACAGCTACACTCCCGTAGCTCGGATTACTAGTCCAGTGATATAACCGCTACACCCCTGTATCCCGGATTACTAGTCCAGTGATATAACCGCTACACTCCCGTACCCCGGATTATTAGTCCAGTGATATAACCGCTACACTCCCGTACCCCGGATTACTAGTCCAGTGATATAACCGCTACATTCCCGTACCCCGGTTTACTAGTCCAGTGATATAACCGCTACAATCCCGTACCCCGGATTACTAGTCCAGTGCTATAACCGCAACACTCCCGTACCCCGGATTACTATCCCAGTGATATAACCGCTACACTCCCGTACCCCGGATTACTAGTCCAGTTATATAACCACTACACTCCCGTACCCCGGATTACGAGCCCAGTGATATAACCGCTACACTCCCGTACCCCGGATTACTAGCCCAGTGATATAACAGCTAGACTCCCGTACCCCGGATTACTAGTCCAGTGATATAACCGCTACACTCCCGTACCCCGGATTACTTGTCCAGTGATATAACCGCTACATTCCCGGACCCTGGATTACTAGGCCAGTGATATAACCGCTACACTCCCGTACCCCGGATTACTAATCCAGTGATATAACCGCTACACTCCCGTACCCCGGATTACTAGCCCATTGATATAACCACTACACTCCCGTACCCCGGATTACTAGCCCAGTGATATAACCGCTACACTCCCGTATCCCGGATTACTAGTCCAGTGATATAACCGCTACACTCCCGTAACCTGGATTACTAGTCCAGTGATATAACCGCTACACTCCCGTGGCCCGGATTACTAGCCCAGTGATATAACCGCTACACTCCCGTACCCTGGATTACTAGTCCTGTGATATAACAGCTACACTCCCGTACCCCGGATTACTAGTCCAGTGATATAACCGCTACAATTTCGTAACCCGGATTACTAGCCCAGTGATATAACCGCTACACTCCCGTACCCCGGATTACTAGTCCAGTGATATAACCACTACCCTCCCGTAGCCCGGATTACTAGTCCAGTGATATAACTGGTACACTCCCGTACCCCGGATTACTAGCCCAGTGATATAACCGCTACACTCCCGTACCCCGGATTACTAGCTCAGTGATATAACCGCTACACTCCCATACCACGGATTACGAGCCCAGTGATATAACCGCTCCACTCCCGTACCCCGGATTACTAGTCCAGTGATATAACCGCAACACTCCCGTACCCTGGATTACTAGCCCAGTGATATAACCGCTACACTCCCGTACCCCGGATTACTAGTCCAGTGATATAACCGCTACACTCCCGTACCCCGGATTACTACTCCAGTGACATAATCGCTACACTCCCGTAACCCGGTTTACTAGTCCAGTGATATAATCGCTGCACTCCCGTATCCCGGATTACTAGCCCAGTGATATAACCGCTACACTCCCATACCCCGGATTACTAGTCCAGTGATATAAACGCTACACTTCCGTACCCGGGATTACTAGTCCAGTGATACAATCGCTACACTCCCGTACCCCAGATTACTAGTCCGGTGATATAACCATTACACTCCCGTAACCCGGATTACCAGCCCAGTGATATAACCGCTACACTCCCATACCCCGGATTACTAGTCCAGTGATATAACTGCTACACTCCCGTACCCCGGATTACTAGCCCAGTGATATAACCGCTACAGTCCCGTACGCCGGATTACTAGCCCAGTTACATAACCGCTACACTCCCGTACCCCGGATTACTAGTCCAGTGATATAACCGCTACACTCCCGTACCCCGGATTACTAGTCCAGTGATATAACCGCTACACTCCCTTGCCCCGGATGACACGACCAGTGATATAACCGTTACACTCCCGTACCCCGGATTACTAGTCCAGTGATATAACCGCTACACTCCCGTACCCCGGATTACTAGTCCAGTGATATAACATTTACACTCCCGTACCCTGGATTACTAGCCCAGTGATATAACCGCTACACTCCCGTACCCCAGATTACTGGTCCAGTGATATAACCGCTACACTCCCGTACCCCGGATTACTAGTCCAGTGATATAACCGCTACACTCCCGTACCCCGGATTACTAGTCCAGTGATATAACCGCTACACTCACGTACCCCGGATCACTAGTCCAGTGATATAACCGTTACACTCCCGTACCCCGGATTACTGGTCCAGTGATATAACCGCTACACTCCCGTACCCCGGATCACTAGTCCAGTGATATAACCGCTACACTCCCGTACCCCGGATTACTAGTCCAGTGATATAACCGCTACACTCCCGTACCTCGGATTACTAGCCAGTGATATAACCGCTACACTCCCGTACCCCGGATTACTAGTCCAGTGATATAACCGCTACGCTCCCGTACCCCGGATTACTAGCCCAGTGATCTAACTGCTACACTCCCGTACCCTGGATTACTAGCCCATTGATATAACTGCTACAATCCCGTACCCCGGATTACTAGTCCAGTGATATAACTGCTACACAAACTTACCCCGGATAACTAGTCCAGTGATATAACCGCTACACTCCCGTAGCTCGGATTACTAGTCCAGTGATATAACCGCTACACCCCCGTACCCCGGATTACTAGTCCAGTGATATAACCGCTACACTCCCGTACCCCGGATTATTAGTCCAGTGATATAACCGCTACACTCCCGTACCCCGGATTTCTAGCCCCGTGATATAATCGCTACATTCCCGTACCCCGGTTTACTAGTCCAGTGATATAACCGCTACAATCCCGTACCCCGGATTACTAGTCCAGTGATATAACCGCTACACTCCCGTACCCCGGATTACAATCCCAGTGATATAACCGCTACACTCCCGTACCCCGGATAACTAGTCCAGTTACATAACCACTACACTCCCGTACCCCGGATTACGAGCCCAGAGATATAACCGCTACACTCCCGTACCCCGGATTACTAGCCCAGTGATATAACAGCTAGACTCCCGTACCCCGGATTACTAGTCCAGTGATATAACCGCTACACTCCCGTACCCCGGATTACTTGTCCAGTGATATAACCGCTACATTCCCGGACCCTGGATTACTAGCCCAGTGATATAACCGCTACACTCCCGTACCCCGGATTACTAATCCAGTGATATAACCGCTACACTCCCGTACCCCGGATTACTAGCCCAGTGATATAACCACTACACTCTCGTACCCCGGATTACTAGCCCAGTGATATAACCGCTACACTCCCGTATCCTGGATTACTAGTCCAGTGATATAACCGCTACACTCCCGTAACCTGGATTACTAGTCCAGTGATATAACCGCTACACTCCCGTGCCCCGGATTACTAGCCCAGTGATATAACCGCTACACTCCCGTACCCTGGATTACTAGTCCAGTGATATAACAGCTACACTCCCGTACCCCGGATTACTAGTCCAGTGATATAACCGCTACAATTTCGTAACCCGGATTACTAGCCCAGTGATATAACCGCTACACTCCCGTACCCCGGATTACGAGTCCAGTGATATAACCACTAGCCTCCCGTAGCCCGGATTACTAGTCCAGTGATATAACTGGTACACTCCCGTACCCCGGATTACTAGCCCAGTGATATAACCGCTACACTCCCGTACCCCGGATTACTAGCTCAGTGATATAACCGCTACACTCCCATACCACGGATTACGAGCCCAGTGATATAACCGCTACACTCCCGTACCCCGGATTACTAGTCCAGTGATATAACCGCAACACTCCCGTACCCTGGATTACTAGCCCAGTGATATAACCGCTACACTCCCGTACCCCGGATTACTAGTCCAGTGATATAACCGCTACACTCCCGTACCCCGGATTACTACTCCAGTGACATAATCGCTACACTCCCGTAACCCGGATTACAAGTCCAGTGATATAACCGCTACACTCCCGTATCCCGGATTACTAGCCCAGTGATATAACCGCTACACTCCCATACCCCGGATTACTAGTCCAGTGATATAAACGCTACACTTCCGTACCCGGGATTACTAGTCCAGTGATACAATCGCTGCACTCCCGTACCCCGGATTACTAGCCCAGTGATATAACCGCTACACTCCCGTACCCCGGATTACTAGCCCAGTGATATAACCGCTACACTCCCGTATCCCGGATTACTAGTCCAGTGATATAACCTCTACACTCCCGTAACCTGGATTACTAGTCCAGTGATACAATCGCTACACTCCCGTACCCCAGATTACTAGTCCGGTGATATAACCATTACACTCCCGTAACCCGGATTACCAGCCCAGTGATATAACCGCTACACTCCCATACCCCGGATTACTAGTCCAGTGATATAACTGCTACACTCCCGTACCCCGGATTACTAGCCCAGTGATATAACCGCTACAGTCCCGTACGCCGGATTACTAGCCCAGTTACATAACCGCTACACTCCCGTACCCCGGATTACTAGTCCAGTGATATAACCGCTACACTCCCGTACCCCGGATTACTAGTCCAGTGATATAACCGCTACACTCCCTTGCCCCGGATGACACGACCAGTGATATAACCGTTACACTCCCGTACCCCGGATTACTAGTCCAGTGATATAACCGCTACACTCCCGTACCCCGGATTACTAGTCCAGTGATATAACATTTACACTCCCGTACCCTGGATTACTAGCCCAGTGATATAACCGCTACACTCCCGTACCCCAGATTACTGGTCCAGTGATATAACCGCTACACTCCCGTACCCCGGATTACTAGTCCAGTGATATAACCGCTACACTCCCGTACCCCGGATTACTAGTCCAGTGATATAACCGCTACACTCACGTACCCCGGATCACTAGTCCAGTGATATAACCGTTACACTCCCGTACCCCGGATTACTGGTCCAGTGATATAACCGCTACACTCCCGTACCCCGGATCACTAGTCCAGTGATATAACCGCTACACTCCCGTACCCCGGATTACTAGTCCAGTGATATAACCGCTACACTCCCGTACCTCGGATTACTAGCCAGTGATATAACCGCTACACTCCCGTACCCCGGATTACTAGTCCAGTGATATAACCGCTACGCTCCCGTACCCCGGATTACTAGCCCAGTGATCTAACTGCTACACTCCCGTACCCTGGATTACTAGCCCATTGATATAACTGCTACAATCCCGTACCCCGGATTACTAGTCCAGTGATATAACTGCTACACAAACTTACCCCGGATAACTAGTCCAGTGATATAACCGCTACACTCCCGTAGCTCGGATTACTAGTCCAGTGATATAACCGCTACACCCCCGTACCCCGGATTACTAGTCCAGTGATATAACCGCTACACTCCCGTACCCCGGATTATTAGTCCAGTGATATAACCGCTACACTCCCGTACCCCGGATTTCTAGCCCCGTGATATAATCGCTACATTCCCGTACCCCGGTTTACTAGTCCAGTGATATAACCGCTACAATCCCGTACCCCGGATTACTAGTCCAGTGATATAACCGCTACACTCCCGTACCCCGGATTACAATCCCAGTGATATAACCGCTACACTCCCGTACCCCGGATAACTAGTCCAGTTACATAACCACTACACTCCCGTACCCCGGATTACGAGCCCAGAGATATAACCGCTACACTCCCGTACCCCGGATTACTAGCCCAGTGATATAACAGCTAGACTCCCGTACCCCGGATTACTAGTCCAGTGATATAACCGCTACACTCCCGTACCCCGGATTACTTGTCCAGTGATATAACCGCTACATTCCCGGACCCTGGATTACTAGCCCAGTGATATAACCGCTACACTCCCGTACCCCGGATTACTAATCCAGTGATATAACCGCTACACTCCCGTACCCCGGATTACTAGCCCAGTGATATAACCACTACACTCTCGTACCCCGGATTACTAGCCCAGTGATATAACCGCTACACTCCCGTATCCTGGATTACTAGTCCAGTGATATAACCGCTACACTCCCGTAACCTGGATTACTAGTCCAGTGATATAACCGCTACACTCCCGTGCCCCGGATTACTAGCCCAGTGATATAACCGCTACACTCCCGTACCCTGGATTACTAGTCCAGTGATATAACAGCTACACTCCCGTACCCCGGATTACTAGTCCAGTGATATAACCGCTACAATTTCGTAACCCGGATTACTAGCCCAGTGATATAACCGCTACACTCCCGTACCCCGGATTACGAGTCCAGTGATATAACCACTAGCCTCCCGTAGCCCGGATTACTAGTCCAGTGATATAACTGGTACACTCCCGTACCCCGGATTACTAGCCCAGTGATATAACCGCTACACTCCCGTACCCCGGATTACTAGCTCAGTGATATAACCGCTACACTCCCATACTACGGATTACGAGCCCAGTGATATAACCGCTACACTCCCGTACCCCGGATTACTAGTCCAGTGATATAACCGCAACACTCCCGTACCCTGGATTACTAGCCCAGTGATATAACCGCTACACTCCCGTACCCCGGATTACTAGTCCAGTGATATAACCGCTACACTCCCGTACCCCGGATTACTACTCCAGTGACATAATCGCTACACTCCCGTAACCCGGATTACAAGTCCAGTGATATAACCGCTACACTCCCGTATCCCGGATTACTAGCCCAGTGATATAACCGCTACACTCCCATACCCCGGATTACTAGTCCAGTGATATAACCGCTACACTCCCGTATCCCGGATTACTAGTCCAGTGATATAACCTCTACACTCCCGTAACCTGGATTACTAGTCCAGTGATATAACCGCTACACTCCCGTACCCCGGATTACTAGTCCAGTGATATAACGGCTACACTCCTGTACCCCGGATTACTAGTCCAGTGATATAACCGCTACACTCCCGTACCCCGGATTACTAGTCCAGTGATATAACCGCTACACTCCAGTACCCCGGATTACTAGTCCAGTGATATAACCGCTACACTCCCGTACCCCGGATTACTAGCCCAGTGATATAACCGCTACACTCCCGTACCCCGGATTACTAGCCCAGTGATATAACCGCTACACTCCCGTACCCCGGATTACTAGTCCAGTGATATAACCGCTACACTCCCGTACCCTGGATTACTAGTCCAGTGATATAACCGCTACACTCCGGTACCCCGGATTACTAGCACAGTGATATAACCGCTACACTCCCATACCCCGGATTACTAGTCCAGTGATATAACCGCTACACTCCCGTACCCCGGATTACTAGCCCTGAGATATAACCGCTACACTCCTGTACCCTGGATTACTAGTCCAGTGTTATAACCGCTACACTCCCGTACCGCGGATTACTAGTCCACTGATATAACAGCTACACTCCCGTACCCCGGATTACCAGTCCAGTGATATAACCGCTACAATTTCGTAACCCGGATTACTAGCCCAGTGATATAACCGCTAGACTCCCGTACCCCGGATTACTAGTCCAGTGATATAACCACTACACTCCCGTAGCCCGGATTACTAGTCCAGTGGTATAACTGGTACACTCCCGTACCCCGGATTACTAGCCCAGTGATATAACCGCTACACTCCCGTACTCCGGATTACTAGCTCAGTGATATAACCGCTACACTCCCATACCCCGGATTACGAGCCCAGTGATATAACCGCTCCACTCCCGTACCCTGGATTACTAGTCCAGTGATATAACCGCTACACTCCCGTACCCTGGATTACTAGCCCAGTGATATAACCGCTACACTCCCGTACCCCGGATTACTAGTCCAGTGATACAACCGCTACACTCCCGTACCCCGGATTACTACTCCAGTGACATAATCGCTACACTCCCGTAACGCGGATTACTAGCCCAGTGATATAACCGCTACACTCCGGTACCCCGGATTACTAGTCCAGTGATATAAACGCTACACTCCCGTACCCGGGATTACTGGTCCAGTGATACAATCGCTGCACTCCCGTACCCCGGATTACTAGTCCAGTGATATAACCGCTACACTCCCGTACCACGGATTACTAGTCCAGTGATATAACCTCTACACTCCCGTACCCCGGATTACTAGTCCAGTGATATAACCGCTACACTCCCGTACCTCGGATTACTAGCCAGTGATATAACCGCTACATTCCCGTACCCCGGATTACTAGTCCAGTGATATAACCGCTACACTCCCGTACCCCGGATTACTAGCCCAGTGATATAACTGCTACACTCCCGTACCCTGGATTACTAGCCCATTGATATAACTGCTACAATCCCGTACCCCGGATAACTCGTCCAGTGATATAACTGCTACACACCCTTACCCCGGATAACTAGTCCAGTGATATAACCGCTACACTCCCGTAGCTCGGATTACTAGTCCAGTGATATAACCGCTACACCCCCGTACCCCGGATTACTAGTCCAGTGATATAACCGCTACACTCCCGTACCCCGGATTATTAGTCCAGTGATATAACCGCTACACTCCCGTACCCCGGATTACTAGTCCAGTGATATAACCGCTACACTCCCGTACCCCGGATTACTAGTCCAGTGATATAACCACTACACTCCCGTACCCCGGATTACTAGCCCAGTGATATAACAGCTAGACTCCCGTACCCCGGATTACTAGTCCAGTGATATAACCGCTACACTCCCGTACCCCGGATTACTTGTCCAGTGATATAACCGCTACATTCCCGGACCCTGGATTACTAGCCCAGTGATATAACCGCTACACTCCAGTACCCCGGATTACTAATCCAGTGATATAACCACTACACTCCCGTACCCCGGATTACTAGCCCAGTGATATAACCACTACACTCCCGTACCCCGGATTACTAGCCCAGTGATATAACCGCTACACTCCCGTATCCCGGATTACTAGTCCAGTGATATAACCGCTACACTCCCGTAACCTGGATTACTAGTCCAGTGATATAACCGCTACACTCCCGTGCCCCGGATTACTAGCCCAGTGATATAACCGCTACCCTCCCGTACCCTGGATTACTAGTCCAGTGATATAACAGCTACACTCCCGTACCCCGGATTACTAGTCCAGTGATATAACCGCTACAATTTCGTAACCCGGATTACTAGCCCAGTGATATAACCGCTACACTCCCGTACCCCGGATTACTAGTCCAGTGATATAACCACTACCCTCCCGTAGCCCGGATTACTAGTCCAGTGATATAACTGATACACTCCCGTACCCCGGATTACTAGCCCAGTGATATAACCGCTACACTCCCGTACCCCGGATTACTAGCTCAGTGATATAACCGCTACACTCCCATATCACGGATTACGAGCCCAGTGATATAACCGCTCCACTCCCGTACCCCGGATTACTAGTCCAGTGATATAACCGCAACACTCCCGTACCCTGGATTACTAGCCCAGTGATATAACCGCTACACTCCCGTACCCCGGATTACTAGTCCAGTGATATAACCGCTACACTCCCGTACCCCGGATTACTACTCCAGTGACATAATCGCTACACTCCCGTAACCCGGATTACTAGTCCAGTGATATAATCGCTGCACTCCCGTATCCCGGATTACTAGCCCTGTGATATAACCGCTACACTCCCATACCCCGGATTACTAGTCCAGTGATATAAACGCTACACTTCCGTACCCGGGATTACTAGTCCAGTGATACAATCGCTGCACTCCCGTACCCCGGATTACTAGTCCAGTGATATAACCGCTACACTCCCGTACCCCGGATTACTAGCCCAGTGATATAACCGCTACACTCCCGTACCCCGGATTACTAGCCCAGTGATATAACCGCTACACTCCCGTATCCCGGATTACTAGTCCAGTGATATAACCTCTACACTCCCGTAACCTGGATTACTAGTCCAGTGATATAACCGCTACACTCCCGTACCCCGGATTACTAGTCCAGTGATATAACCGCTACACTCCTGTACCCTGGATTACTAGTCCAGTGATATAACCGCTACACTCCCGTACCCCGGATTACTAGTCCAGTGATATAACCGCTACACTCCTGTACCCCGGATTACTAGTCCAGTGATATAACCGCTACACTCCCGTACCCCGGATTACTAGCCCAGTGATATAACCGCTACACTCCCGTACCCCGGATTACTTGCCCAGTGATATAACCGCTACACTCCCGTACCCCGGATTACTAGTCCAGTGATATAACCGCTACACTCCCGTACCCTGGATTACTAGTCCAGTGATATAACCGCTACACTCCGGTACCCCGGATTACTAGCACAGTGATATAACCGCTACACTCCCATACCCCGGATTACTAGTCCAGTGATATAACCGCTACACTCCCGTACCCCGGATTACTAGCCCTGAGATATGACCGCTATACTCCTGTACCCTGGATTACTAGTCCAGTGTTATAACCGCTACACTCCCGTACCGCGGATTACTAGTCCACTGATATAACCGCTACACTCCCGTGCCCCGGATTACTAGCCCAGTGATATAACCGCTACACTCCCGTACCCTGGATTACTAGTCCAGTGATATAACAGCTACACTCCCGTACCCCGGATTACTAGTCCAGTGATATAACCGCTACAATTTCGTAACCCGGATTACTAGCCCAGTGATATAACCGCTAGACTCCCGTACCCTGGATTACTAGTCCAGTGATATAACCACTACACTCCCGTAGCCCGGATTACTAGTCCAGTGTTATAACTGGTACACTCCCGTACCCCGGATTACTAGCCCAGTGATATAACCGCTACACTCCCGTACTCCGGATTACTAGCTCAATGATATAACCGCTACACTCCCATACCCCGGATTACGAGCCCAGTGATATAACCGCTCCACTCCCGTACCCTGGATTACTAGTCCAGTGATATAACCGCTACACTCCCGTACCCTGGATTACTAGCCCAGTGATATAACCGCTACACTCCCGTACCCCGGATTACTGGTCCAGTGATACAACCGCTACACTCCCGTACCCCGGATTACTACTCCAGTGACATAATCGCTACACTCCCGTAACCCGGATTACTAGCCCAGTGATATAACCGCTACACTCCCATACCCCGGATTACTAGTCCAGTGATATAAACGCTACACTCCCGTACCCGGGATTACTAGTCCAGTGATACAATCGCTGCACTCCCGTACCCCGGATTACTAGTCCAGTGATATAACCGCTACACTCCCGTACCACGGATTACTAGTCCAGTGATATAACCTCTACACTCCCGTACCCCGGATTACTTGCCCAGTGATATAACCGCTACCCTCCCGTACCCCGGATTACTAGTCCAGTGATATAACCGCTCCACTCCCGTACCCCGGATTACTAGTCCAGTGATATAACCGCAACACTCCCGTACCCTGGATTACTAGCCCAGTGATATAACCGCTACACTCCCGTATCCCGGATTACTAGCCCAGTGATATAACCGCTACACTCCCGTATCCCGGATTACCAGCCCAGTGATATAACCGCTACACTCCCATACCCCGGATTACTAGTCCAGTGATATAAACGCTACACTTCCGTACCCGGGATTACTAGTCCAGTGATACAATCGCTGCACTCCCATACCCCGGATTACTAGTCCAGTGATATAACCGCTACACTCCCGTACCCCGGATTACTAGCCCAGTGATATAACCGCTACACTCCCGTACCCCGGATTACTTGCCCAGTGATATAACCGCTACCCTCCCGTACCCCGGATTACTAGTCCAGTGATATAACCGCTCCACTCCCGTACCCCGGATTACTAGTCCAGTGATATAACCGCAACACTCCCGTACCCTGGATTACTAGCCCAGTGATATAACCGCTACACTCCCGTATCCCGGATTACTAGCCCAGTGATATAACCGCTACACTCCCGTATCCCGGATTACCAGCCCAGTGATATAACCGCTACACTCCCATACCCCGGATTACTAGCCCAGTGATATAACCGCTACACTCCCGTACCCCGGATTACTAGTCCAGTGATATAACCGCTACACTCCCGTACCCTGGATTACTAGTCCAGTGATATAACCGCTACACTCCGGTACCCCGGATTACTAGCACAGTGATATAACCGCTACACTCCCATACCCCGGATTACTAGTCCAGTGATATAACCGCTACACTCCCGTACCCCGGATTACTAGCCCTGAGATATAACCGCTACACTCCTGTACCCTGGATTACTAGTCCAGTGTTATAACCGCTACACTCCCGTACCGCGGATTACTAGTCCACTGATATAACAGCTACACTCCCGTACCCCGGATTACTAGTCCAGTGATATAACCGCTACAATTTCGTAACCCGGATTACTAGCCCAGTGATATAACCGCTAGACTCCCGTACCCCGGATTACTAGTCCAGTGATATAACCACTACACTCCCGTAGCCCGGATTACTAGTCCAGTGGTATAACTGGTACACTCCCGTACCCCGGATTACTAGCCCAGTGATATAACCGCTACACTCCCGTACTCCGGATTACTAGCTCAGTGATATAACCGCTACACTCCCATACCCCGGATTACGAGCCCAGTGACATAACCGCTCCACTCCCGTACCCTGGATTACTAGTCCAGTGATATAACCGCTACACTCCCGTACCCTGGATTACTAGCCCAGTGATATAACCGCTACACTCCTGTACCCCGGATTACTAGTCCAGTGATACAACCGCTACACTCCCGTACCCCGGATTACTACTCCAGTGACATAATCGCTACACTCCCGTAACGCGGATTACTAGCCCAGTGATATAACCGCTACACTCCGGTACCCCGGATTACTAGTCCAGTGATATAAACGCTACACTCCCGTACCCGGGATTACTGGTCCAGTGATACAATCGCTGCACTCCCGTACCCCGGATTACTAGTCCAGTGATATAACCGCTACACTCCCGTACCACGGATTACTAGTCCAGTGATATAACCTCTACACTCCCGTACCCCGGATTACTAGTCCAGTGATATAACCGCTACACTCTCGTACCTCGGATTACTAGCCAGTGATATAACCGCTACACTCCCGTAGCCCGGATTACTAGCCCAGTGATATAACTGCTACACTCCCGTACCCTGGATTACTAGCCCATTGATATAAATGCTACAATCCCGTACCCCGGATAACTAGTCCAGTGATATAACTGCTACACACCCTTACCCCGGATAACTAGTCCAGTGATATAACCGCTACACTCCCGTAGCTCGGATTACTAGTCCAGTGATATAACCGCTACACCCCCGTACCCCGGATTACTAGTCCAGTGATATAACCGCTACACTCCCGTACCCCGGATTATTAGTCCAGTGATATAACCGCTACACTCCCGTACCCGGATTACTAGTCCAGTGATATAACCGCTACACTCCCGTACCCCGGATTACTAGTCCAGTGATATAACCACTACACTCCCGTACCCCGGATTACTAGCCCAGTGATATAACAGCTAGACTCCCGTACCCCGGATTACTATTCCCGTGATATAACCGCTACACTCCCGTACCCCGGATTACTTGTCCAGTGATATAACCGCTACATTCCCGGACCCTGGATTACTAGCCCAGTGATATAACCGCTACACTCCAGTACCCCGGATTACTAATCCAGTGATATAACCGCTACACTCCCGTACCCCGGATTACTAGCCCAGTGATATAACCACTACACTCCCGTACCCCGGATTACTTGCCCAGTGATATAACCGCTACACTCCCGTATCCCGGATTACTAGTCCAGTGATATAACCGCTACACTCCCGTAACCTGGATTACTAGTCCAGTGATATAACCGCTACACTCCCGTGCCCCGGATTACTAGCCCAGTGATATAACCGCTACACTCCCGTACCCTGGATTACTAGTCCAGTGATATAACAGCTACACTCCCGTACCCCGGATTACTAGTCCAGTGATATAACCGCTACAATTTCGTAACCCGGATTACTAGCCCAGTGATATAACCGCTACACTCCCGTACCCCGGATTACTAGTCCAGTGATATAACCACTACCCTCCCGTAGCCCGGATTACTAGTCCAGTGATATAACTGATACACTCCCGTACCCCGGATTACTAGCCCAGTGATATAACCGCTACACTCCCGTACCCCGGATTACTAGCTCAGTGATATAACCGCTACACTCCCATATCACGGATTACGAGCCCAGTGATATAACCGCTCCACTCCCGTACCCCGGATTACTAGTCCAGTGATATAACCGCAACACTCCCGTACCCTGGATTACTAGCCCAGTGATATAACCGCTACACTCCCGTACCCCAGATTACTAGTCCAGTGATATAACCTCTACACTCCCGTACCCCGGATTACTACTCCAGTGACATAATCGCTACACTCCCGTAACCCGGATTACTAGTCCAGTGATATAATCGCTGCACTCCCGTATCCCGGATTACTAGCCCAGTGATATAACCGCTACACTCCCATACCCCGGATTACTAGTCCAGTGATATAAACGCTACACTTCCGTACCCGGGATTACTAGTCCAGTGATACAATCGCTGCACTCCCGTACCCCGGATTACTAGTCCAGTGATATAACCGCTACACTCCCGTACCCCGGATTACTAGCCCAGTGATATAACCGCTACACTCCCGTACCCCGGATTACTAGCCCAGTGATATAACCGCTACACTCCCGTATCCCGGATTACTAGTCCAGTGATATAACCTCTACACTCCCGTAACCTGGATTACTAGTCCAGTGATATAACCGCTACACTCCCGTACCCCGGATTACTAGTCCAGTGATATAACCGCTACACTCCTGTACCCCGGATTACTAGTCCAGTGATATAACCGCTACACTCCCGTACCCCGGATTACTAGTCCAGTGATATAACCGCTACACTCCTGTACCCCGGATTACTAGTCCAGTGATATAACCGCTACACTCCCGTACCCCGGATTACTAGCCCAGTGATATAACCGCTACATTCCCGTACCCCGGATTACTAGCCCAGTGATATAACCGCTACACTCCCGTACCCCGGATTACTAGTCCAGTGATATAACCGCTACACTCCCGTACCCTGGATTACTAGGCAAGTGATATAACCGCTACACTCCGGTACCCCGGATTACTAGCACAGTGATATAACCGCTACACTCCCATACCCCGGATTACTAGTCCAGTGATATAACCGCTACACTCCCGTACCCCGGATTACTAGCCCTGAGATATAACCGCTATACTCCTGTACCCTGGATTACTAGTCCAGTGTTATAACCGCTACACTCCCGTACCGCGGATTACTAGTCCACTGATATAACCGCTACACTCCCGTGCCCCGGATTACTAGCCCAGTGATATAACCGCTACACTCCCGTACCCTGGATTACTAGTCCAGTGATATAACAGCTACACTCCCGTACCCCGGATTACTAGTCCAGTGATATAACCGCTACAATTTCGTAACCCGGATTACTAGCCCAGTGATATAACCGCTAGACTCCCGTACCCCGGATTACTAGTCCAGTGATATAACCACTACACTCCCGTAGCCCGGATTACTAGTCCAGTGTTATAACTGGTACACTCCCGTACCCCGGATTACTAGCCCAGTGATATAACCGCTACACTCCCGTACTCCGGATTACTAGCTCAATGATATAACCGCTACACTCCCATACCCCGGATTACGAGCCCAGTGATATAACCGCTCCACTCCCGTACCCTGGATTACTAGTCCAGTGATATAACCGCTACACTCCCGTACCCTGGATTACTAGCCCAGTGATATAACCGCTACACTCCCGTACCCCGGATTACTGGTCCAGTGATACAACCGCTACACTCCCGTACCCCGGATTACTACTCCAGTGACATAATCGCTACACTCCCGTAACCCGGATTACTAGCCCAGTGATATAACCGCTACACTCCCATACCCCGGATTACTAGTCCAGTGATATAAACGCTACACTCCCGTACCCGGGATTACTAGTCCAGTGATACAATCGCTGCACTCCCGTACCCCGGATTACTAGTCCAGTGATATAACCGCTACACTCCCGTACCACGGATTACTAGTCCAGTGATATAACCTCTACACTCCCGTACCCCGGATTACTTGCCCAGTGATATAACCGCTACCCTCCCGTACCCCGGATTACTAGTCCAGTGATATAATCGCTGCACTCCCCTACCCTGGATTACTAGTCCAGTGATATAAACGCTACACTCCCGTACCCGGGATTACTAGTCCAGTGATATAACCGCTACACTCCCGTACCCCGGATTACTAGCCCAGTGATATAACCTCTACACTCCCGTACCCCCGTTACTAGTCCAGTGATATAACCGCTACACTCACGTACCCCGGATAACTAGCCCAGTGATATAACCGCTACAGTCCCATACCCCGGCGTACAAGTCCAGTGATATAACCGTTACACTCCCGTACCCCGGATTACTAGTCCAGTGATATAACCGCTGCACTCCCGTACCCTGGATTACTAGCCCAGAGATATAACCGCAACACTCCCGTACCCCGGATTACTAATCCAGTGATATAACCGCTACACTCCCGTACCCCGGATTACTAGCCCAGTGATATAACCGCTACACTCCCGTACCCCGGATTACTAGCCCAGTGATATAACCGCTACACTCCCGTATCCCGGATTACTAGTCCAGTGATATAACCTCTACACTCCCGTAACCTGGATTACTAGTCCAGTGATATAACCGCTACACTCCCGTACCCTGGATTACTAGTCCAGTGATATAACCGCTACACTCCTGTACCCCGGATTACTAGTCCAGTGATATAACCGCTACACTCCCGTACCCCGGATTACTAGTCCAGTGATATAACCGATACACTCCCGTACCCCGGATTACTAGTCCAGTGATATAACCGCTAAACTCCCGTAACCCGGATTACCAGCCCAGTGATATAACCGCTACACTCCCGTACCCCGGATTACTAGCCCAGTGATATATCCGCTACACTCCCGCACCCCGTATTACTAGTCCAGTGATATAACCGCTACACTCCCGTACCCTGGATTACTAGCCCAGTGATACAACCGCTACATTCCCGTACCCCGGATTACTAGCCCAGTGATATAACCGCTACACTCCCGTACCCCGGATTACTAGCCCAGTGATATAACCGCTACACTCCCGTACCCCGGATTACTAGTCCAGTGATATAACCGCTACACTCCCGTACCCAGGATTACTAGTCCAGTGATATAACCGCTACACTCCCGTACCCCGGATTACTAGCACAGTGATATAACCGCTACACTCCCATACCCCGGATTACTAGCCCAGTGATATAACCGCTACACTCCCGTACCCCGGATTACTAGTCCAGTGATATAACCGCTACACTCCCGTACTCCGGATTACTTGTCCAGTGATATAACCGCTACACTCCCGTACCCCGGATTACGGGTCCAGTGATATAACCGCTACACTCCCGTACCCCGGATTACTAGTCCAGTGATATGACCGCTAAACTCCCGTAACCCGGATTACCAGCCCAGTGATCTAACCGCTATATTCCCGTACCGCCGATTACTAGCCCTGTGATATAACCGCTACACACCCGTACCCCGGATTACAAGTCCAGTTATATAACCGCGACACTCCCGTACCCGGGATTACTAGCCCAGTGATATAACCGCTACACTCCCGTACCCCGGATTACTAGTCCAGTGATATAACCGCTACACTCCCGTACGGTGGATTACTAGTCCAGTGAGATAAACGCTACACTCCCGTAACCCGGATTACCAGCCCAGTGATATAAACGCAACACTCCCGTGCCCCGGATTACTAGCCCAGTGATATAACCACTACACTCCCGTACCCCGGATTACTAGTCCAGTGATATAAACGCTACACTCCCGTAACCCGGATTACCAGCCCAGTGATATAACCGCTACACTCCCGTACCCCGGATTACTAGTCCAGTGATATAAACGCTACACTCCCGTACCCCGGAGTACTAGCCCAGTGATATAACCGCTACACTCCCGTTCCCCGGATTACTAGCCCAGTGATATAACCACTACACTCCCGTACCCCGGATTACTAGCCCAGTGATATAACCGCTACCCTCCCATACCCCGTATTACTAGCCCAGTGATATAACCACTACACTCCCGTACCCCGAATTACTAGTCCAGTCATATAAACGCTACACTCCCGTACCCCGTATTAATAGTCCAGTGATATAACCGCTACACTCCCGTACCCCGGATTACTAGCCCATTGATATAACCGCTACACTCCCGTACCCCGGATTACTAGTCCAGTGACATAACCGCAACACTCCTGTACCCCGGATAACTAATCCAGTGATATAACCGCTACACTCCCGTACCCCGGATTACTAGCCCAGTGATATAACCGCTACACTCCCGTACCCCGGATTACTAGACCAGTGATATAACCGCTACACTCCCGTATCCCGGATTACTAGTCCAGTGATATAACCGCTACACTCCCGTAACCTGGATTACTAGTCCAGTGATATAACCGCTACACTCCCGTACCCCGGATTACTAGCACAGTGATATAACCGCTACACTCCCGTACCCCGGATTACTAGTCCAGTGATATAACCGCTACACTCCCGTACCCCGGATTACTAGTCCAGTGATATAACCGCTACACTCCTGTACCCCGGATTACTAGTCCAGTGATATAACCGCTACACTCCCATACCCCGGATTACTAGTCCAGTGATATAACAGCTAAGGTCCCGTACCCCGGATTACTAGTCCAGTGATATAACCGCTAAACTCCCGTAACCCAGATTACCAGCCCAGTGATATAACCGCTACACTCCCGTACCCCGGATTACTAGCCAAGTGATATCACCGCTACACTCCTGTACCCCGTATTACTAGTCCAGTGATATAACCGCTACACTCCCGTACCCTGGATTACTAGACCAGTGATACAACCGCTACACTCCCGTACCCCGGATTACTAGCCCAGTGATATAACCGCTACACTCCCGTACCCCGGATTACTAGTCCACTGATATAACCGCTACACTCCCGTACGGTGGATTACTAGTCCAGTGATATAACCGCTACAAACCGTACCCCGGATTACTAGCCCAGTGATATAACCGCTACACTCCCGTACCCCGGATTAACAGCCCAGTGATATAACCGCTACACTCCCGTACCCCGGATTACTAGTCCAGTGATATAAACGCTACACTCCCGTGCCCCGGAATACTAGCCCAGTGATATAAACGCTACACTCCCGTACACCAGATTACTAGTCCAGTGATATAAACGCTACACTCCCGTGCACCAGATTACTAGCCCAGTGATATAACCGCTACACTCCCGTACCCCGGATTACAAGTCCAGTGATATAAACGCTACACTCCCGTACCCGGGATTACTAGCCCAGTGATATTATCGCTGCACTCCCGTACACCAGATTACTAGACCAGTGATACAACCGCTACACTCCCGTATCCCGGATTACTAGTCCAGTGATATAAACGCTACACTCCGGTCCCCGGGATTACTAGTCCAGTGATATAACCGCTACACTCCCGTACCCCGGAGTACTAACCCAGTGATATAACCGCTACACTCCCGTACCCTGGATTACTAGCCCTGTGATATAACTGCTACACTCCCGTACCCCGGATTATTAGCCCAGTGATATAACCGCTACACTCCCGTAACCCGGATTACTAGTCCAGTGATATAACCGCTGCACTCCAGTACCCCGGATTACTAGCCCACTGATATAACCGCTACACTCCCGTACCCCGGATTACTAGTCCAGTGATATAACCGCTACACTCCCGTACCCCGGATTACTAGTCCAGTGACATAACTGCTTAACTCCCGTACTTCGGATTACTAGCCCAGTGATATAACCGCTACACTCCCGTACCCCGGATTACTAGTCCAGTGATATAACCGCTACACTCCCGTACCCCGGATTACTAGCCCAGTGATATAACCGCTACACTCCCGTACCCCGGATTACTAGTCCGGTGATATAACCATTACACTCCCGTAACCCGGATTACCAGCCCAGTGATATAACCGCTACACTCCCGTACCCGGGATTAGTAGTCCAAAAATAGAACCGCTACACTCCCGTGCCCCGGATTACTAGCCCAGTGATATAACCGCTACAGTCCAGTACGTCGGATTACTAGCCCAGTTACATAACCGCTACACTCCCGTACCACGGATTACTAGTCCAGTGATATAACCTCTACACACCCGTACCCCGGATTACTAGCCCAGTGATATAAACGCTACACTCCCGTACCCCGGATTACTAGTCCAGTGATATAATCGCTGCACTCCCATACCCTGGATTACTAGTCCAGTGATATAAACGCTACACTCCCGTACCCGGGATTACTAGTCCAGTGATATAACCGCTACACTCCCGTACCCCGGATTACTAGCCCAGTGATATAACCTCTACACTCCTGTACCCCCGTTGCTAGTCCAGTGATATAACCGCTACACTCCCGTACCCCGGATAACTAGCCCAGTGATATAACCGCTACAGTCCCATACACCGGCGTACAAGTCCAGTGCTATAACCGTTACACTCCCGTACCCCGGATTACTAGTCCAGTGATATAACCGCTGCACTCCCGTACCCTGGATTACTAGCCCAGAGATATAACCGCTACACTCCGGTACCCCGGATTACTAGTCCAGTGACATAACCGCAACACTCCCGTACCCCGGATAACTAATCCAGTGAAATAACCGCTACACTCCCGTACCCCGGATTACTAGCCCAGTGATATAACCGCTACACTCCCGTACCCCGGATTACTAGCCCAGTGATATAACCGCTACACTCCCGTATCCCGGATTACTAGTCCAGTGATATAACCTCTACACTCCCGTAACCTGGATTACTAGTCCAGTGATATAACCGCTACACTCCCGTACCCCGGATTACTAGTGCAGTGATATAACCGCTACACTCCTGTACCCCGGATTACTAGTCCAGTGATATAACCGCTACACTCCCGTACCCCGGATTACTCGTCCAGTGATATAACCGATACACTCCCGTACCCCGGATTACTAGTCCAGTGATATTACCGCTAAACTCCCGTAACACGGATTACCAGCCCAGTGATATAACCACTACACTCCCGTACCCCGGATTACTAGCCCAGTGATATATCCGCTACACTCCCGTTCCCCGTATTACTAGTCCAGTGATATAACCGCTACACTCCCGTACCCTGGATTACTAGCCCAGTGATACAACCGCTACACTCCCGTACCCCGGATTACTAGTCCAGTGATATAACCGCTACACTCCCGTACCCTGGATTACTAGTCCAGTGATATAACCGCTACACTCCGGTACCCCGGATTACTAGCACAGTGATATAACCGCTACACTCCCATACCCCGGATTACTAGTCCAGTGATATAACCGCTACACTCCCGTACCCCGGATTACTAGCCCTGAGATATAACCGCTACACTCCTGTACCCTGGATTACTAGCCCAGTGATATAACCGCTACACTCCCGAACGGCGGATTACTAGTCCAGTGATATAACCGCTACACTCCCGTGCCCCGGATTACTAGCCCAGTGATATAACCGCTACACTCCCGTGCCCCGGATTACTAGCCCAGTGATATAACCGCTACACTCCCGTACACTGGATTACTAGTCCAGTGATATAACCGCTACAATTTCGTAACCCGGATTACTAGCCCAGTGATATAACCGCTACACTCCCGTACCCCGGATTACTAGCCCAGTGATATAACCACTACACTCCCGTAGCCCGGATTACTAGTCCAGTGGTATAAATGGTACACTCCCGTACCCCGGATTACTAGCCCAGTGATATAACCGCTACACTCCCGTACCCCGGATTACTAGCTCAGTGATATAACCGCTACACTCCCATACCCCGGATTACGAGCCCAGTGATATAACCGCTGCACTCCCGTACCCTGGATTACTAGTCCAGTGATATAACCGCTACACTCCCGTTCACTGGATTACTAGCCCAGTGATATAACCGCTACACTCCCGTACCCCGGATTACTAGTCCAGTGATAAAACCGCTACACTCCCGTACCCCGGATTACTACTCCAGTGACATAATCGCTACACTCCCGTAACCCGGATTACTAGTCCAGTGATATAATCGCTGCACTCCCGTATCCCGGATTACTAGCCCAGTGATATAACCGCTACACTCCCATACCCCGGATTACTACTCCAGTGACATAATCGCTACACTCCCGTAACCCGGATTACTAGCCCAGTGATATAACCGCTACACTCCCATACCCCGGATTACTAGTCCAGTGATATAAACGCTAAACTCCCGTACCCGGGATTACTAGTCCAGTGATACAATCGCTGCACTCCCGTACCCCGGATTACTAGTCCAGTGATATAACCGCTACACTCCCGTACCACGGATTACTAGTCCAGTGATATAACCTCTACACTCCCGTACCCCGGATTACTTGCCCAGTGATATAACCGCTACACTCCCGTACCCCGGATTACTAGTCCAGTGATATAATCGCTGCACTCCCATACCCTGGATTACTAGTCCAGTGATATAAACGCTACACTCCCGTACCCGGGATTACTAGTCCAGTGATATAACCGCTACACTCCCGTACCCCGGATTACTAGCCCAGTGATATAACCTCTACACTCCCGTACCCCCGTTACTAGTCCAGTAATATAACCGCTACACTCACGTACCCCGGATAACTAGCCCAGTGATATAACCGCTACAGTCCCATACCGCGGCGTACAAGTCCAGTGATATAACCGTTACACTCCCGTACCCCGGATTACTAGTCCAGTGATATAACCGCTGCACTCCCGTACCCTGGGTTACTAGCCCAGAGATATAACCGCTACACTCCGGTACCCCGGATTACTAGTCCAGTGACATAACCGCAACACTCCCGTACCCCGGATTACTAATCCAGTGATATAACCGCTACACTCCCGTACCCCGGATTACTAGCCCAGTGATATAACCGCTACACTCCCGTACCCCGGATTACTAGCCCAGTGATATAACCGCTACACTCCCGTATCCCGGATTACTAGTCCAGTGATATAACCTCTACACTCCCGTAACCTGGATTACTAGTCCAGTGATATAACCGCTACACTCCCGTACCCCGGATTACTAGTCCAGTGATATAACCGCTACACTCCTGTACCCCGGATTACTAGTCCAGTGATATAACCGCTACACTCCCGTACCCCGGATTACTAGTCCAGTGATATAACCGATACACTCCCGTACCCCGGATTACTAGTCCAGTGATATAACCGCTAAACTCCCGTAACCCGGATTACCAGCCCAGTGATATAACCGCTACACTCCCGTACCCCGGATTACTAGCCCAGTGATATATCCGCTACACTCCCGCACCCCGTATTACTAGTCCAGTGATATAACCGCTACACTCCCGTACCCTGGATTACTAGCCCAGTGAATCAACCGCTACACTCCCGCACCCCGGATTACTAGCCCAGTGATATAACCGCTACACTCCCGTACCCCGGATTACTAGCCCAGTGATATAACCGCTACACTCCCGTACCCCGGATTACTACTCCAGTGACATAATCGCTACACTCCCGTAACCCGGATTACTAGCCCAGTGATATAACCGCTACACTCCCATACCCCGGATTACTAGTCCAGTGATATAAACGCTACACTCCCGTACCCGGGATTACTAGTCCAGTGATACAATCGCTGCACTCCCGTACCCCGGATTACTAGTCCAGTGATATAACCGCTACACTCCCGTACCACGGATTACTAGTCCAGTGATATAACCTCTACACTCCCGTACCCCGGATTACTTGCCCAGTGATATAACCGCTACCCTCCCGTACCCCGGATTACTAGTCCAGTGATATAATCGCTGCACTCCCCTACCCTGGATTACTAGTCCAGTGATATAAACGCTACACTCCCGTACCCGGGATTACTAGTCCAGTGATATAACCGCTACACTCCCGTACCCCGGATTACTAGCCCAGTGATATAACCTCTACACTCCCGTACCCCCGTTACTAGTCCAGTGATATAACCGCTACACTCACGTACCCCGGATAACTAGCCCAGTGATATAACCGCTACAGTCCCATACCCCGGCGTACAAGTCCAGTGATATAACCGTTACACTCCCGTACCCCGGATTACTAGTCCAGTGATATAACCGCTGCACTCCCGTACCCTGGATTACTAGCCCAGAGATATAACCGCAACACTCCCGTACCCCGGATTACTAATCCAGTGATATAACCGCTACACTCCCGTACCCCGGATTACTAGCCCAGTGATATAACCGCTACACTCCCGTACCCCGGATTACTAGCCCAGTGATATAACCGCTACACTCCCGTATCCCGGATTACTAGTCCAGTGATATAACCTCTACACTCCCGTAACCTGGATTACTAGTCCAGTGATATAACCGCTACACTCCCGTACCCTGGATTACTAGTCCAGTGATATAA
Organism: Isurus oxyrinchus; assembly: GCA_026770705.1. Classification (NCBI taxonomy): domain Eukaryota; kingdom Metazoa; phylum Chordata; class Chondrichthyes; order Lamniformes; family Lamnidae; genus Isurus; species Isurus oxyrinchus. The sequence goes on from JANJGN010000175.1 coordinate 141,010, forward strand.
CCGCTACACTCCTGTACCCCGGATTACTAGTCCAGTGATATAACCGCTACACTCCCGTACCCCGGATTACTAGTCCAGTGATATAACCGATACACTCCCGTACCCCGGATTACTAGTCCAGTGATATAACCGCTAAACTCCCGTAACCCGGATTACCAGCCCAGTGATATAACCGCTACACTCCCGTACCCCGGATTACTAGCCCAGTGATATATCCGCTACACTCCCGCACCCCGTATTACTAGTCCAGTGATATAACCGCTACACTCCCGTACCCTGGATTACTAGCCCAGTGATACAACCGCTACATTCCCGTACCCCGGATTACTAGCCCAGTGATATAACCGCTACACTCCCGTACCCCGGATTACTAGCCCAGTGATATAACCGCTACACTCCCGTACCCCGGATTACTAGTCCAGTGATATAACCGCTACACTCCCGTACCCAGGATTACTAGTCCAGTGATATAACCGCTACACTCCCGTACCCCGGATTACTAGCACAGTGATATAACCGCTACACTCCCATACCCCGGATTACTAGCCCAGTGATATAACCGCTACACTCCCGTACCCCGGATTACTAGTCCAGTGATATAACCGCTACACTCCCGTACTCCGGATTACTTGTCCAGTGATATAACCGCTACACTCCCGTACCCCGGATTACGGGTCCAGTGATATAACCGCTACACTCCCGTACCCCGGATTACTAGTCCAGTGATATGACCGCTAAACTCCCGTAACCCGGATTACCAGCCCAGTGATCTAACCGCTATATTCCCGTACCGCCGATTACTAGCCCTGTGATATAACCGCTACACACCCGTACCCCGGATTACAAGTCCAGTTATATAACCGCGACACTCCCGTACCCGGGATTACTAGCCCAGTGATATAACCGCTACACTCCCGTACCCCGGATTACTAGTCCAGTGATATAACCGCTACACTCCCGTACGGTGGATTACTAGTCCAGTGAGATAAACGCTAAACTCCCGTAACCCGGATTACCAGCCCAGTGATATAAACGCAACACTCCCGTGCCCCGGATTACTAGCCCAGTGATATAACCACTACACTCCCGTACCCCGGATTACTAGTCCAGTGATATAAACGCTACACTCCCGTAACCCGGATTACCAGCCCAGTGATATAACCGCTACACTCCCGTACCCCGGATTACTAGTCCAGTGATATAAACGCTACACTCCCGTACCCCGGAGTACTAGCCCAGTGATATAACCGCTACACTCCCGTTCCCCGGATTACTAGCCCAGTGATATAACCACTACACTCCCGTACCCCGGATTACTAGCCCAGTGATATAACCGCTACCCTCCCATACCCCGTATTACTAGCCCAGTGATATAACCACTACACTCCCGTACCCCGAATTACTAGTCCAGTCATATAAACGCTACACTCCCGTACCCCGTATTAATAGTCCAGTGATATAACCGCTACACTCCCGTACCCCGGATTACTAGCCCATTGATATAACCGCTACACTCCCGTACCCCGGATTACTAGTCCAGTGACATAACCGCAACACTCCTGTACCCCGGATAACTAATCCAGTGATATAACCGCTACACTCCCGTACCCCGGATTACTAGCCCAGTGATATAACCGCTACACTCCCGTACCCCGGATTACTAGACCAGTGATATAACCGCTACACTCCCGTATCCCGGATTACTAGTCCAGTGATATAACCGCTACACTCCCGTAACCTGGATTACTAGTCCAGTGATATAACCGCTACACTCCCGTACCCCGGATTACTAGCACAGTGATATAACCGCTACACTCCCGTACCCCGGATTACTAGTCCAGTGATATAACCGCTACACTCCCGTACCCCGGATTACTAGTCCAGTGATATAACCGCTACACTCCTGTACCCCGGATTACTAGTCCAGTGATATAACCGCTACACTCCCATACCCCGGATTACTAGTCCAGTGATATAACAGCTAAGGTCCCGTACCCCGGATTACTAGTCCAGTGATATAACCGCTAAACTCCCGTAACCCAGATTACCAGCCCAGTGATATAACCGCTACACTCCCGTACCCCGGATTACTAGCCAAGTGATATCACCGCTACACTCCTGTACCCCGTATTACTAGTCCAGTGATATAACCGCTACACTCCCGTACCCTGGATTACTAGACCAGTGATACAACCGCTACACTCCCGTACCCCGGATTACTAGCCCAGTGATATAACCGCTACACTCCCGTACCCCGGATTACTAGTCCACTGATATAACCGCTACACTCCCGTACGGTGGATTACTAGTCCAGTGATATAACCGCTACAAACCGTACCCCGGATTACTAGCCCAGTGATATAACCGCTACACTCCCGTACCCCGGATTAACAGCCCAGTGATATAACCGCTACACTCCCGTACCCCGGATTACTAGTCCAGTGATATAAACGCTACACTCCCGTGCCCCGGAATACTAGCCCAGTGATATAAACGCTACACTCCCGTACACCAGATTACTAGTCCAGTGATATAAACGCTACACTCCCGTGCACCAGATTACTAGCCCAGTGATATAACCGCTACACTCCCGTACCCCGGATTACAAGTCCAGTGATATAAACGCTACACTCCCGTACCCGGGATTACTAGCCCAGTGATATTATCGCTGCACTCCCGTACACCAGATTACTAGACCAGTGATACAACCGCTACACTCCCGTATCCCGGATTACTAGTCCAGTGATATAAACGCTACACTCCGGTCCCCGGGATTACTAGTCCAGTGATATAACCGCTACACTCCCGTACCCCGGAGTACTAACCCAGTGATATAACCGCTACACTCCCGTACCCTGGATTACTAGCCCTGTGATATAACTGCTACACTCCCGTACCCCGGATTATTAGCCCAGTGATATAACCGCTACACTCCCGTAACCCGGATTACTAGTCCAGTGATATAACCGCTGCACTCCAGTACCCCGGATTACTAGCCCACTGATATAACCGCTACACTCCCGTACCCCGGATTACTAGTCCAGTGATATAACCGCTACACTCCCGTACCCCGGATTACTAGTCCAGTGACATAACTGCTTAACTCCCGTACTTCGGATTACTAGCCCAGTGATATAACCGCTACACTCCCGTACCCCGGATTACTAGTCCAGTGATATAACCGCTACACTCCCGTACCCCGGATTACTAGCCCAGTGATATAACCGCTACACTCCCGTACCCCGGATTACTAGTCCGGTGATATAACCATTACACTCCCGTAACCCGGATTACCAGCCCAGTGATATAACCGCTACACTCCCGTACCCGGGATTAGTAGTCCAAAAATAGAACCGCTACACTCCCGTGCCCCGGATTACTAGCCCAGTGATATAACCGCTACAGTCCAGTACGTCGGATTACTAGCCCAGTTACATAACCGCTACACTCCCGTACCACGGATTACTAGTCCAGTGATATAACCTCTACACACCCGTACCCCGGATTACTAGCCCAGTGATATAAACGCTACACTCCCGTACCCCGGATTACTAGTCCAGTGATATAATCGCTGCACTCCCATACCCTGGATTACTAGTCCAGTGATATAAACGCTACACTCCCGTACCCGGGATTACTAGTCCAGTGATATAACCGCTACACTCCCGTACCCCGGATTACTAGCCCAGTGATATAACCTCTACACTCCTGTACCCCCGTTGCTAGTCCAGTGATATAACCGCTACACTCCCGTACCCCGGATAACTAGCCCAGTGATATAACCGCTACAGTCCCATACACCGGCGTACAAGTCCAGTGCTATAACCGTTACACTCCCGTACCCCGGATTACTAGTCCAGTGATATAACCGCTGCACTCCCGTACCCTGGATTACTAGCCCAGAGATATAACCGCTACACTCCGGTACCCCGGATTACTAGTCCAGTGACATAACCGCAACACTCCCGTACCCCGGATAACTAATCCAGTGAAATAACCGCTACACTCCCGTACCCCGGATTACTAGCCCAGTGATATAACCGCTACACTCCCGTACCCCGGATTACTAGCCCAGTGATATAACCGCTACACTCCCGTATCCCGGATTACTAGTCCAGTGATATAACCTCTACACTCCCGTAACCTGGATTACTAGTCCAGTGATATAACCGCTACACTCCCGTACCCCGGATTACTAGTGCAGTGATATAACCGCTACACTCCTGTACCCCGGATTACTAGTCCAGTGATATAACCGCTACACTCCCGTACCCCGGATTACTCGTCCAGTGATATAACCGATACACTCCCGTACCCCGGATTACTAGTCCAGTGATATTACCGCTAAACTCCCGTAACACGGATTACCAGCCCAGTGATATAACCACTACACTCCCGTACCCCGGATTACTAGCCCAGTGATATATCCGCTACACTCCCGTTCCCCGTATTACTAGTCCAGTGATATAACCGCTACACTCCCGTACCCTGGATTACTAGCCCAGTGATACAACCGCTACACTCCCGTACCCCGGATTACTAGTCCAGTGATATAACCGCTACACTCCCGTACCCTGGATTACTAGTCCAGTGATATAACCGCTACACTCCGGTACCCCGGATTACTAGCACAGTGATATAACCGCTACACTCCCATACCCCGGATTACTAGTCCAGTGATATAACCGCTACACTCCCGTACCCCGGATTACTAGCCCTGAGATATAACCGCTACACTCCTGTACCCTGGATTACTAGCCCAGTGATATAACCGCTACACTCCCGAACGGCGGATTACTAGTCCAGTGATATAACCGCTACACTCCCGTGCCCCGGATTACTAGCCCAGTGATATAACCGCTACACTCCCGTGCCCCGGATTACTAGCCCAGTGATATAACCGCTACACTCCCGTACACTGGATTACTAGTCCAGTGATATAACCGCTACAATTTCGTAACCCGGATTACTAGCCCAGTGATATAACCGCTACACTCCCGTACCCCGGATTACTAGCCCAGTGATATAACCACTACACTCCCGTAGCCCGGATTACTAGTCCAGTGGTATAAATGGTACACTCCCGTACCCCGGATTACTAGCCCAGTGATATAACCGCTACACTCCCGTACCCCGGATTACTAGCTCAGTGATATAACCGCTACACTCCCATACCCCGGATTACGAGCCCAGTGATATAACCGCTGCACTCCCGTACCCTGGATTACTAGTCCAGTGATATAACCGCTACACTCCCGTTCACTGGATTACTAGCCCAGTGATATAACCGCTACACTCCCGTACCCCGGATTACTAGTCCAGTGATAAAACCGCTACACTCCCGTACCCCGGATTACTACTCCAGTGACATAATCGCTACACTCCCGTAACCCGGATTACTAGTCCAGTGATATAATCGCTGCACTCCCGTATCCCGGATTACTAGCCCAGTGATATAACCGCTACACTCCCATACCCCGGATTACTACTCCAGTGACATAATCGCTACACTCCCGTAACCCGGATTACTAGCCCAGTGATATAACCGCTACACTCCCATACCCCGGATTACTAGTCCAGTGATATAAACGCTAAACTCCCGTACCCGGGATTACTAGTCCAGTGATACAATCGCTGCACTCCCGTACCCCGGATTACTAGTCCAGTGATATAACCGCTACACTCCCGTACCACGGATTACTAGTCCAGTGATATAACCTCTACACTCCCGTACCCCGGATTACTTGCCCAGTGATATAACCGCTACACTCCCGTACCCCGGATTACTAGTCCAGTGATATAATCGCTGCACTCCCATACCCTGGATTACTAGTCCAGTGATATAAACGCTACACTCCCGTACCCGGGATTACTAGTCCAGTGATATAACCGCTACACTCCCGTACCCCGGATTACTAGCCCAGTGATATAACCTCTACACTCCCGTACCCCCGTTACTAGTCCAGTAATATAACCGCTACACTCACGTACCCCGGATAACTAGCCCAGTGATATAACCGCTACAGTCCCATACCGCGGCGTACAAGTCCAGTGATATAACCGTTACACTCCCGTACCCCGGATTACTAGTCCAGTGATATAACCGCTGCACTCCCGTACCCTGGGTTACTAGCCCAGAGATATAACCGCTACACTCCGGTACCCCGGATTACTAGTCCAGTGACATAACCGCAACACTCCCGTACCCCGGATTACTAATCCAGTGATATAACCGCTACACTCCCGTACCCCGGATTACTAGCCCAGTGATATAACCGCTACACTCCCGTACCCCGGATTACTAGCCCAGTGATATAACCGCTACACTCCCGTATCCCGGATTACTAGTCCAGTTATATAACCTCTACACTCCCGTAACCTGGATTACTAGTCCAGTGATATAACCGCTACACTCCCGTACCCCGGATTACTAGTCCAGTGATATAACCGCTACACTCCTGTACCCCGGATTACTAGTCCAGTGATATAACCGCTACACTCCCGTACCCCGGATTACTAGTCCAGTGATATAACCGATACACTCCCGTACCCCGGATTACTAGTCCAGTGATATAACCGCTAAACTCCCGTAACCCGGATTACCAGCCCAGTGATATAACCGCTACACTCCCGTACCCCGGATTACTAGCCCAGTGATATATCCGCTACACTCCCGCACCCCGTATTACTAGTCCAGTGATATAACCGCTACACTCCCGTACCCTGGATTACTAGCCCAGTGAATCAACCGCTACACTCCCGCACCCCGGATTACTAGCCCAGTGATATAACCGCTACACTCCCGTACCCCGGATTACTAGCCCAGTGATATAACCGCTACACTCCCGTACCCCGGATTACTAGTCCAGTGATGTAACCGCTACACTCCCGTACCCAGGATTACTAGTCCAGTGATATTACCGCTACACTCCCGTACCCCGGATTACTAGCACAGTGATATAACCGCTAAACTCCCATACCCCGGATTACTAGCCCAGTGATATAACCGCTACACTCCCGTACCCCGGATTACTAGTCCAGTGATATAACCGCTACACTCCCGTACCCCGGATTACTTGTCCAGTGATATAACCGCTACACTCCCGTACCCCGGATTACTAGTCCAGTGATATAACCGCTACACTCCCGTACCCCGGATTACTAGTCCAGTGATATGACCGCTAAACTCCCGTAACCCGGATTACCAGCCCAGTGATATAACCGCTATATTCCCGTACCGCCGAAGACTAGCCCTGTGATATAACCGCTACACTCCCGTACCCCGGATTACAAGTCCAGTGATATAACCGCGACACTCCCATACCCGGGATTACTAGTCCAGTGATATAACCGCTACACTCCCGTACGGTGGATTACTAGTCCAGTGAGATAAACGCTACACTCCCGTAACCCGGATTACCAGCCCAGTGATATAACCGCTACACTCCCGTACCCCGGATTACTAGTCCAGTGATATAAACGCAACACTCCCGTGCCCCGGATTACTAGCCCAGTGATATAACCACTACACTCCCGTACCCCGGATTACTAGTCCAGTGATATAAACGCTACACTCCCGTAACCCGGATTACCAGCCCAGTGATATAACCGCTACACTCCCGTACCCCGGATTACTAGTCCAGTGATATAACCGCTACACTCCCGTACCCCGGATTACTAGCCCAGTGATATAACCGCTACACTCCCGTACCCCGGATTACTAGTCCAGTGATATAACCGCTACACTCCCGTACCCAGGATTACTAGTCCAGTGATATAACCGCTACACTCCCGTACCTCGGATTACTAGCACAGTGATATAACCGCTACACTCCCATACCCCGGATTACTAGCCCAGTGATATAACCGCTACACTCCCGTACCCCGGATTACTAGTCCAGTGATATAACCGCTACACTCCCGTACTCCGGATTACTTGTCCAGTGATATAACCGCTACACTCCCGTACCCCGGATTACGGGTCCAGTGATATAACCGCTACACTCCCGTACCCCGGATTACTAGTCCAGTGATATGACCGCTAAACTCCCGTAACCCGGATTACCAGCCCAGTGATCTAACCGCTATATTCCCGTACCGCCGATTACTAGCCCTGTGATATAACCGCTACACACCCGTACCCCGGATTACAAGTCCAGTTATATAACCGCGACACTCCCGTACCCGGGATTACTAGCCCAGTGATATAACCGCTACACTCCCGTACCCCGGATTACTAGTCCAGTGATATAACCGCTACACTCCCGTACGGTGGATTACTAGTCCAGTGAGATAAACGCTACACTCCCGTAACCCGGATTACCAGCCCAGTGATATAAACGCAACACTCCCGTGCCCCGGATTACTAGCCCAGTGATATAACCACTACACTCCCGTACCCCGGATTACTAGTCCAGTGATATAAACGCTACACTCCCGTAACCCGGATTACCAGCCCAGTGATATAACCGCTACACTCCCGTACCCCGGATTACTAGTCCAGTGATATAAACGCTACACTCCCGTACCCCGGAGTACTAGCCCAGTGATATAACCGCTACACTCCCGTTCCCCGGATTACTAGCCCAGTGATATAACCACTACACTCCCGTACCCCGGATTACTAGCCCAGTGATATAACCGCTAGCCTCCCATACCCCGTATTACTAGCCCAGTGATATAACCACTACACTCCCGTACCCCGAATTACTAGTCCAGTCATATAAACGCTACACTCCCGTACCCCGTATTAATAGTCCAGTGATATAACCGCTACACTCCCGTACCCCGGATTACTAGCCCATTGATATAACCGCTACACTCCCGTACCCCGGATTACTAGTCCAGTGACATAACCGCAACACTCCTGTACCCCGGATAACTAATCCAGTGATATAACCGCTACACTCCCGTACCCCGGATTACTAGCCCAGTGATATAACCGCTACACTCCCGTACCCCGGATTACTAGACCAGTGATATAACCGCTACACTCCCGTATCCCGGATTACTAGTCCAGTGATATAACCGCTACACTCCCGTAACCTGGATTACTAGTCCAGTGATATAACCGCTACACTCCCGTACCCCGGATTACTAGCACAGTGATATAACCGCTACACTCCCGTACACCGGATTACTAGTCCAGTGATATAACCGCTACACTCCCGTACCCCGGATTACTAGTCCAGTGATATAACCGCTACACTCCTGTACCCCGGATTACTAGTCCAGTGATATAACCGCTACACTCCCATACCCCGGATTACTAGTCCAGTGATATAACAGCTAAGGTCCCGTACCCCGGATTACTAGTCCAGTGATATAACCGCTAAACTCCCGTAACCCGGATTACCAGCCCAGTGATATAACCGCTACACTCCCGTACCCCGGATTACTAGCCAAGTGATATCACCGCTACACTCCTGTACCCCGTATTACTAGTCCAGTGATATAACCGCTACACTCCCGTACCCTGGATTACTAGACCAGTGATACAACCGCTACACTCCCGTACCCCGGATTACTAGCCCAGTGATATAACCGCTACACTCCCGTACCCCGGATTACTAGTCCACTGATATAACCGCTACACTCCCGTACGGTGGATTACTAGTCCAGTGATATAACCGCTACAAACCGTACCCCGGATTACTAGCCCAGTGATATAACCGCTACACTCCCGTACCCCGGATTAACAGCCCAGTGATATAACCGCTACACTCCCGTACCCCGGATTACTAGTCCAGTGATATAAACGCTACACTCCCGTGCCCCGGAATACTAGCCCAGTGATATAAACGCTACACTCCCGTACACCAGATTACTAGTCCAGTGATATAAACGCTACACTCCCGTGCACCAGATTACTAGCCCAGTGATATAACCGCTACACTCCCGTACCCCGGATTACAAGTCCAGTGATATAAACGCTACACTCCCGTACCCGGGATTACTAGCCCAGTGATATTATCGCTGCACTCCCGTACACCAGATTACTAGACCAGTGATACAACCGCTACACTCCCGTATCCCGGATTACTAGTCCAGTGATATAAACGCTACACTCCGGTCCCCGGGATTACTAGTCCAGTGATATAACCGCTACACTCCCGTACCCCGGAGTACTAACCCAGTGATATAACCGCTACACTCCCGTACCCTGGATTACTAGCCCTGTGATATAACTGCTACACTCCCGTACCCCGGATTATTAGCCCAGTGATATAACCGCTACACTCCCGTAACTCGGATTACTAGTCCAGTGATATAACCGCTGCACTCCAGTACCCCGGATTACTAGCCCACTGATATAACCGCTACACTCCCGTACCCCGGATTACTAGTCCAGTGATATAACCGCTACACTCCCGTACCCCGGATTACTAGTCCAGTGACATAACTGCTTAACTCCCGTACTTCGGATTACTAGCCCAGTGATATAACCGCTACACTCCCGTACCCCGGATTACTAGTCCAGTGATATAACCGCTACACTCCCGTACCCCGGATTACTAGCCCAGTGATATAACCGCTACACTCCCGTACCCCGGATTACTAGTCCGGTGATATAACCATTACACTCCCGTAACCCGGATTACCAGCCCAGTGATATAACCGCTACACTCCCGTACCCGGGATTAGTAGTCCAAAAATAGAACCGCTACACTCCCGTGCCCCGGATTACTAGCCCAGTGATATAACCGCTACAGTCCAGTACGTCGGATTACTAGCCCAGTTACATAACCGCTACACTCCCGTACCACGGATTACTAGTCCAGTGATATAACCTCTACACACCCTTCCCCCGGATTACTAGCCCAGTGATATAAACGCTACACTCCCGTACCCCGGATTACTAGTCCAGTGATATAATCGCTGCACTCCCATACCCTGGATTACTAGTCCAGTGATATAAACGCTACACTCCCGTACCCGGGATTACTAGTCCAGTGATATAACCGCTACACTCCCGTACCCCGGATTACTAGCCCAGTGATATAACCTCTACACTCCTGTACCCCCGTTGCTAGTCCAGTGATATAACCGCTACACTCCCGTACCCCGGATAACTAGCCCAGTGATATAACCGCTACAGTCCCATACACCGGCGTACAAGTCCAGTGCTATAACCGTTACACTCCCGTACCCCGGATTACTAGTCCAGTGATATAACCGCTGCACTCCCGTACCCTGGATTACTAGCCCAGAGATATAACCGCTACACTCCGGTACCCCGGATTACTAGTCCAGTGACATAACCGCAACACTCCCGTACCCCGGATAACTAATCCAGTGAAATAAACGCTACACTCCCGTACCCCGGATTACTAGCCCAGTGATATAACCGCTACACTCCCGTACCCCGGATTACTAGCCCAGTGATATAACCGCTACACTCCCGTATCCCGGATTACTAGTCCAGTGATATAACCTCTACACTCCCGTAACCTGGATTACTAGTCCAGTGATATAACCGCTACACTCCCGTACCCCGGATTACTAGTGCAGTGATATAACCGCTACACTCCTGTACCCCGGATTACTAGTCCAGTGATATAACCGCTACACTCCCGTACCCCGGATTACTCGTCCAGTGATATAACCGATACACTCCCGTACCCCGGATTACTAGTCCAGTGATATTACCGCTAAACTCCCGTAACACGGATTACCAGCCCAGTGATATAACCACTACACTCCCGTACCCCGGATTACTAGCCCAGTGATATATCCGCTACACTCCCGTTCCCCGTATTACTAGTCCAGTGATATAACCGCTACACTCCCGTACCCTGGATTACTAGCCCAGTGATACAACCGCTACACTCCCGTACCCCGGATTACTAGTCCAGTGATATAACCGCTACACTCCCGTACCCTGGATTACTAGTCCAGTGATATAACCGCTACACTCCGGTACCCCGGATTACTAGCACAGTGATATAACCGCTACACTCCCATACCCCGGATTACTAGTCCAGTGATATAACCGCTACACTCCCGTACCCCGGATTACTAGCCCTGAGATATAACCGCTACACTCCTGTACCCTGGATTACTAGCCCAGTGATATAACCGCTACACTCCCGAACGGCGGATTACTAGTCCAGTGATATAACCGCTACACTCCCGTGCCCCGGATTACTAGCCCAGTGATATAACCGCTACACTCCCGTGCCCCGGATTACTAGCCCAGTGATATAACCGCTACACTCCCGTACACTGGATTACTAGTCCAGTGATATAACCGCTACAATTTCGTAACCCGGATTACTAGCCCAGTGATATAACCGCTACACTCCCGTACCCCGGATTACTAGCCCAGTGATATAACCACTACACTCCCGTAGCCCGGATTACTAGTCCAGTGGTATAACTGGTACACTCCCGTACCCCGGATTACTAGCCCAGTGATATAACCGCTACACTCCCGTACCCCGGATTATTAGCTCAGTGATATAACCGCTACACTCCCATACCCCGGATTACGAGCCCAGTGATATAACCGCTGCACTCCCGTACCCTGGATTACTAGTCCAGTGATATAACCGCTACACTCCCGTTCACTGGATTACTAGCCCAGTGATATAACCGCTACACTCCCGTACCCCGGATTACTAGTCCAGTGATAAAACCGCTACACTCCCGTACCCCGGATTACTACTCCAGTGACATAATCGCTACACTCCCGTAACCCGGATTACTAGTCCAGTGATATAATCGCTGCACTCCCGTATCCCGGATTACTAGCCCAGTGATATAACCGCTACACTCCCATACCCCGGATTACTACTCCAGTGACATAATCGCTACACTCCCGTAACCCGGATTACTAGCCCAGTGATATAACCGCTACACTCCCATACCCCGGATTACTAGTCCAGTGATATAAACGCTACACTCCCGTACCCGGGATTACTAGTCCAGTGATACAATCGCTGCACTCCCGTACCCCGGATTACTAGTCCAGTGATATAACCGCTACACTCCCGTACCACGGATTACTAGTCCAGTGATATAACCTCTACACTCCCGTACCCCGGATTACTTGCCCAGTGATATAACCGCTACACTCCCGTACCCCGGATTACTAGTCCAGTGATATAATCGCTGCACTCCCATACCCTGGATTACTAGTCCAGTGATATAAACGCTACACTCCCGTACCCGGGATTACTAGTCCAGTGATATAACCGCTACACTCCCGTACCCCGGATTACTAGCCCAGTGATATAACCTCTACACTCCCGTACCCCCGTTACTAGTCCAGTAATATAACCGCTACACTCACGTACCCCGGATAACTAGCCCAGTGATATAACCGCTACAGTCCCATACCCCGGCGTACAAGTCCAGTGATATAACCGTTACACTCCCGTACCCCGGATTACTAGTCCAGTGATATAACCGCTGCACTCCTGTACCCTGGGTTACTAGCCCAGAGATATAACCGCTACACTCCGGTACCCCGGATTACTAGTCCAGTGACATAACCGCAACACTCCCGTACCCCGGATTACTAATCCAGTGATATAACCGCTACACTCCCGTACCCCGGATTACTAGCCCAGTGATATAACCGCTACACTCCCGTACCCCGGATTACTAGCCCAGTGATATAACCGCTACACTCCCGTATCCCGGATTACTAGTCCAGTGATATAACCTCTACACTCCCGTAACCTGGATTACTAGTCCAGTGATATAACCGCTACACTCCCGTACCCCGGATTACTAGTCCAGTGATATAACCGCTACACTCCTGTACCCCGGATTACTAGTCCAGTGATATAACCGCTACACTCCCGTACCCCAGATTACTAGTCCAGTGATATAACCGATACACTCCCGTACCCCGGATTACTAGTCCAGTGATATAACCGCTAAACTCCCGTAACCCGGATTACCAGCCCAGTGATATAACCGCTACACTCCCGTACCCCGGATTACTAGCCCAGTGATATATCCGCTACACTCCCGCACCCCGTATTACTAGTCCAGTGATATAACCGCTACACTCCCGTACCCTGGATTACTAGCCCAGTGAATCAACCGCTACACTCCCGCACCCCGGATTACTAGCCCAGTGATATAACCGCTACACTCCCGTACCCCGGATTACTAGCCCAGTGATATAACCGCTACACTCCCGTACCCCGGATTACTAGTCCAGTGATGTAACCGCTACACTCCCGTACCCAGGATTACTAGTCCAGTGATATTACCGCTACACTCCCGTACCCCGGATTACTAGCACAGTGATATAACCGCTAAACTCCCATACCCCGGATTACTAGCCCAGTGATATAACCGCTACACTCCCGTACCCCGGATTACTAGTCCAGTGATATAACCGCTACACTCCCGTACCCCGGATTACTTGTCCAGTGATATAACCGCTACACTCCCGTACCCCGGATTACTAGTCCAGTGATATAACCGCTACACTCCCGTACCCCGGATTACTAGTCCAGTGATATGACCGCTAAACTCCCGTAACCCGGATTACCAGCCCAGTGATATAACCGCTATATTCCCGTACCGCCGAAGACTAGCCCTGTGATATAACCGCTACACTCCCGTACCCCGGATTACAAGTCCAGTGATATAACCGCGACACTCCCATACCCGGGATTACTAGTCCAGTGATATAACCGCTACACTCCCGTACGGTGGATTACTAGTCCAGTGAGATAAACGCTACACTCCCGTAACCCGGATTACCAGCCCAGTGATATAACCGCTACACTCCCGTACCCCGGATTACTAGTCCAGTGATATAAACGCAACACTCCCGTGCCCCGGATTACTAGCCCAGTGATATAACCACTACACTCCCGTACCCCGGATTACTAGTCCAGTGATATAAACGCTACACTCCCGTAACCCGGATTACCAGCCCAGTGATATAACCGCTACACTCCCGTACCCCGGATTACTAGTCCAGTGATATAAACGCTACACTCCCGTGCCCCGGATTACTAGCCCAGTGATATAACCGCTACACTCCCGTACCCCGGATTACTAGTCCAGTGATATAACCGCTACACTCCCGTACCCGGGATTAGTAGTCCAAAAATAGAACCGCTACACTCCCGTGCCCCGGATTACTAGCCCAGTGATATAACCGCTACAGTCCAGTACGCCGGATTACTAGCCCAGTTACATAACCGCTACACTCCCGTACCACGGCTTACTAGTCCAGTGATATAACCTCTACACTCCCGTACCCCGGATTACTAGCCCAGTGATATAACCGCTACACTCCCGTACCCCGGATTACTAGTCCAGTGATATAATCGCTGCACTCCCATACCCTGGATTACTAGTCCAGTGATATAAACGCTACACTCCCGTACCCGGGATTACTAGTCCAGTGATATAACCGCTACACTCCCGTACCCCGGATTACTAGCCCAGTGATATAACCTCTACACTCCTGTACCCCCGTTGCTAGTCCAGTGATATAACCGCTACACTCCCGTACCCCGGATAACTAGCCCAGTGATATAACCGCTACAGTCCCATACACCGGCGTACAAGTCCAGTGCTATAACCGTTACACTCCCGTACCCCGGATTACTAGTCCAGTGATATAACCGCTGCACTCCCGTACCCTGGATTACTAGCCCAGAGATATAACCGCTACACTCCGGTACCCCGGATTACTAGTCCAGTGACATAACCGCAACACTCCCGTACCCCGGATAACTAATCCAGTGAAATAACCGCTACACTCCCGTACCCCGGATTACTAGCCCAGTGATATAACCGCTACACTCCCGTACCCCGGATTACTAGCCCAGTGATATAACCGCTACACTCCCGTATCCCGGATTACTAGTCCAGTGATATAACCTCTACACTCCCGTAACCTGGATTACTAGTCCAGTGATATAACCGCTACACTCCCGTACCCCGGATTACTAGTCCAGTGATATAACCGCTACACTCCCGTACCCCGGATTACTAGTCCAGTGATATAATCGCTACACTCCCGTACCCCGGATTACTAGTCCAGTGATATAACCGATACACTCCCGTACCCCGGATTACTAGTCCAGTGATATTACCGCTAAACTCCCGTAACACGGATTACCAGCCCAGTGATATAACCGCTACACTCCCGTACCCCGGATTACTAGCCCAGTGATATATCCGCTACACTCCCGTTCCCCGTATTACTAGTCCAGTGATATAACCGCTACACTCCCGTACCCTGGATTACTAGCCCAATGATACAACCGCTACACTCCCGTACCCCGGATTACTAGTCCAGTGATATAACCGCTACACTCCCGTACCCTGGATTACTAGTCCAGTGATATAACCGCTACACTCCGGTACCCCGGATTACTAGCACAGTGATATAACCGCTACACTCCCATACCCCGGATTACTAGTCCAGTGATATAACCGCTACACTCCCGTACCCCGGATTACTAGCCCTGAGATATAACCGCTACACTCCTGTACCCTGGATTACTAGTCCAGTGTTATAACCGCTACACTCCCGTACGGCGGATTACTAGTCCAGTGATATAACCGCTACACTCCCGTGCCCCGGATTACTAGCCCAGTGATATAACCGCTACACTCCCGTGCCCCGGATTACTAGCCCAGTGATATAACCGCTACACTCCCGTACACTGGATTACTAGTCCAGTGATATAACCGCTACAATTTCGTAACCCGGATTACTAGCCCAGTGATATAACCGCTACACTCCCGTACCCCGGATTACTAGCCCAGTGATATAACCACTACACTCCCGTAGCCCGGATTACTAGTCCAGTGGTATAACTGGTACACTCCCGTACCCCGGATTACTAGCCCAGTGATATAACCGCTACAATCCCGTACCCCGGATTACTAGCTCAGTGATATAACCGCTACACTCCCATACCCCGGATTACGAGCCCAGTGATATAACCGCTGCACTCCCGTACCCTGGATTACTAGTCCAGTGATACAACCGCTACACTCCCGTTCACTGGATTACTAGCCCAGTGATATAACCGCTACACTCCCGTACCCCGGATTACTAGTCCAGTGATAAAACCGCTACACTCCCGTACCCCGGATTACTACTCCAGTGACATAATCGCTACACTCCCGTAACCCGGATTACTAGTCCAGTGATATAACTGCTACACTCCCGTACCCAGGATTACTAGTCCAGTGATATAATCGCTGCACTCCCGTATCCCGGATTACTAGCCCAGTGATATAACCGCTACACTCCCATACCCCGGATTACTACTCCAGTGACATAATCGCTACACTCCCGTAACCCGGATTACTAGCCCAGTGATATAACCGCTACACTCCCATACCCCGGATTACTAGTCCAGTGATATAAACGCTACACTCCCGTACCCGGGATTACTAGTCCAGTGATACAATCGCTGCACTCCCGTACCCCGGATTACTAGTCCAGTGATATAACCGCTACACTCCCGTACCACGGATTACTAGTCCAGTGATATAACCTCTACACTCCCGTACCCCGGATTACTTGCCCAGTGATATAACCGCTACACTCCCGTACCCCGGATTACTAGTCCAGTGATATAATCGCTGCACTCCCATACCCTGGATTACTAGTCCAGTGATATAAACGCTACACTCCCGTACCCGGGATTACTAGTCCAGTGATATAACCGCTACACTCACGTACCCCGGATTACTAGCCCAGTGATATAACCTCTACACTCCCGTACCCCCGTTACTAGTCCAGTAATATAACCGCTACACTCACGTACCCCGGATAACTAGCCCAGTGATATAACCGCTACAGTCCCATACCCCGGCGTACAAGTCCAGTGATATAACCGTTACACTCCCGTACCCCGGATTACTAGTCCAGTGATATAACCGCTGCACTCCCGTACCCTGGATTACTAGCCCAGAGATATAACCGCTACACTCCGGTACCCCGGATTACTAGTCCAGTGACATAACCGCAACACTACCGTACCCCGGATTACTAATCCAGTGATATAACCGCTACACTCCCGTACCCCGGATTACTAGCCCAGTGATATAACCGCTACACTCCCGTACCCCGGATTACTAGCCCAGTGATATAACCGCTACACTCCCGTATCCCGGATTACTAGTCCAGTGATATAACCTCTACACTCCCGTAACCTGGATTACTAGTCCAGTGATATAACCGCTACACTCCCGTACCCCGGATTACTAGTCCAGTGATATAACCGCTACACTCCTGTACCCCGGATTACTAGTCCAGTGATATAACCGCTACACTCCCGTACCCCGGATTACTAGTCCAGTGATATAACCGATACACTCCCGTACCCCGGATTACTAGTCCAGTGATATAACCGCTAAACTCCCGTAACCCGGATTACCAGCCCAGTGATATAACCGCTACACTCCCGTACCCCGGATTACTAGCCCAGTGATATATCCGCTACACTCCCGCACCCCGTATTACTAGTCCAGTGATATAACCGCTACACTCCCGTACCCTGGATTACTAGCCCAGTGATACAACCGCTACACTCCCGCACCCCGGATTACTAGCCCAGTGATATAACCGCTACACTCCCGTACCCCGGATTAGTAGCCCAGTGATATAACCGCTACACTCCCGTACCCCGGATTACTAGTCCAGTGATGTAACCGCTACACTCCCGTACCCAGGATTACTAGTCCAGTGATATAACCGCTACACTCCCGTACCCCGGATTACTAGCACAGTGATATAACCGCTACACTCCCATACCCCGGATTACTAGCCCAGTGATATAACCGCTACACTCCCGTACCCCGGATTACTAGTCCAGTGATATAACCGCTACACTCCCGTACCCCGGATTACTTGTCCAGTGATATAACCGCTACACTCCCGTACCCCGGATTACTAGTCCAGTGATATAACCGCTACACTCCCGTACCCCGGATTACTAGTCCAGTGATATGACCGCTAAACTCCCGTAACCCGGATTACCAGCCCAGTGATATAACCGCTATATTCCCGTACCGCCGATGACTAGCCCTGTGATATAACCGCTACACTCCCGTACCCCGGATTACAAGTCCAGTGATATAAACGCGACACTCCCATACCCGGGATTACTAGCCCAGTGATACAACCGCTACACTCCCGTACCCCGGATTACTAGTCCAGTGATATAACCGCTACACTCCCGTACGGTGGATTACTAGTCCAGTGAGATAAACGCTACACTCCCGTAACCCGGATTACCAGCCCAGTGATATAACCGCTACACTCCCGTACCCCGGATTACTAGTCCAGTGATATAAACGCAACACTCCCGTGCCCCGGATTACTAGCCCAGTGATATAACCACTACACTCCCGTACCCCGGATTACTAGTCCAGTGATATAAACGCTACACTCCCGTAACCCGGATTACCAGCCCAGTGATATAACCGCTACACTCCCGTACCCCGGATTACTAGTCCAGTGATATAAACGCTACACTCCCGTACCCCGGATTACTAGCCCAGTGATATAACCTTTACACTCCCGTACCCCGGATTACTAGCCCAGTGATATAACCACTACACTCCCGTACCCCGGATTACTAGCCCAGTGATATAACCGCTACCCTCCCATACCCCGTATTACTAGCCCAGTGATATAACCACTACACTCCCGTACCCCGAATTACTAGTCCAGTCATATAAACGCTACACTCCCGTACCCCGGATTAATAGTCCAGTGATATAACCGCTACACTCCCGTACCCCGGATTACTAGTCCAGTGACATAACCGCAACACTCCTGTACCCCGGATTACTAATCCAGTGATATAACCGCTACACTCCCGTACCCCGGATTACTAGCCCAGTGATATAACCGCTACACTCCCGTACCCCGGATTACTAGACCAGTGATATAACCGCTACACTCCCGTATCCCGGATTACTAGTCCAGTGATATAACCGCTACACTCCCGTAACCTGGATTACTAGTCCAGTGATATAACCGCTACACTCCCGTACCCCGGATTACTAGTCCAGTGATATAACCGCTACACTCCCGTACCCCGGATTACTAGTCCAGTGATATAACCGCTACACTCCTGTACCCCGGATTACTAGTCCAGTGATATAACCGCTACACTCCCATACCCCGGATTACTAGTCCAGTGATATAACAGCTAAGGTCCCGTACCCCGGATTACTAGTCCAGTGATATAACCGCTAAACTCCCGTAACCCGGATTACCAGCCCAGTGATATAACCGCTACACTCCCGTACCCCGGATTACTAGCCAAGTGATATCACCGCTACACTCCTGTACCCCGTATTACTAGTCCAGTGATATAACCGCTACACTCCCGTACCCTGGATTACTAGCCCAGTGATACAACCGCTACACTCCCGTACCCCGGATTACTAGCCCAGTGATATAACCGCTACACTCCCGTACCCCGGATTACTAGTCCACTGATATAACCGCTACACTCCCGTACGGTGGATTACTAGTCCAGTGAGAAACCGCTACAAACCGTACCCCGGATTACTAGCCCAGTGATATAACCGCTACACTCCCGTACCCCGGATTACCAGCCCAGTGATATAACCGCTACACTCCCGTACCCCGGATTACTAGTCCAGTGATATAAACGCTACACTCCCGTGCCCCGGAATACTAGCCCAGTGATATAAACGCTACACTCCCGTACACCAGATTACTAGTCCAGTGATATAAACGCTACACTCCCGTACACCAGATTACTAGCCCAGTGATATAACCGCTACACTCCCGTACCCCGGATTACAAGTCCAGTGATATAAACGCTACACTCCCGTACCCGGGATTACTAGCCCAGTGATATAATCGCTGCACTCCCGTACACCAGATTACTAGTCCAGTGATATAACCGCTACACTCCCGTGTCCCGGATTACTAGTCCAGTGATATAAACGCTACACTCCGGTCCCCGGGATTACTAGTCCAGTGATATAACCGCTACACTCCCGTACCCCGGAGTACTAACCCAGTGATATAACCGCTACACTCCCGTACCCTGGATTACTAGCCCTTTGATATAACTGCTACACTCCCGTACCCCGGATTATTAGCCCAGTGATATAACCGCTACACTCCCGTAACCCTGATTACTAGTCCAGTGATATAACCGCTGCACTCCAGTACCCCGGATTACTAGCCCACTGATATAACCGCTACACTCCCGTACCCCGGATTACTAGTCCAGTGATATAACCGCTACACTCCCGTACCCCGGATTACTAGTCCAGTGATATAACTGCTTAACTCCCGTACTCCGGATTACTAGCCCAGTTATATAACCGCTACACTCCCGTACCCCGGATTACTAGTCCAGTGATATAACCGCTACACTCCCGTACCCCGGATTACTAGCCCAGTGATATCACCGCTACACTCCCGTACCCCGGATTACTTGTCCGGTGATATAACCATTACACTCCCGTAACCCGGATTACCAGCCCAGTGATATAACCGCTACACTCCCGTACCCGGGATTAGTAGTCCAAAAATAGAACCGCTACACTCCCGTGCCCCGGATTACTAGCCCAGTGATATAACCGCTACAGTCCAGTACGCCGGATTACTAGCCCAGTTACATAACCGCTACTCTCCCGTACCACGGATTACTAGTCCAGTGATATAACCTCTACACTCCCGTACCCCGGATTACTAGCCCAGTGATATAACCGCTACACTCCCGTACCCCGGATTACTAGTCCAGTGATATAATCGCTGCACTCCCATACCCTGGATTACTAGTCCAGTGATATAAACGCTACACTCCCGTACCCGGGATTACTAGTCCAGTGATATAACCGCTACACTCCCGTACCCCGGATTACTAGCCCAGTGATATAACCTCTACACTCCTGTACCCCCGTTGCTAGTCCAGTGATATAACCGCTACACTCCCGTACCCCGGATAACTAGCCCAGTGATATAACCGCTACAGTCCCATACACCGGCGTACAAGTCCAGTGCTATAACCGTTACACTCCCGTACCCCGGATTACTAGTCCAGTGATATAACCGCTGCACTCCCGTACCCTGGATTACTAGCCCAGAGCTATAACCGCTACACACCGGTACCCCGGATTACGAGTCCAGTGACATAACCGCAACACTCCCGTACCCCGGATTACTAATCCAGTGAAATAACCGCTACACTCCCGTACCCCGGATTACTAGCCCAGTGATATAACCGCTACACTCCCGTACCCCGGATTACTAGCCCAGTGATATAACCGCTACACTCCCGATTCCCGGATTACTAGTCCAGTGATATAACTTCTACACTCCCGTAACCTGGATTACTAGTCCAGTGATATAACCGCTACACTCCCGTACCCCGGATTACTACTCCAGTGATATAACCGCTACACTCCTGTACCCCGGATTACTAGTCCAGTGATATAACTGCTACACTCCCGTACCCCGGATTACTAGTCCAGTGATATAACCGATACACTCCCGTACCCCGGATTACTAGTCCAGTGATATAACCGCTAAACTCCCGTAACACGGATTACCAGCCCAGTGTTATAACCGCTACACTCCCGTACCCCGGATTACTAGCCCAGTGATATATCCGCTACACTCCCGTACCCCGTATTACTAGTCCAGTGATATAACCGCTACACTCCCGTACCCTGGATTACTAGCCCAGTGATACAACCGCTACACTCCCGTACCCCGGATTACTAGCCCAGTGATATAACCGCTACACTCCCGTACCCCGGATTACTAGTCCAGTGATATAACCGCTACACTCCCGTACCCTGGATTACTAGTCCAGTGATATAACCGCTACCCTCCGGTACCCCGGATTACTAGCACAGTGATATAACCGCTACACTCCCATACCCCGGATTACTAGTCCAGTGATATAACCGCTACACTCCCGTACCCCGGATTACTAGCCCTGAGATATAACCGCTACACTCCTGTACCCTGGATTACTAGTCCAGTGTTATAACCGCTACACTCCCGTACGGCGGATTACTAGTCCAGTGATATAACCGCTACACTCCCGTGCCCCGGATTACTAGCCCTGTGATATAACCGCTACACTCCCGTGCCCCGGATTACTAGCCCAGTGATATAACCGCTACACTCCCGTACCCTGGATTACTAGTCCAGTGATATAACCGCTACAATTTCGTAACCCGGATTAATAGCCCAGTGATATAACCGCTACACTCCCGTACCCCGGATTACTAGCCCAGTGATATAACCACTACACTCCCGTAGCCCGGATTACTAGTCCAGTGGTATAACTGGTACACTCCCGTACCCCGGATTACTAGCCCAGTGATATAACCGCTACACTCCCGTACCCCGGATTACTAGCTCAGTGATATAACCGCTACACTCCCATACCCCGGATTACGAGCCCAGTGATATAACCGCTCCACTCCCGTACCCTGGATTACTAGTCCAGTGATATAACCGCTACACTCCCGTACCCTGGATTACTAGCCCAGTGATATAACCGCTACACTCCCGTACCCCGGATTACTAGTCCAGTGTTAAAACCGCTACACTCCCGTACCCCGGATTACTACTCCAGTGACATAATCGCTACACTCCCGTAACCCGGATTACTAGTCCAGTGATATAACCGCTACACTCCCATACCGCGGATTACTAGTCCAGTGATATAAACGCTACACTCCCGTACCCCGGATTACTTGTCCAGTGATATAACCGCTACACTCCCGTACCCCGGATTACTAGTCCAGTGATATAACCGCTACACTCCCGTACCCCGGATTACTAGTCCAGTGATATGACCGCTAAACTCCCGTAACCCGGATTACAAGTCCAGTGATATAACCGCGACACTCCCGTACCCGGGATTACTAGCCCAGTGATATAACCGCTACACTCCCGTACCCCGGATTACTAGTCCAGTGATATAACCGCTACACTCGCGTACGGTGGATTACTAGTCCAGTGAGATAAACGCTACACTCCCGTAACCCGGATTACCAGCCCAGTGATATAACCGCTACACACCCGTACCCCGGATTACTAGTCCAGTGATATAAACGCAACACTCCCGTGCCCCGGATTACTAGCCCAGTGATATAACCACTACACTCCCGTACCCCGGATTACTAGTCCAGTGATATAAACGCTACGCTCCCGTAACCCGGATTACCAGCCCAGTGATATAACCGCTACACTCCCGTACCCCGGATTACTAGTCCAGTTATATAAACGCTACACTCCCGTACCCCGGATTACTAGCCCAGTGATATAACCGCTACACTCCCGTACCCCGGATTACTAGCCCAGTGATATAACCACTACACTCCCGTACCCCGGATTACTAGCCCAGTGATATAACCGCTACCCTCCCATTCCCCGTATTACTAGCCCAGTGATATAACCACTACACTCCCGTACCCCGAATTACTAGTCCAGTGATATAAACTCTACACTCCCGTACCCCGGATTAATAGTCCAGTGATATAACCGCTACACTCCCGTACCCCGGATTACTAGCCCAGTGATATAACCACTACACTCCCGTACCCCGGATTACTAGCCCATTGATATAACCGCTACACTCCCGTACCCCGGATTACTAGTCCAGTGACATAACCGCAACACTCCTGTACCCCGGATTACTAATCCAGTGATATAACCGCTACACTCCCGTACCCCGGATTACTAGCCCAGTGATATAACCGCTACACTCCCGTACCCCGGATTACTAGCCCAGTGATATAACCGCTACACTCCCGTATCCCGGATTACTAGTCCATTGATATAACCGCTACACTCCCGTAACCTGGAATACTAGTCCAGTGATATAACCGCTACACTCCCGTACCCCGGATTACTAGTCCAGTGATATAACCGCTACACTCCCGTATCCCGGATTACTAGTCCAGTGATATAAACGCTACACTCCGGTCCCCGGGATTACTAGTCCAGTGATATAACCGCTACACTCCCGTACCCCGGAGTACTAACCCAGTGATATAACCGCTACACTCCCGTACCCTGGATTACTAGCCCTGTGATATAACTGCTACACTCCCGTACCCCGGATTATTAGCCCAGTGATATAACCGCTACACTCCCGTACCCCGGATTACTAGCCCAGTGATATAACCGCTACACTCCCGTACCCCGGATTACTAGTCCAGTGATATAACCGCTACACTCGCGTACGGTGGATTACTAGTCCAGTGAGATAAACGCTACGCTCCCGTAACCCGGATTACCAGCCCAGTGATATAACCGCTACACTCCCGTACCCCGGATTACTAGTCCAGTTATATAAACGCTACACTCCCGTACCCCGGATTACTAGCCCAGTGATATAACCGCTACACTCCCGTACCCCGGATTACTAGCCCAGTGATATAACCACTACACTCCCGTACCCCGGATTACTAGCCCAGTGATATAACCGCTACCCTCCCATTCCCCGTATTACTAGCCCAGTGATATAACCACTACACTCCCGTACCCCGAATTACTAGTCCAGTGATATAAACTCTACACTCCCGTACCCCGGATTAATAGTCCAGTGATATAACCGCTACACTCCCGTACCCCGGATTACTAGCCCATTGATATAACCGCTACACTCCCGTACCCCGGATTACTAGTCCAGTGACATAACCGCAACACTCCTGTACCCCGGATTACTAATCCAGTGATATAACCGCTACACTCCCGTACCCCGGATTACTAGCCCAGTGATATAACCGCTACACTCCCGTACCCCGGATTACTAGCCCAGTGATATAACCGCTACACTCCCGTATCCCGGATTACTAGTCCATTGATATAACCGCTACACTCCCGTAACCTGGAATACTAGTCCAGTGATATAACCGCTACACTCCCGTACCCCGGATTACTAGTCCAGTGATATAACCGCTACACTCCCGTATCCCGGATTACTAGTCCAGTGATATAAACGCTACACTCCGGTCCCCGGGATTACTAGTCCAGTGATATAACCGCTACACTCCCGTAACCCGGAATACTAACCCAGTGATATAACCGCTACACTCCCGTACCCTGGATTACTAGCCCTGTGATATAACTGCTACACTCCCGTACCCCGGATTATTAGCCCAGTGATATAACCGCTACACTCCCGTAACCCTGATTACTAGTCCAGTGATATAACCGCTGCACTCCAGTACCCCGGATTACTAGCCCACTGATATAACCGCTACACTCCCGTACCCCGGATTACTAGTCCAGTGATATAACCGCTACACTCCCGTACCCCGGATTACTAGTCCAGTGATATAACTGCTTAACTCCCGTACTCCGGATTACTAGCCCAGTGATATAACCGCTACACTCCCGTACCCCGGATTACTAGTCCAGTGATATAACCGCTACACTCCTGTACCCCGGATTACTAGCCCAGTGATATCACCGCTACACTCCCGTACCCCGGATTACTAGTCCGGTGATATAACCATTACACTCCCGTAACCCGGATTACCAGCCCAGTGATATAACCGCTACACTCCCGTACCCGGGATTAGTAGTCCAAAAATAGAACCGCTACACTCCCGTGCCCCGGATTACTAGCCCAGTGATATAACCGCTACAGTCCAGTACGCCGGATTACTAGCCCAGTTACATAACCGCTACTCTCCCGTACCACGGATTACTAGTCCAGTGATATAACCTCTACACTCCCGTACCCCGGATTACTAGCCCAGTGATATAACCGCTACACTCCCGTACCCCGGATTACTAGTCCAGTGATATAATCGCTGCACTCCCATACCCTGGATTACTAGTCCAGTGATATAAACGCTACACTCCCGTACCCCGGATTACTAGTCCAGTGATATAAATGCTACACTCCCGTACCCCGGATTACTAGCCCAGTGATATAACCTCTACACTCCTGTACCCCCGTTGCTAGTCCAGTGATATAACCGCTACACTCCCGTACCCCGGATAACTAGCCCAGTGATATAACCGCTACAGTCCCATACACCGGCGTACAAGTCCAGTGCTATAACCGTTACACTCCCGTACCCCGGATTACTAGTCCAGTGATATAACCGCTGCACTCCCGTACCCTGGATTACTAGCCCAGAGCTATAACCGCTACACTCCGGTACCCCGGATTACGAGTCCAGTGACATAACCGCAACACTCCCGTACCCCGGATTACTAATCCAGTGAAATAACCGCTACACTCCCGTACCCCGGATTACTAGCCCAGTGATATAACCGCTACACTCCCGTACCCCGGATTACTAGCCCAGTGATATAACCGCTACACTCCCGTATCCCGGATTACTAGTCCAGTGATATAACTTCTACACTCCCGTAACCTGGATTACTAGTCCAGTGATATAACCGCTACACTCCCGTACCCCGGATTACTACTCCAGTGATATAACCGCTACACTCCTGTACCCCGGATTACTAGTCCAGTGATATAACCGCTACACTCCCGTACCCCGGATTACTAGTCCAGTGATATAACCGATACACTCCCGTACCCCGGATTACTAGTCCAGTGATATAACCGCTAAACTCCCGTAACACGGATTACCAGCCCAGTGTTATAACCGCTACACTCCCGTACCCCGGATTACTAGCCCAGTGATATATCCGCTACACTCCCGTACCCCGTATTACTAGTCCAGTGATATAACCGCTACACTCCCGTACCCTGGATTACTAGCCCAGTGATACAACCGCTACACTCCCGTACCCCGGATTACTAGCCCAGTGATATAACCGCTACACTCCCGTACCCCGGATTACTAGCCGAGTGATATAACCGCTACACTCCTGTACCCCGGATTACTAGTCCAGTGATATAACCGCTACACTCCCGTACCCTGGATTACTAGTCCAGTGATATAACCGCTACACTCCGGTACCCCGGATTACTGGATCAGTGATATAACCGCTACACTCCCATACCCCGGATTACTAGTCCAGTGATATAACCGCTACACTCCCGTACCCCGGATTACTAGCCCTGAGATATAACCGCTACACTCCTGTACCCTGGATTACTAGTCCAGTGTTATAACCGCTACACTCCCGTACGGCGGATTACTAGTCCAGTGATATAACCGCTACACTCCCGTGCCCCGGATTACTAGCCCAGTGATATAACCGCTACACTCCCGTGCCCCGGATTACTAGCCCAGTGATATAACCGCTACACTCCCGTACCCTGGATTACTAGTCAAGTGATATAACCGCTACAATTTCGTAACCCGGATTAATAGCCCAGTGATATAACCGCTACACTCCCGTACCCCGGATTACTAGCCCAGTGATATAACCACTACACTCCCGTAGCCCGGATTACTAGTCCAGTGGTATAACTGGTACACTCCCGTACCCCGGATTACTAGCCCAGTGATATAACCGCTACACTCCCGTACCCCGGATTACTAGCTCAGTGATATAACCGCTACACTCCCATACCCCGGATTACGAGCCCAGTGATATAACCGCTCCACTCCCGTACCCTGGATTACTAGTCCAGTGATATAACCGCTACACTCCCGTACCCTGGATTACTAGCCCAGTGATATAACCGCTACACTCCCGTACCCCGGATTACTAGTCCAGTGATAAAACCGCTACACTCCCGTACCCCGGATTACTACTCCAGTGACATAATCGCTACACTCCCGTAACCCGGATTACTAGTCCAGTGATATAACCGCTACACTCCCATACCGCGGATTACTAGTCCAGTGATATAAACGCTACACTCCCGTACCCCGGATTACTTGTCCAGTGATATAACCGCTACACTCCCGTACCCCGGATTACTAGTCCAGTGATATAACCGCTACACTCCCGTACCCCGGATTACTAGTCCAGTGATATGACCGCTAAACTCCCGTAACCCGGATTACCAGCCCAGTGATATAACCGCTATATTCCCGTACCGCCGATTACTTGCCCTGTGATATAACCGCTACACTCCCGCACCCCGGATTACAAGTCCAGTGATATAACCGCGACACTCCCGTACCCGGGATTACTAGCCCAGTGATATAACCGCTACACTCCCGTACCCCGGATTACTAGTCCAGTGATATAACCGCTACACTCGCGTACGGTGGATTACTAGTCCAGTGAGATAAACGCTACACTCCCGTAACCCGGATTACCAGCCCAGTGATATAACCGCTACACACCCGTACCCCGGATTACTAGTCCAGTGATATAAACGCAACACTCCCGTGCCCCGGATTACTAGCCCAGTGATATAACCACTACACTCCCGTACCCCGGATTACTAGTCCAGTGATATAAACGCTACGCTCCCGTAACCCGGATTACCAGCCCAGTGATATAACCGCTACACTCCCGTACCCCGGATTACTAGTCCAGTTATATATACGCTACACTCCCGTACCCCGGATTACTAGCCCAGTGATATAACCGCTACACTCCCGTACCCCGGATTACTAGCCCAGTGATATAACCACTACACTCCCGTACCCCGAATTACTAGTCCAGTGATATAACAGCTAAGGTCCCGTACCCCGGATTACTAGTCCAGTGATATAACAGCTAAACTCCCGTAACCCTGGATTACCAGCCCAGTGATATAACCGCTACACTCCCGTACCCCGGATTACTAGCCAAGTGATATCACCGCTACACTCCTGTACCCCGTATTACTAGTCCAGTGATATAACCACTACACTCCCGTACCCTGGATTACTAGCCCAGTGATACAACCGCTACACTCCCGTACCCCGGATTACTAGCCCAGTGATATAACCGCTACACTCCCTTACCCGGGATTACTAGTCCACTGATATAACCGCTACACTCCCGTACGGTGGATTACTAGTCCAGTGATATAACCGCTACAAACCGTACCCCGGATTACTAGCCCAGTGATATAACCGCTACACTCCCGCACCCCGGATTACCAGCCCAGTGATATAACCGCTACACTCCCGTGCCCCGGATTACTAGCCCAGTGATATAACCACTACACTCCCGTACCCCGGATTACTAGTCCAGTGATATAAACGCTACACTCCCGTACACCAGATTACTAGCCCAGTGATATAACCGCTACACTCCCGTACCCCGGATTACAAGTCCAGTGATATAAACGCTACACTCCCGTACCCGGGATTACTAGCCCAGTGATATAATCGCTGCACTCCCGTACACCAGATTACTAGACCAGTGATATAACCGCAACACTCCCGTATCCCGGATTACTAGTCCAGTGATATAAACGCTACACTCCGGTCCCCGGGATTACTAGTCCAGTGATATAACCGCTACACTCCCGTACCCCGGAGTACTAACCCAGTGATATAACCGCTACACTCCCGTACCCTGGATTACTAGCCCTGTGATATAACTGCTACATTCCCGTACCCCGGATTATTAGCCCAGTGATATAACCGCTACACTCCCGTAACCCGGATTACTAGTCCAGTGATATAACCGCTGCACTCCAGTACCCCGGATTACTAGCCCACTGATATAACCGCTACACTCCCGTACCCCGGATTACTAGTCCAGTGATATAACCGCTACACTCCCGTACCCCGGATTACTAGTCCAGTGATATAACTGCTTAACTCCCGTACTCCGGATTACTAGCCCAGTGATATAACCGCTACACTCCCGTACCCCGGATTACTAGTCCAGTGATATAACCGCTACACTCCCGTACCCCGGATTACTAGCCCAGTGATATAACCGCTACACTCCCGTACCCCGGATTACTAGTCCGGTGATATAACCATTACACTCCCGTAACCCGGATTACCAGCCCAGTGATATAACCGCTACACTCCCGTACCCGGGATTAGTAGTCCAAAAATATAACCGCTACACTCCCGTACCCCGGATTACTAGTCCAGTGATATAACCGCTACAGTCCAGTACGCCGGATTACTAGCCCAGTTACATAACCGCTACACTCCCGTACCACGGATTACTAGTCCAGTGATATAACCTCGACACTCCCGTACCCCGGATTACAAGCCCAGTGATATAACCGCTACACTCCCGTACCCCGGATTACTAGTCCAGTGATATAATCGCTGCACTCCCATACCCTGGATTACTAGTCCAGTGATATAAACGCTACACTCCCGTACCCGGGATTACTAGTCCAGTGATATAACCGCTACACTCCCGTACCCCGGATTACTAGCCCAGTGATATAACCTCTACACTCCTGTACCCCCGTTGCTAGTCCAGTGATATAACCGCTACACTCCCGTACCCCGGATAACTAGCCCAGTGATATAACCGCTACAGTCCCATACACCGGCGTACAAGTCCAGTGCTATAACCGTTACACTCCCGTACCCCGGATTACTAGTCCAGTGATATAACCGCTGCACTCCCGTGCCCTGGATTACTAGCCCAGAGATATAACCGCTACACTCCGGTACCCCGGATTACTAGTCCAGTGACATAACCGCAACACTCCCGTACCCCGGATTACTAATCCAGTGAAATAACCGCTACACTCCCGTACCCCGGATTACTAGCCCAGTGATATAACCGCTACACTCCCGTACCCCGGATTACTAGCCCAGTGATATAACCGCTACACTCCCGTATCCCGGATTACTAGTCCAGTGATATAACCTCTACACTCCCGTAACCTGGATTACTAGTCCAGTGATATAACCGCTACACTCCCGTACCCCGGATTACTAGTCCAGTGATATAACCGCTACACTCCTGTACCCCGGATTACTAGTCCAGTGATATAACCGCTACACTCCCGTACCCCGGATTACTAGACAGTGATATAACCGATACACTCCCGTACCCCGGATTACTAGTCCAGTGATATAACCGCTAAACTCCCGTAACACGGATTTCCAGCCCAGTGATATAACCGCTACACTCCCGTAACCCGGATTACTAGCCCAGTGATATATCCGCTACACTCTCGTACCCCGTATTACTAGTCCAGTGATATAACCGCTACACTCCCGTACCCTGGATTACTAGCCCAGTGATACAACCGCTACACTCCCGTACCCCGGATTACTAGCCCAGTGATATAACCGCTACACTCCCGTACCCCGGATTACTAGTCCAGTGATATAACCGCTACACTCCCGTACCCTGGATTACTAGTCCAGTGATATAACCGCTACACTCCGGTACCCCGGATTACTAACACAGTGATATAACCGCTACACTCCCATACCCCGGATTACTAGTCCAGTGATATAACCGCTACACTCCCGTACCCCGGATTACTAGCCCTGAGATATAACCGCTACACTCCTGTACCCTGGATTACCTGTCCAATGTTATAACCGCTACATT
The DNA here is from genome assembly GCA_026770705.1 of Isurus oxyrinchus. Classification (NCBI taxonomy): domain Eukaryota; kingdom Metazoa; phylum Chordata; class Chondrichthyes; order Lamniformes; family Lamnidae; genus Isurus; species Isurus oxyrinchus. The sequence goes on from JANJGN010000175.1 coordinate 173,342, forward strand.
CCCGTACCGCGGATTACTAGTCCAGTGATATAACCGCTACACTCCCGTGCCCCGGATTACTAGCCCAGTGATATAACCGCTACACTCCCGTGCCACGGATTACTTGCCCAGTGATATAACCGCTACACTCCCGTACCCTGGATTACTAGTCCAGTGATATAACCGCTACAATTTCGTAACCCGGATTACTAGCCCAGTGATATAACCGCTACACTCCCGTACCCCGGATTACTAGCCCAGTGATATAACCACTACACTCCCGTAGCCCGGATTACTAGTCCAGTGGTATAACTGGTACACTCCCGTACCCCGGATTACTAGCCCAGTGATATAACCGCTACACTCCCGTACCCCGGATTACTAGCTCAGTGATATAACCGCTACACTCCCATACCCCGGATTACGAGCCCAGTGATATAACCGCTCCACTCCCGTACCCTGGATTACTAGTCCAGTGATATAACCGCTACACTCCCGTACCCTGGATTACTAGCCCAGTGATATAACCGCTACACTCCCGTAACCCGGATTACTAGTCCAGTGATATAATCGCTGCACTCCCGTATCCCGGATTATTAGCCCAGTGATATAACCGCTACACTCCCATACCCCGGATTACTAGTCCAGTGATATAAACGCTACACTCCCGTACCCGGGATTACTAGTCCAGTGATACAATCGCTGCACTCCCGTACCCCGGATTACTAGTCCAGTGATATAACCGCTACACTCCCGTACCCTGGATTACTAGCCCAGTGATATAACCGCTACACTCCCGTAACCCGGATTACTAGTCCAGTGATATAATCGCTGCACTCCCGTATCCCGGATTATTAGCCCAGTGATATAACCGCTACACTCCCATACCCCGGATTACTAGTCCAGTGATATAAACGCTACACTCCCGTACCCGGGATTACTAGTCCAGTGATACAATCGCTGCACTCCCGTACCCCGGATTACTAGTCCAGTGATATAACCGCTACACTCCCGTAACCCGGATTACTAGTCCAGTGATATAATCGCTGCACTCCCGTATCGCGGATTATTAGCCCAGTGATATAACCGCTACACTCCCATACCCCGGATTACTAGTCCAGTGATATAAACGCTACACTCCCGTACCCGGGATTACTAGTCCAGTGATACAATCGCTGCACTCCCGTACCCCGGATTACTAGTCCAGTGATATAACCGCTACACTCCCGTACCACGGATTACTAGTCCAGTGATATAACCTCAACACTCCCGTACCCCGGATTACTAGCCCAGTGATATAACCGCTACACTCACGTACCCCGGATTACTAGTCCAGTGATATAATCGCTGCGCTCCCATACCCTGGATTACTAGTCCAGTGATATAAACGCTACACTCCCGTACCCGGGATTACTAGTCCAGTGATATAACCGCTACACTCCCGTACCCCGGATTACTAGCCCAGTGATATAACCTCTACACTCCCGTACCCCCGTTACTAGTCCAGTGATATAACCGCTACACTCCCGTACCCCGGATAACTAGCCCAGTGATATAACCGCTACAGTCCCATACCCCGGCCTACAAGTCCAGTGATATAACCGTTACACTCCCGTACCCCGGATTACTAGTCCAGTGATATAACCGCTGCACTCCCGTACCCTGGATTACTAGCCCAGAGATATAACTGCTACACTCCCGTACCCCGGATTACTAGTCCAGTGACATAACCGCAACACTCCCGTACCCCGGATTACTAATCCAGTGATATAACCGCTACACTCCCGTACCCTGGATTACTAGCCCAGTGATATAACCGCTACACTCCCGTACCCCGGATTACTAGCCCAGTGATATAACCGCTACACTCCCGTATCCCGGATTACTAGTCCAGTGATATAACCTCTACACTCCCGTAACCTGGAATACTAGTCCAGTGATATAACCGCTACACTCCCGTACCCCGGATTACTAGTCCAGTGATATAACCGCTACACTCCCGTACCCCGGATTACAAGCCCAGTGATATATCCGCTACACTCCCGCACCCCGTATTACTAGTCCAGTGATATAACCGCTACACTCCCGTACCCTGGATTACTAGCCCAGTGATACAACCGCTACACTCCCGTACCCCGGATTACTAGCCCAGTGATATAACCGCTACACTCCCGTACCCTGGATTACTAGCCCAGTATATAACCGCTACACTCCCGTACCCCGGATTTCTAGTCCAGTGATATAACCGCTACACTCCCGTACCCTGGATTACTGGTCCAGTGATATAACCGCTACACTCCCGTACCCCGGATTACTAGCACAGTGATATAACCGCTACACTCCCGTACCCCGGATTACTAGTCCAGTGATATAACCGCTACACTCCCGTACCCCGGATTACTAGTCCAGTGATATAACCGCTACACTCCCGTACCCCGGATTACTTGTCCAGTGATATAACCGCTACACTCCCGTACCCCGGATTACTAGTCCAGTGATATAACCGCTACACTCCCGTACACCGGATTACTAGTCCAGTGATATGACCGCTAAACTCCCGTAACCCGGATTACCAGCCCAGTGATATAACCGCTATATTCCCGTACCGCCGATTACTAGCCCTGTGATATAACCGCTACACTCCCGTACCCCGGATTACAAGTCCAGTGATATAACCGCTACACTCCCGTACCCGGGATTACTAGCCCAGTGATATAACCGCTACACTCCCGTACCCCGGATTACTAGTCCAGTGATATAACCGCTACACTCCCGTACGGTGGATTACTAGTCCAGTGAGATAAACGCTACACTCCCGTAACCCGGATTACCAGCCCAGTGATATAACCGCTACACTCCCGCACCCCAGATTACTAGTCCAGTGATATAAACGCAACACTCCCGTGCCCCGGATTACTAGCCCAGTGATATAACCACTACACTCCCGTACCCCGGATTACTAGTCCAGTGATATAAACGCTACACTCCCGTAACCCGGATTACAGCCAAATGACATAACCGCTACACTCCCGTACCCCGGATTACTAGTCCAGTGATATAAACGCTACACTCCCGTGCCCCGGATTACTAATCCAGTGATATAACCGCTACACTCCCGTACCCCGGCTTACTAGCCCAGTGATATAACCGCTACACTCCCGTATCCCGGATTACTAGTCCAGTGATATAACCGCTACACTCCCGTACCCCGGATTACTAGTCCAGTGATATAACCGCTACACTCCTGTACCCCGGATTACTAGTCCAGTGATATAACCGCTACACTCCCATACCCCGGATTACTAGTCCAGTGATATAACAGCTAAGGTCCCGTACCCCGGATTACTAGTCCAGTGATATAACCGCTAAACTCCCGTAACCCGGATTACCAGCCCAGTGATATAACCGCTACACTCCCGTACCCCGGATTACTAGCCCAGTGATATCACCGCTACACTCCTGTACCCCGTATTACTAGTCCAGTGATATAACCGCTACACTCCCGTACCCTGGATTACTAGCCCAGTGATATAACCGCTACACTCCCGTACCCCGGATTACCAGCCCAGTGATATAACCGCTGCACTCCCGTACCCCGGATTACTAGTCCAGTGATATAAACGCTACACTCCCGTGCCCCGGATTACTAGCCCAGTGATATAACCACTACACTCCCGCACCCCGGATTACTAGTCCAGTGATATAAACGCTACACTCCCGTAACCCAGATTACCAGCCCAGTGATATAACCGCTACACTCCCGTACCCCGGATTACAAGTCCAGTGATATAAACGCTACACTCCCGTACCCGGGATTACTAGCCCAGTGATATAATCGCTGCACTCCCGTACACCAGATTAATAGGCCAGTGATATAACCGCTACACTCCCGTATCCCGGATTACTAGTCCAGTGATATAAACGCTACACTCCGGTCCCCGGGATTACTAGTCCAGTGATATAACCGCTACACTCCCGTACCCCGGAGTACTAACCCAGTGATATAACCGCTACACTCCCGTACCCTGGATTACTAGCCCTGTGATATAACTGCTACACTCCCGTACCCCGGATTATTAGCCCAGTGATATAACCGCTACACTCCCGTAACCCGGATTACTAGTCCAGTGATATAACCGCTGCACTCCCGTACACCGGACTACTAGCCCACTGATATAACCGCTACACTCCCGTACCCCGGATTACTAGTCCAGTGATATAACCGCTACACTCCCTTACCCCGGATTACTAGTCCACTGATATAACCGCTACACTCCCGTACGGTGGATTACTAGTCCAGTGATATAACCGCTACAAACCGTACCCCGGATTACTAGCCCAGTGATATAACCGCTACACTCCCGTACCCCGGATTACCAGCCCAGTGATATAACCGCTGCACTCCCGTACCCCGGATTACTAGTCCAGTGATATAAACGCTCCACTCCCGTGCCCCGGATTACTAGCCCAGTGATATAACCACTACACTCCCGCACCCCGGATTACTAGTCCAGTGATATAAACGCTACACTCCCGTACACCAGATTACTAGCCCAGTGATATAACCGCTACACTCCCGTACCCCGGATTACAAGTCCAGTGATATAAACGCTACACTCCCGTACCCGGGATTACTAGCCCAGTGATATAATCGCTGCTCTCCCGTACACCAGATTAATAGATCAGTGATATAACCGCTACACTCCCGTATCCCGGATTACTAGTCCAGTGATATAAACGCTACACTCCGGTCCCCGGGATTACTAGTCCAGTGATATAACCGCTACACTCCCGTACCCCGGAGTACTAACCCAGTGATATAACCGCTACACTCCCGTACCCTGGATTACTAGCCCTGTGATATAACTGCTACACTCCCGTACCCCGGATTATTAGCCCAGTGATATAACCGCTACAGTCCCGTAACCCGGATTACTAGTCCAGTGATATAACCGCTGCACTCCCGCACCCCGGATTACTAGCCCACTGATATAACCGCTACACTCCCGTACCCCGGATTACTAGTCCAGTGATATAACGGCTACACTCCCATACCCCGGATTACTAGTCCAGTGATATAAACGCTACACTCCCGTACCCGGGATTACTAGTCCAGTGATACAATCGCTGCACTCCCGTACCCCGGATTACTAGTCCAGTGATATAACCGCTACACTCCCGTAACCCGGATTACTAGTCCAGTGATATAATCGCTGCACTCCCGTATCGCGGATTATTAGCCCAGTGATATAACCGCTACACTCCCATACCCCGGATTACTAGTCCAGTGATATAAACGCTACACTCCCGTACCCGGGATTACTAGTCCAGTGATACAATCGCTGCACTCCCGTACCCCGGATTACTAGTCCAGTGATATAACCGCTACACTCCCGTACCACGGATTACTAGTCCAGTGATATAACCTCAACACTCCCGTACCCCGGATTACTAGCCCAGTGATATAACCGCTACACTCACGTACCCCGGATTACTAGTCCAGTGATATAATCGCTGCGCTCCCATACCCTGGATTACTAGTCCAGTGATATAAACGCTACACTCCCGTACCCGGGATTACTAGTCCAGTGATATAACCGCTACACTCCCGTACCCAGGATTACTAGCCCAGTGATATAACCTCTACACTCCCGTACCCCCGTTACTAGTCCAGTGATATAACCGCTACACTCCCGTACCCCGGATAACTAGCCCAGTGATATAACCGCTACAGTCCCATACCCCGGCGTACAAGTCCAGTGATATAACCGTTACACTCCCGTACCCCGGATTACTAGTCCAGTGATATAACCGCTGCACTCCCGTACCCTGGATTACTAGCCCAGAGATATAACTGCTACACTCCCGTACCCCGGATTACTAGTCCAGTGACATAACCGCAACACTCCCGTACCCCGGATTACTAATCCAGTGATATAACCGCTACACTCCCGTACCCTGGATTACTAGCCCAGTGATATAACCGCTACACTCCCGTACCCCGGATTACTAGCCCAGTGATATAACCGCTACACTCCCGTATCCCGGATTACTAGTCCAGTGATATAACCTCTACACTCCCGTAACCTGGAATACTAGTCCAGTGATATAACCGCTACACTCCCGTACCCCGGATTACTAGTCCAGTGATATAACCGCTACACTCCCGTACCCCGGATTACAAGCCCAGTGATATATCCGCTACACTCCCGCACCCCGTATTACTAGTCCAGTGATATAACCGCTACACTCCCGTACCCTGGATTACTAGCCCAGTGATACAACCGCTACACTCCCGTACCCCGGATTACTAGCCCAGTGATATAACCGCTACACTCCCGTACCCTGGATTACTAGCCCAGTATATAACCGCTACACTCCCGTACCCCGGATTTCTAGTCCAGTGATATAACCGCTACACTCCCGTACCCTGGATTACTGGTCCAGTGATATAACCGCTACACTCCCGTACCCCGGATTACTAGCACAGTGATATAACCGCTACACTCCCGTACCCCGGATTACTAGTCCAGTGATATAACCGCTACACTCCCGTACCCCGGATTACTAGTCCAGTGATATAACCGCTACACTCCCGTACCCCGGATTACTTGTCCAGTGATATAACCGCTACACTCCCGTACCCCGGATTACTAGTCCAGTGATATAACCGCTACACTCCCGTACACCGGATTACTAGTCCAGTGATATGACCGCTAAACTCCCGTAACCCGGATTACCAGCCCAGTGATATAACCGCTATATTCCCGTACCGCCGATTACTAGCCCTGTGATATAACCGCTACACTCCCGTACCCCGGATTACAAGTCCAGTGATATAACCGCTACACTCCCGTACCCGGGATTACTAGCCCAGTGATATAACCGCTACACTCCCGTACCCCGGATTACTAGTCCAGTGATATAACCGCTACACTCCCGTACGGTGGATTACTAGTCCAGTGAGATAAACGCTACACTCCCGTAACCCGGATTACCAGCCCAGTGATATAACCGCTACACTCCCGCACCCCAGATTACTAGTCCAGTGATATAAACGCAACACTCCCGTGCCCCGGATTACTAGCCCAGTGATATAACCACTACACTCCCGTACCCCGGATTACTAGTCCAGTGATATAAACGCTACACTCCCGTAACCCGGATTACCAGCCAAATGACATAACCGCTACACTCCCGTACCCCGGATTACTAGTCCAGTGATATAAACGCTACACTCCCGTGCCACGGATTACTAATCCAGTGATATAACCGCTACACTCCCGTACCCCGGCTTACTAGCCCAGTGATATAACCGCTACACTCCCGTATCCCGGATTACTAGTCCAGTGATATAACCGCTACACTCCCGTACCCCGGATTACTAGTCCAGTGATATAACCGCTACACTCCTGTACCCCGGATTACTAGTCCAGTGATATAACCGCTACAGTCCCATACCCCGGATTACTAGTCCAGTGATATAACAGCTAAGGTCCCGTACCCCGGATTACTAATCCAGTGATATAACCGCTAAACTCCCGTAACCCGGATTACCAGCCCAGTGATATAACCGCTACACTCCCGTACCCCGGATTACTAGCCCAGTGATATCACCGCTACACTCCTGTACCCCGTATTACTAGTCCAGTGATATAACCGCTACACTCCCGTACCCTGGATTACTAGCCCAGTGATATAACCGCTACACTCCCGTACCCCGGATTACCAGCCCAGTGATATAACCGCTGCACTCCCGTACCCCGGATTACTAGTCCAGTGATATAAACGCTACACTCCCGTGCCCCGGATTACTAGCCCAGTGATATAACCACTACACTCCCGCACACCGGATTACTAGTCCAGTGATATAAACGCTACACTCCCGTAACCCAGATTACTAGCCCAGTGATATAACCGCTACACTCCCGTACCCCGGATTACAAGTCCAGTGATATAAACGCTACACTCCCGTACCCGGGATTACTAGCCCAGTGATATAATCGCTGCACTCCCGTACACCAGATTAATAGGCCAGTGATATAACCGCTACACTCCCGTATCCCGGATTACTAGTCCAGTGATATAAACGCTACACTCCGGTCCCCGGGATTACTAGTCCAGTGATATAACCGCTACACTCCCGTACCCCGGAGTACTAACCCAGTGATATAACCGCTACACTCCCGTACCCTGGATTACTAGCCCTGTGATATAACTGCTACACTCCCGTACCCCGGATTATTAGCCCAGTGATATAACCGCTACACTCCCGTAACCCGGATTACTAGTCCAGTGATATAACCGCTGCACTCCCGTACACCGGACTACTAGCCCACTGATATAACCGCTACACTCCCGTACCCCGGATTACTAGTCCAGTGATATAACCGCTACACTCCCTTACCCCGGATTACTAGTCCACTGATATAACCGCTACACTCCCGTACGGTGGATTACTAGTCCAGTGATATAACCGCTACAAACCGTACCCCGGATTACTAGCCCAGTGATATAACCGCTACACTCCCGTACCCCGGATTACCAGCCCAGTGATATAACCGCTGCACTCCCGTACCCCGGATTACTAGTCCAGTGATATAAACGCTCCACTCCCGTGCCCCGGATTACTAGCCCAGTGATATAACCACTACACTCCCGCACCCCGGATTACTAGTCCAGTGATATAAACGCTACACTCCCGTACACCAGATTACTAGCCCAGTGATATAACCGCTACACTCCCGTACCCCGGATTACAAGTCCAGTGATATAAACGCTACACTCCCGTACTCGGGATTACTAGCCCAGTGATATAATCGCTGCTCTCCCGTACACCAGATTAATAGACCAGTGATATAACCGCTACACTCCCGTATCCCGGATTACTAGTCCAGTGATATAAACGCTACACTCCGGTCCCCGGGATTACTAGTCCAGTGATATAACCGCTACACTCCCGTACCCCGGAGTACTAACCCAGTGATATAACCGCTACACTCCCGTACCCTGGATTACTAGCCCTGTGATATAACTGCTACACTCCCGTACCCCGGATTATTAGCCCAGTGATATAACCGCTACAGTCCCGTAACCCGGATTACTAGTCCAGTGATATAACCGCTGCACTCCCGCACCCCGGATTACTAGCCCACTGATATAACCGCTACACTCCCGTACCCCGGATTACTAGTCCAGTGATATAACGGCTACACTCCCGTACCCCGGATTACTAGTCCAGTGATATAACTGCTTAACTCCCGTATCCCGGATTACTAGCCCAGTGATATAACCGCTACACTCCCGTACCCCGGATTACTAGTCCAGTGATATAACCGCTACACTCCCGTACCCCGGATTACTAGCCCAGTGATATAACCGCTACACTCCCGTACCCCGGATTACTAGTCCGGTGATATAACCATTAGACTCCCGTAACCCGGATTACCAGCCCAGTGATATAACCGCTACACTCCCGTACCCGGCATTAGTAGTCCAAAAATAGAACCGCTACACTCCCGTACCCCGGATTACTAGCCCAGTGATATAACCGCTACAGTCCCGTACGCCGGATTACTAGCCCAGTTACATAACCGCTACACTCCCGTACCCCGGATTACTAGTCCAGTGATATAACCGCTACACTCCCGTACCCTGAATTACTGGTCCAGTGATATAACCGCTACACTCCCGTACCCCGGATTACTAGTCCAGTGATATAACCGCTACACTCCCGTACCCCGGATTACTAGTCCAGTGATATAACCGCTACACTCACGTACCCCGGATTACTAGTCCAGTGATATAACCGTTACACTCCCGTACCCCGGATTACTGGTCCAGTGATATAACCGCTAAACTCCCGTACCCCGGATCACTAGTCCAGTGATATAACCGCTACACTCCCGTACCCCGGATTACTAGTCCGGTGATATAACCGCGACACTCCCGTACCCCGGATTACTAGCCAGTGATATAACCGCTACACTCCCGTACCCCGGATTACTAGTCCAGTGATATAACCGCTACACTCGCGTACACCGGATTATTAGTCCAGTGATATAACCGTTACACTCCCGTACCCCGGATTACTGGTCCAGTGATATAACCGCTACACTCCCGTACCCCGTATTACTAGTCCAGTGATATAACCGCTACACTGCCGTACCCCGGATTACTATCCCAGTGATATAACCGCTACACTCCCGTAGCCCGGATTACTAGTCCAGTGATATAACCGCTACACTCCCGTACCCGGGATTACTAGCCCAGTGATATAACCGCTACACTCCCGTACCCCGGATTACTAGTCCAGTGATATAACCGCTACACTCCCGTACGGTGGATTACTAGTCCAGTGAGATAAACGCTACACTCCCGTAACCCGGATTACCAGCCCAGTGATATAACCGCTACACTCCAGTACCCCAGATTACTAGTCCAGTGATATAAACGCAACACTCCCGTGCCCCGGATTACTAGCCCAGTGATATAACCACTACACTCCCGTACCCCGGATTACTAGTCCAGTGATATAAACGCTACACTCCCGTAACCCGGATTACCAGCCAAATGACATAACCGCTACACTCCCGTACCCCGGATTACTAGTCCAGTGATATAAACGCTACACTCCCGTGCCCCGGATTACTAATCCAGTGATATAACCGCTACACTCCCGTACCCCGGCTTACTAGCCCAGTGATATAACCGCTACACTCCCGTATCCCGGATTACTAGTCCAGTGATATAACCGCTACACTCCCGTAACCTGGGTTACTAGTCCAGTGATATAACCGCTACACTCCCGTACCCCGGATTACTAGCACAGTGATATAACCGCTACACTCCCATACCCCGGATTACTAGTCCAGTGATATAACCGCTACACTCCCGTACCCCGGATTACTAGTCCAGTGATATAACCGCTACACTCCTGTACCCCGGATTACTAGTCCAGTGATATAACCGCTACACTCCCATACCCCGGATTACTAGTCCAGTGATATAACAGCTAAGGTCCCGTACCCCGGATTACTAGTCCAGTGATATAACCGCTAACATCCCGTAACCCGGATTACCAGCCCAGTGATATAACCGCTACACTCCCGTACCCCGGATTACTAGCCCAGTGATATCACCGCTACACTCCTGTACCCCGTATTACTAGTCCAGTGATATAACCGCTACACTCCCGTACCCTGGATTACTAGCCCAGTGATACAACCGCTACACTCCCGTACCCCGGATTACTAGTCCACTGATATAACCGCTACACTCCCATACGGTGGATTACTAGTCCAGTGATATAACCGCTACAAACCGTACCCCGGATTACTAGCCCAGTGATATGACCGCTACACTCCCGGACCCCAGATTACCAGCCCAGTGATATAACCGCTGCACTCCCGTACCCCGGATTACTAGTCCAGTGATATAAACGCTACACTCCCGTGCCCCGGATTACTAGCCCAGTGATATAACCACTACACTCCCGCACCCCGGATTACTAGTCCAGTGATATAAACGCTACACTCCCGTAACCCAGATTACTAGCCCAGTGATATAACCGCTACACTCCCGTACCCCGGATTACAAGTCCAGTGATATAAACGCTACACTCCCGTACCCGGGATTACTAGCCCAGTGATATAATCGCTGCACTCCCGTACACCAGATTAATAGACCAGTGATATAACCGCTACACTCCCGTATCCCGGATTACTAGTCCAGTGATATAAACGCTACACTCCGGTCCCCGGGATTACTAGTCCAGTGATATAACCGCTACACTCCCGTACCCCGGAGTACTAACCCAGTGATATAACCGCTACACTCCCTTACCCTGGATTACTAGCCCTGTGATATAACTGCTACACTCCCGTACCCCGGATTATTAGCCCAGTGATATAACCGCTACACTCCCGTAACCCGGATTACTAGTCCAGTGATATTACCGCTGCACTCCCGTACACCGGACTACTAGCCCACTGATATAACCGCTACACTCCCGTACCCCGGATTACTAGTCCAGTGATATAACCGCTACACTCCCTTACCCCGGATTACTAGTCCACTGATATAACCGCTACACTCCCGTACGGTGGATTACTAGTCCAGTGATATAACCGCTACAAACCGTACCCCGGATTACTAGCCCAGTGATATAACCGCTACACTCCCGTACCCCGGATTACCAGCCCAGTGATATAACCGCTGCACTCCCGTACCCCGGATTACTAGTCCAGTGATATAAACGCTCCACTCCCGTGCCCCGGATTACTAGCCCAGTGATATAACCACTACACTCCCGCACCCCGGATTACTAGTCCAGTGATATAAACGCTACACTCCCGTACACCAGATTACTAGCCCAGTGATATAACCGCTACACTCCCGTACCCCGGATTACAAGTCCAGTGATATAAACGCTACACTCCCGTACCCGGGATTACTAGCCCAGTGATATAATCGCTGCTCTCCCGTACACCAGATTAATAGACCAGTGATATAACCGCTACACTCCCGTATCCCGGATTACTAGTCCAGTGATATAAACGCTACACTCCGGTCCCCGGGATTACTAGTCCAGTGATATAACCGCTACACTCCCGTACCCCGGAGTACTAACCCAGTGATATAACCGCTACACTCCCGTACCCTGGATTACTAGCCCTGTGATATAACTGCTACACTCCCGTACCCCGGATTATTAGCCCAGTGATATAACCGCTACAGTCCCGTAACCCGGATTACTAGTCCAGTGATATAACCGCTGCACTCCCGTACCCCGGATTACTAGCCCACTGATATAACCGCTACACTCCCGTACCCCGGATTACTAGTCCAGTGATATAACGGCTACACTCCCGTACCCCGGATTACTAGTCCAGTGATATAACTGCTTAACTCCCGTATCCCGGATTACTAGCCCAGTGATATAACCGCTACACTCCCGTACCCCGGATTACTAGTCCAGTGATATAACCGCTACACTCCCGTACCCCGGATTACTAGCCCAGTGATATAACCGCTACACTCCCGTACCCCGGATTACTAGTCCGGTGATATAACCATTAGACTCCCGTAACCCGGATTACCAGCCCAGTGATATAACCGCTACACTCCCGTACCCGGCATTAGTAGTCCAAAAATAGAACCGCTACACTCCCGTACCCCGGATTACTAGCCCAGTGATATAACCGCTACACTCCCGTACCCCGGATTACTAGCCCAGTTACATAACCGCTACACTCCCGTACCCCGGATTACTAGTCCAGTGATATAACCGCTACACTCCCGTACCCCGAATTACTGGTCCAGTGATATAACCGCTACACTCCCGTACCCCGGATTACTAGTCCAGTGATATAACCGCTACACTCCCGTACCCCGGATTACTAGTCCAGTGATATAACCGCTACACTCACGTACCCCGGATTACTAGTCCAGTGATATAACCGTTACACTCCCGTACCCCGGATTACTGGTCCAGTGATATAACCGCTAAACTCCCGTACCCCGGATCACTAGTCCAGTGATATAACCGCTACACTCCCGTACCCCGGATTACTAGTCCGGTGATATAACCGCGACACTCCCTAACCCCGGATTACTAGCCAGTGATATAACCGCTACACTCCCGTACCCCGGATTACTAGTCCAGTGATATAACCGCTACACTCGCGTACACCGGATTATTAGTCCAGTGATATAACCGTTACACTCCCGTACCCCGGATTACTGGTCCAGTGATATAACCGCTACGCTCCCGTACCCCGTATTACTAGTCCAGTGATATAACCGCTACTCTGCCGTACCCCGGATTACTATCCCAGTGATATAACCGCTACACTCCCGTACCCCGGATTACTAGTCCAGTGACATAACCGCAACACTCCTGTACCCCGGATTACTAATCCAGTGATATAACCGCTACACTCCTGTACCCCGGATTACTAGTCCAGTGATATAACCGCTACACTCCCGTACCCCGGATAACTAGCACAGTGATATAACCGCTACACTCCCGTACCCCGGATTACTAGTCCAGTGATATAACCGCTACACTCCCGTACCCGGGATTACTAGTCCAGTGATATAACCGCTACACTCCTGTACCCCGGATTACTAGTCCAGTGATATAACCGCTACACTCCCATACCCCAGATTACTAGTCCAGTGATATAACAGCTAAGGTCCCGTACCCCAGATTACTAGTCCAGTGATATAACCACTAAACTCCCGTAACCCGGATTACCAGCCCAGTGATATAACCGCTACACTCCCGTACCCCGGATTACTAGCCCAGTGATATCACCGCTACACTCCCGTACCCCGTATTACTAGTCCAGTGATATAACCGCTACACTCCCGTACCCTGGATTACTAGCCCAGTGATACAACCGCTACACTCCCGTACCCCGGATTACTAGCCGTGTGATATAACCGCTACACTCCCGTACCCCGGATTACTTGTCCACTGAAATAACCGCTACACTCCCGTACGGTGGATTACTAGTCCAGTGATATAACCGCTACAAACCGTACCCCGGATTACTAGCCCAGTGATATAACCGCTACACTCCCGTAACCCGGATTACCAGCCCAGTGATATAACCGCTACACTCCCGTACCCCGGAGTACTAACCCAGTGATATAACCGCTACACTCCCGTACCCTGGATTACTAGCCCTGTGATATAACTGCTACACTCCCGTACCCCGGATTATTAGTCCAGTGATATAACCGCTACACTCCCGTAACCCGGATTACTAGTCCAGTGATATAACTGCTGCACTCCCGTACCCCGGATTACTAGGCCACTGATATAACCGCTACACTCCCGTACCCCGGATTACTAGTCCAGTGATATAACCGCTACACTCCCGTACCCCGGATTACTAGTCCAGTGATATAACTGCTTAACTCCCGTACCCCGGATTACTAGCCCAGTGATATAACCGCTACACTCCCGTACCCCGGATTACTAGTCCAGTGATATAACCGCTACACTCCCGTACCCCGGATTACTAGCCCAGTGATATAACCGCTACACTCCCGTACCCCGGATTACTAGTCCAGTGATATAACCATTACACTCCCGTAACCCGGATTACCAGCCCAGTGATATAACCGCTACACTCCCGTACCCGGGATTAGTAGTCCAAAAATAGAACCGCTACACTCCCGTACCCCGGATTACTAGCCCAGTGATATAACCGCTACAGTCCCGTACGCCGGATTACTAGCCCAGTTACATAACCGCTACACTCCCGTACCCCGGATTACTAGTCCAGTGATATAACCGCTACACTCCCGTACCCCGGATTACTGGTCCAGTGATATAACCGCTACACTCCCGTACCCCGGATTACTAGTCCAGTGATATAACCGCTACACTCCCGTACCCCGGATTACTAGTCCAGTGATATAACCGCTACACTCACGTACCCCGTATTACTAGTCCAGTGATATAACCGTTACACTCCCGTACCCCGGATTACTGGTCCAGTGATATAACCGCTAAACTCCCGTACCCCGGATCACTAGTCCAGTGATATAACCGCTACACTCCCGTACCCCGGATTACTAGTCCAGTGATATAACCGCTACACTCCCGTACCCCGCATTACTAGCCAGTGATATAACCGCTACACTCCCGTACCCCGGATTACTAGTCCAGTGATATAACCGCTACACTCGCGTACACCGGATTATTAGTCCAGTGATATAACCGCTACAATCCCGTACCCCGGATTACTAGCCCAGTGATATAACCGCTACACTCCCGTACCCCGGATTACTAGCCCAGTGATATAACCGCTACACTCCCGTATCCCGGATTACCAGTCCAGTGATATAACCGCTACACTCCCGTAACCTGGATTACTAGTCCAGTGATATAACCGCTACACTCCCGTACCCCGGAAAACTAGCACAGTGATATAACCGCTAAACTCCCGTACCCCGGATTACTAGTCCAGTGATATAAACGCAACACTCCCGTGCCCCGGATTACTAGCCCAGTGATATAACCACTACACTCCCGTACCCCGGATTACTAGTCCAGTGATATAAACGCTACACTCCCGTAACCCGGATTACCAGCCAAATGACATAACCGCTACACTCCCGTACCCCGGATTACTAGTCCAGTGATATAAACGCTACACTCCCGTGCCCCGGATTACTAGCCCAGTGATATAACCGCTACACTCCCGTACCCCGGATTACTAGCCCAGTGATATAACCACTACACTCCCGTACCCCGGATTACTAGCCCAGTGATAATTCCGCTACCCTCCCATACCCCGGATTACTAGCCCAGTGATATAACCACTACACTCCCGTACCCCGGATTACTAGTCCAGTGATATAAACGCTACACTCCCGTACCCCGGATTAATAGTCCAGTGATATAACCGCTACACTCCCGTACCCCGGATTACTAGCGCATTGATATAACCGCTACACTCCCGTACCCCGGATTACTAGTCCAGTGACATAACCGCAACACTCCTGTACCCCGGATTACTAATCCAGTGATATAACCGCTACACTCCCGTACCCCGGATTACTAGCCCAGTGATATAACCGCTACACTCCCGTATCCCGGATTACTAGTCCAGTGATATAACCGCTACACTCCCGTAACCTGGGTTACTAGTCCAGTGATATAACCGCTACACTCCCGTACCCCGGATTACTAGCACAGTGATATAACCGCTACACTCCCGTACCGCGGATTACTAGTCCAGTGATATAACCGCTACACTCCCGTACCCCGGATTACTAGTCCAGTGATATAACCGCTACACTCCTGTACCCCGGATTACTAGTCCAGTGATATAACCGCTACACTCCCATACCCCGGATTACTAGTCCAGTGATATAACAGCTAAGGTCCCGTACCCCGGATTACTAGTCCAGTGATATAACCGCTAAACTCCCGTAACCCGGATTACCAGCCCAGTGATATAACCGCTATACTCCCGTACCCCGGATTACTAGCCCAGTGATATCACCGCTACACTCCTGTACCCCGTATTACTAGTCCAGTGATATAACCGCTACACTCCCGTACCCTGGATTACTAGCCCAGTGATACAACCGCTACACTCCCGTACCCCGGATTACTAGTCCACTGATATAACCGCTACACTCCCGTACGGTGGATTACTAGTCCAGTGATATAACCGCTACAAACCGTTACCCCGGATTACTAGCCCAGTGATATAACCGCTACACTCCCGTACCCCGGATTACCAGCCCAGTGATATAACCGCTGCACTCCCGTACCCCGGATTACTAGTCCAGTGATATAAACGCTACACTCCCGTGCCCCGGATTACTAGCCCAGTGATATAACCACTACACTCCCGCACCCCGGATTACTAGTCCAGTGATATAAACGCTACACTCCCGTAACCCAGATTACTAGCCCAGTGATATAACCGCTACACTCCCGTACCCCGGATTACAAGTCCAGTGATATAAACGCTACACTCCCGTACCCGGGATTACTAGCCCAGTGATATAATCGCTGCACTCCCGTACACCAGATTAATAGACCAGTGAAATAACCGCTACACTCCCGTATCCCGGATTACTAGTCCAGTGATATAAACGCTACACTCCGGTCCCCGGGATTACTAGTCCAGTGATATAACCGCTACACTCCCGTACCCTGGAGTACTAACCCAGTGATATAACCGCTACACTCCCGTACCCTGGATTACTAGCCCTGTGATATAACTGCTACACTCCCGTACCCCGGATTATTAGCCCAGTGATATAACCGCTACACTCCCGTAACCCGGATTACTAGTCCAGTGATATAACCGCTGCACTCCCGTACCCCGGATTACTAGCCCACTGATATAACCGCTACACTCCCGTACCCCGGATTACTAGTCCAGTGATATAACCGCTACACTCCCTTACCCCGGATTACTAGTCCACTGATATAACCGCTACACTCCCGTACGGTGGATTACTAGTCCAGTGATATAACCGCTACAAACCGTACCCCGGATTACTAGCCCAGTGATATAACCGCTACACTCCCGTACCCCGGATTACCATCCCAGTGATATAACCGCTGCACTCCCGTACCCCGGATTACTAGTCCAGTGATATAAACGCTACACTCCCGTGCCCCGGATTACTAGCCCAGTGATATAACCACTACACTCCCGCACCCCGGAACACTAGTCCAGTGATATAAACGCTACACTCCCGTACACCAAATTACTAGCCCAGTGATATAACCGCTACACTCCCGTACCCCGGATTACAAGTCCAGTGATATAAACGCTACACTCCCGTACCCGGGATTACTAGCCCAGTGATATAATCGCTGCTCTCCCGTACACCAGATTAATAGACCAGTGATATAACCGCTACACTCCCGTATCCCGGATTACTAGTCCAGTGATATAAACGCTACACTCCGGTCCCCGGGATTACTAGTCCAGTGATATAACCGCTACACTCCCGTACCCCGGAGTACTAACCCAGTGATATAACCGCTACACTCCCGTACCCTGGATTACTAGCCCTGTGATATAACTGCTACACTCCCGTACCCCGGATTATTAGCCCAGTGATATAACCGCTACAGTCCCGTAACCCGGATTACTAGTCCAGTGATATAACCGCTGCACTCCCGTACCCCGGATTACTAGCCCACTGATATAACCGCTACACTCCCGTACCCCGGATTACTAGTCCAGTGATATAACGGCTACACTCCCGTACCCCGGATTACTAGTCCAGTGATATAAACGCTACACTCCCGTCACCCGGATTACCAGCCAAATGACATAACCGCTACACTCCCGTACCCCGGATTACTAGTCCAGTGATATAAACGCTACACTCCCGTGCCCCGGATTACTAGCCCAGTGATATAACCGCTACACTCCCGTACCCCGGATTACTAGCCCAGTGATATAACCACTACACTCCCGTACCCCGGATTACTAGCCCAGTGATAATTCCGCTACCCTCCCATACCCCGGATTACTAGCCCAGTGATATAACCACTACACTCCCGTACCCCGGATTACTAGTCCAGTGATATAAACGCTACACTCCCGTACCCCGGATTAATAGTCCAGTGATATAACCGCTACACTCCCGTACCCCGGATTACTAGCGCATTGATATAACCGCTACACTCCCGTACCCCGGATTACTAGTCCAGTGACATAACCGCAACACTCCTGTACCCTGGATTACTAATCCAGTGATATAACCGCTACACTCCCGTACCCCGGATTACTAGCCCAGTGATATAACCGCTACACTCCCGTATCCCGGATTACTAGTCCAGTGATATAACCGCTACACTCCTGTAACCTGGGTTACTAGTCCAGTGATATAACCGCTACACTCCCCTACCCCGGATTACTAGCACAGTGATATAACCGCTACACTCCCGTACCCCGGATTACTAGTCCAGTGATATAACCGCTACACTCCCGTACCCCGGATTACTAGTCCAGTGATATAACCGCTACACTCCTGTACCCCGGATTACTAGTCCAGTGATATAACCGCTACACTCCCATATTCCGGATTACTAGTCCAGTGATATAACAGCTAAGGTCCCGTACCCCGGATTACTAGTCCAGTGATATAACCGCTAAACTCCCGTAACCCGGATTACCAGCCCAGTGATATAACCGCTACACTCCCGTACCCCGGATTACTAGCCCAGTGATATCACCGCTACACTCCTGTACCCCGTATTACTAGTCCAGTGATATAACCGCTACACTCCCGTACCCTGGATTACTAGCCCAGTGATACAACCGCTACACTCCCGTACCCCGGATTACTAGTCCACTGATATAACCGCTACACTCCTGTACGGTGGATTACTAGTCCAGTGATATAACCGCTACAAACCGTACCCCGGATTACTAGCCCAGTGATATAACCGCTACACTCCCGTACCCCGGATTACCAGCCCAGTGATATAACCGCTGCACTCCCGTACCCCGGATTACTAGTCCAGTGATATAAACGCTACACTCCCGTGCCCCGGATTACTAGCCCAGTGATATAACCACTACACTCCCGCACCCCGGATTACTAGTCCAGTGATATAAACGCTACACTCCCGTAACCCAGATTACTAGCCCAGTGATATAACCGCTACACTCCCGTACCCCGGATTACAAGTCCAGTGATATAAACGCTACACTCCCGTACCCGGGATTACTAACCCAGTGATATAATCGCTGCACTCCCGTACACCAGATTAATAGACCAGTGAAATAACCGCTACACTCCCGTATCCCGGATTACTAGTCCAGTGATATAAACGCTACACTCCGGTCCCCGGGATTACTAGTCCAGTGATATAACCGCTACACTCCCGTACCCCGGAGTACTAACCCAGTGATATAACCGCTACACTCCCGTACCCTGGATTACTAGCCCTGTGATATAACTGCTACACTCCCGTACCCCGGATTATTAGCCCAGTGATATAACCGCTACACTCCCGTAACCCGGATTACTAGTCCAGTGATATAACCGCTGCACTCCCGTACCCCGGATTACTAGCCCACTGATATAACCGCTACACTCCCGTACCCCGGATTACTAGTCCAGTGATATAACCGCTACACTCCCTTACCCCGGATTACTAGTCCACTGATATAACCGCTACACTCCCGTACGGTGGATTACTAGTCCAGTGATATAACCGCTACAAACCGTACCCCGGATTACTAGCCCAGTGATATAACCGCTACACTCCCGTACCCCGGATTACCATCCCAGTGATATAACCGCTGCACTCCCGTACCCCGGATTACTAGTCCAGTGATATAAACGCTACACTCCCGTGCCCCGGATTACTAGCCCAGTGATATAACCACTACACTCCCGCACCCCGGAACACTAGTCGAGTGATATAAACGCTACACTCCCGTACACCAGATTACTAGCCCAGTGATATAACCGCTACACTCCCGTACCCCGGATTACAAGTCCAGTGATATAAACGCTACACTCCCGTACCCGGGATTACTAGCCCAGTGATATAATCGCTGCTCTCCCGTACACCAGATTAATAGACCAGTGATATAACCGCTACACTCCCGTATCCCGGATTACTAGTCCAGTGATATAAACGCTACACTCCGGTCCCCGGGATTACTAGTCCAGTGATATAACCGCTACACTCCCGTACCCCGGAGTACTAACCCAGTGATATAACCGCTACACTCCCGTACCCTGGATTACTAGCCCTGTGATATAACTGCTACACTCCCGTACCCCGGATTATTAGCCCAGTGAGAGAACCGCTACAGTCCCGTAACCCGGATTACTAGTCCAGTGATATAACCGCTGCACTCCCGTACCCCGGATTACTAGCCCACTGATATAACCGCTACACTCCCGTACCCCGGATTACTAGTCCAGTGATATAACGGCTACACTCCCGTACCCCGGATTACTAGTCCAGTGATATAACTGCTCAACTCCCGTATCCCGGAATACTAGCCCAGTCATATAACCGCTACACTCCCGTACCCCGGATTACTAGTCCAGTGATATAACCGCTACACTCCCGTACCCCGGATTACTAGCCCAGTGATATAACCACTACACTCCCGTACCCCGGATTACTAGTCCGGTGATATAACCATTACACTCCCGTAACCCGGATTACCAGCCCAGTGATATAACCGCTACACTCCCGTACCCGGAATTAGTAGTCCAAAAATAGAACCGCTACACTCCCGTACCCCGGATTACGAGCCCAGTGATATAACCGCTACAGTCCCGTACGCCGGATTACTAGCCCAGTTACATAACCGCTACACTCCCGTACCCCGGATTACTAGTCCAGTGATATAACCGCTACACTCCCGTACCCCGGATTACTAGTCCAGTGATATAACCGCTACACTCCCGTACCCCGGATTACAAGTCCAGTGATATAACCGCTACACTCACGTACCCCGGATTACTAGTGCAGTGATATAACCGTTACACTCCCGTACCCCGGATTACTGGTCCAGTGATATAACCGCTAAACTCCCGTACCCCGGATCACTAGTCCAGTGATATAACCGCTACACTCCCGTACCCCGGATTACTAGTCCAGTGATATAACCGCGACACTCCCGTACCCCGGATTACTAGCCAGTGATATAACCGCTACACTCCCGTACCCCGGA
This sequence comes from Isurus oxyrinchus, assembly GCA_026770705.1. NCBI lineage: Eukaryota > Metazoa > Chordata > Chondrichthyes > Lamniformes > Lamnidae > Isurus > Isurus oxyrinchus. Next base: position 195,526 of record JANJGN010000175.1, read on the forward strand.
TTACTAGTCCAGTGATATAACCGCTACACTCGCGTACCCCGGATTATTAGTCCAGTGATATAACCGTTACATTCCCGTACCCCGGATTACTGGTCCAGTGATATAACCGCTACACTCCCGTACCACGTATTACTAGTCCAGTGATATAACCGCTACACTCCCATACCCCGGATTACTAGTCCAGTGATATAACCGCTACACTGCCGTACCCCGGATTACTATCCCAGTGATATAACCGCTACACTCCCGTACCCCGGATTACTAGTCCAGTGACATAACCGCAACACTCCTGTACCCCGGATTACTAATCCAGTGATATAACCGCTACACTCCCGTACCCCGGATTACTAGTCCAGTGATATAACCGCTACACTCCCGTACCCCGGATAACTAGCACAGTGATATAACCGCTACACTCCCGTACCCCGGATTACTAGTCCAGTGATATAACCGCTACACTCCCGTACCCCGGATTACTAGTCCAGTGATATAACCGCTACACTCCTGTACCCCGGATTACTAGTCCAGTGATATAACCGCTACACTCCCATACCCCAGATTACTAGTCCAGTGATATAACAGCTAAGGTCCCGTACCCCAGATTACTAGTCCAGTGATATAACCACTAAACTCCCGTAACCCGGAGTACCAGCCCAGTGATATAACCGCTACACTCCCGTACCCCGGATTACTAGCCCAGTGATATCACCGCTACACTCCCGTACCCCGTATTACTAGTCCAGTGATATAACCGCTACACTCCCGTACCCCGGATTACTAGCCCAGTGATATCACCGCTACACTCCCGTACCCCGTATTACTAGCCCAGTGATATCACCGCTACACTCCCGTACCCCGTATTACTAGGCCAGTGATATAACCGCTACACTCCCGTACCCCGGATTACTAGTCCAGTGATATAACCGCTACACTCCTGTACCCTGGATTACTAGCCCAGTGATACAACCGCTACACTCCCGTACCCCGGATTACTAGCCGTGTGATCTAACCGCTACACTCCCGTACCCCGGATTACTTGTCCACTGAAATAACCGCTACACTCCCGTACGGTGGATTACTAGTCCAGTGATATAACCGCTACAAACCGTACCCCGGATTACTAGCCCAGTGATATAACCGCTACACTCCCGTAACCCGGATTACCAGCCCAGTGATATAACCGCTACACTCCCGTACCCCGGAGTACTAACCCAGTGATATAACCGCTACACTCCCGTACCCTGGATTACTAGCCCTGTGATATAACTGCTACACTCCTGTACCCCGGATTATTAGCCCAGTGATATAACCGCTACACTCCCGTAACCCGGATTACTAGTCCAGTGATATAACCGCTGCACTCCCGTACCCCGGATTACTAGGCCACTGATATAACCGCTACACTCCCGTACCCCGGATTACTAGTCCAGTGATATAACTGCTTAACTCCCGTACCCCGGCTTACTAGCCCAGTGATATAACCGCTACACTCCCGTACCCCGGATTACTAGTCCAGTGGTATAACCGCTACACTCCCGTACCCCGGATTACTAGCCCAGTGATATAACCGCTACACTCCCATACCCCGGATTACTAGTCCGGTGATATAACCATTACACTCCCGTAACCCGGATTACCAGCCCAGTGATATAACCGCTACACTCCCGTACCCGGGATTAGTAGTCCAAAAATAGAACCGCTACACTCCCGTACCCCGGATTACTAGCCCAGTGATATAACCGCTACAGTCCCGTACGCCGGATTACTAGCCCAATTACATAACCGCTACACTCCCGTACCCCGGATTACTAGTCCAGTGATATAACCGCTACACTCCCGTACCCCGGATTACTGGTCCAGTGATATAACCGCTACACTCCCGTACCCCGGATTACTAGTCCAGTGATATAACCGCTACACTCCCGTACCCCGGATTACTAGTCCAGTGATATAACCGCTACACTCATGTACCACGTATTACTAGTCCAGTGATATAACCGTTACACTCCCGTACCCCGGATTACTGGTCCAGTGATATAACCGCTAAACTCCCGTACCCCGGATCACTAGTCCAGTGATATAACCGCTACACTCCCGTACCCCGGATTACTAGTCCAGTGATATAACCGCTACACTCCCGTACCCCGGATTACTAGCCAGTGATATAACCGCTACACTCCCGTACCCCGGATTACTAGTCCAGTGATATAACCGCTACACTCGCGTACACCGGATTATTAGTCCAGTGATATAACCGCTACACTCCCGTACCCCGGATTACTAGCCCAGTGATATAACCGCTACACTCCCGTACCCCGGATTACTAGCCCAGTGATATAACCGCTACACTCCCGTATCCCGGATTACCAGTCCAGTGATATAACCGCTACACTCCCGTAACCTGGATTACTAGTCCAGTGATATAACCGCTACACTCCCGTACCCCGGAAAACTAGCACAGTGATATAACCGCTAAACTCCCGTACCCCGGATTACTAGTCCAGTGATATAACCGCTACACTCCCGTACCCCGGATTACTAGTCCAGTGATATAACCGCTACACTCCTGTACCCCGGATTACTAGTCCAGTGATATAACCGCTACACTCCCATACCCCAGATTACTAGTCCAGTGATATAACAGCTAAGGTCCCGTACCCCGGATTACAAGTCCAGTGATATAACCGCTAAACTCCCGTAACCCGGATTACCATCCCAGTGATATAACCGCTACACTCCCGTACCCCGGATTACTAGCCCAGTGATATCACCGCTACACTCCCGTACCCCGTATTACTAGTCCAGTGATATAACCGCTACACTCCCGTACCCTGGATTACTAGCCCAGTGATACAACCGCTACACTCCCGTACCCCGGATTTTAGCCGTGTGATATAACCGCTACACTCCCGTACCCCGGATTACTTGTCCACTGATATAACCGCTACACTCCCATACGGTGGATTACTAGTCCAGTGATATAACCGCTACAAACCGTACCCCGGATTACTAGCCCAGTGATATAACCGCTACACTCCCGTAAACCGGATTACCAGCCCAGTGATATAACCGCTACACTCCCGTGCCCCGGATTACTAGTCCAGTGATATAAACGCTACACTCCCGTACCCCGGATTACAAGTCCAGTGATATAAACGCTACACTCCCGTACCCGGGATTACTAGCCCAGTGATATAATCGCTGCACTCCCGTATACCAGATTACTAGACCAGTGATATAACCGCTACACTCCCGTATCCCGGATTACTAGTCCAGTGATATAAACGCTACACTCCGGTCCCCGGGATTACTAGTCCAGTGATATAACCGCTACACTCCCGTACCCCGGAGTACTAACCCAGTGATATAACCGCTTCACTCCCGTACCCTGGATTACTAGCCCAGTGATATAACTGCTACACTCCCGTACCCCGGATTATTAGCCCAGTGATATAACCGCTACACTCCCGGAACCCGGATTACTAGTCCAGTGATATAACGGCTGCACTCCAGTTCCCCGGATTACTAGCCCACTGATATAACCGCTACACTCCCGTACCCCGGATTACTTGTCCAGTGATATAACCGCTACACTCCCGTACCCCGGATTACTAGTCCAGTGATATAACTGCTTAACTCCCGTACCCCGGATTACTAGCCCAGTGATATAACCGCTACACTCCCGTACCCCGGATTACTAGTCCAGTGATATAACCGCTACACTCCCGTACCCCGGATTACTAGCCCAGTGATATAACCGCTACACTACCGTACCCCGGATTACTAGTCCGGTGATATAACCATTTCACTCCCGTAACCCGGATTACCAGCCCAGTGATATAACCGCTACACTCCCGTACCTGCGATTAGTAGTCCAAAAATAGAACCGCTACACTCCCGTACCCCGGATTACTAGCCCAGTGATATAACCGCTACAGTCCCGTACGCCGGATTACTAGCCCAGTTACATAACCGCTACACTCCCGTACCCCGGATGACAAGTCCAGTGATATAACCGCTACACTCCCGTACCCCGGATTACTAGTCCGGTGATATACCCGCTACACTCCCTTGCCCCGGATGACTCGACCAGTGATATAACCGCTACACTCCCGTACCCCGGATTACTAGTCCAGTGATATAACCGCTACACTCCCGTACCCCGGATTACTAGCACGGTGATATCACCGCTACACTCCCTTGCCCCGGATTACTAGTCCAGTGATATAACATTTACACTCCCGTAACCTGGATTACTAGTCCAGTGATATAACCGCTACACTCCCGTACCCCAGATTACTGGTCCAGTGATATAACCGCTACACTCCCGTTCCCTGGATTACTAGTCCAGTGATATAACCGCTATACTCCCGTACCCCGGATTACTAGTCCAGTGATATAACCGCTACACTCAGGTACCCCTGATTACTAGTCCAGTGATATAACCGCTACACTCCCGTACCCCGGATTACTAGTCCAGTGATATAACCGCTACACTCACGTACCCCGGATTACTAGTCCAGTGATATAACCGCTACACTCCCGTACCCCGGATTACTAGTCCAGTGATATAACCGTTACACTCCCGTACCCCGGATTACTGGTCCAGTGATATAACCGCTACACTCACGTACCCCGGATTACTAGTCCAGTGATATAACCGCTACACTCCCGTACCCCGGATTACTAGTCCAGTGATATAACCGTTACACTCCCGTACCCCGGATTACTGGTCCAGTGATATAACCGCTAAACTCCCGTACCCCGGATCACTAGTCCAGTGATATAACCGCTACACTCCCGTACCCCGGATTACTAGTCCAGTGATATAACCGCTACTTTCCCGTACCCCGGATTACTAGCCAGTGATATAACCGCTACACTCCCGTACCCCGGATTACTAGTCCAGTGATATAACCGCTACACTCGCGTACACCGGATTATTAGTCCAGTGATATAACCGTTACACTCCCGTACCCCGGATTACTGGTCCAGTGATATAACCGCTACACTCCCGTACCCCGTATTACTAGTCCAGTGATATAACCGCTACACTCCCGTACCCCGGATTACTAGTCCAGTGATATAACCGCTACATTCCCGTACCCCGGATTACTAGTCCAGTGATATAACCGCTACACTCCCGTACCCCGGATTACTAGCCCAGTGATATAACCGCTTCTCTCCCGTACCCCGGATTACTAGTCCAGTGACATAACCGCAACACTCCTGTACCCCTTATTACTAATCCAGTGATATAACCGCTACACTCCCGTACCCCGGATTACTAGCCCAGTGATATAACCGCTACACTCCCGTACCCCGGATTACTAGCCCAGTGATATAACCGCTACACTCCCGTATCCCGGATTACTAGTCCAGTGATATAACCGCTACACTCCCGTAACCTGGATTAGTAGTCCAGTGATATAACCGCTACACTCCCGTACCCCGGATTACTAGCACAGTGATATACCCGCTACACTCCCGTACCCCGGATTACTAGTCCAGTGATATAACCGCTACACTCCCATACCCCGGATTACTAGTCCAGTGATATAACCGCTACACTCCTGTACCCCGGATTACTAGTCCAGTGATATAACCGCTACACTCCCATACCCCGGATTACTAGTCCAGTGATATAACAGCTAAGGTCCCGTACCCCGGATTACTAGTCCAGTGATATAACCGCTAAACTCCCGTAACCCGGATTACCAGCCCAGTGATATAACCGCTACACTCCCGTACCCTGGATTACTAGCCCAGTGATATCACCGCTACACTCCCGTACCCCGTATTACTAGCCCAGTGATATAACCGCTACACTCCCGTACCATGGATTACGAGCCCAGTGATACAACCGCTACACTCCCGTACCCCGGATTACTAGCCGTGTGATATAACCGCTACATTCCCGTACCCTGGATTACTAGTCCACTGATATAACCGCTACACTCCCTTACGGTGGATTACTAGTCCAGTGATATAACCGCTACAAACCGTACCCCGGATTACTAGCCCAGTGATATAACCGCTACACTCCCGTAACCCGGATTACCAGCCCAGTGATATAACCGCTACACTCCCGTACCCCGGATTACTAGTCCAGTGATATAAACGCTACACTCCCGTGCCCCGGATTACTAGCCCAGTGATATAACCACTACACTCCTGTACCCCGGATTACTAGTCCAGTGATATAAACGCTACACTCCCGTACACCAGATTACTAGCCCAGTGATATAACCGCTACACTCCCGTACCCCGGATTACAAGTCCAGTGATATAAACGCTACACTCCCGTACCCGGTATTACTAGTCCAGTGATATAATCGCTGCACTCCCGTACACCAGATTACTAGACCAGTTATATAACCGCTACACTCCCGTATCCCGGATTACTAGTCCAGTGATATAAACGCTCCACTCCGGTCCCCGGGATTACTAGTCCAGTGATATAACCGCTACACTCCCGTACCCCGGAGTAATAACCCAGTGATATAACCGCTACACTCCCGGACCCTGGATTACTAGCCCAGTGATATAACTGCTACATTCCCGTACCCCGGATTATTAGCCCAGTGATATAACCGCTACACTCCCGTAACCCGGATTACTAGTCCAGTGATATAACCACTGCACTCCCGTACCCGGATTACTAGCCCACTGATATAACCGCTACACTCCCGTACCCCGGATAACTAGTCCAGTGATATAACCGCTACACTCCCGTACCCCGGATTACTAGTCCAGTGATATAACTGCTTAACTCCCGTACCCCGGATTACTAGCCCAGTGATATAACCGCTACACTCCCGTACCCCGGATTACTAGTCCAGTGATATAACCGCTACACTCCCGTACCCCGGATTACTAGCCCAGTGATATAACCGCTACACTCCCGTACCCCGGATTACTTTTCCGGTGATATAACCATTACACTCCCGTAACCCGGATTACCAGCCCAGTGATATAACCGCTACTCTCCCGTACCCGGGATTAGTAGTCCAAAAATAGAACCGCTACACTCCCGTACCCCGGATTACTAGCCCAGTGATATAACCGCTACAGTCCCGTACGCCGGATTACTAGCCCAGTAACATAACCGCTACACTCCCGTACCCCGGATTACTAGTCCAGTGATAGAACCGCTACACTCCCGTACCCCGGATTACTAGTCCAGTGATATAACCGCTACACTCCCTTGCCCCGGATGACTCGACCAGTGATATAACCGTTACACTCCCGTACCCCGGATTACTAGTCCAGTGATATATCCGCTACACTCCCGTACCCCGGATTACTAGCCCGGTGATATCACCGCTACACTACCTTGCCCCGGATTACTAGTCCAGTGATATAACCGCTGCACTCCCGTACCCCGGATTACTAGGCCACTGATATAACCGCTACACTCCCGTACCCCGGATTACTAGTCCAGTGATATAACTGCTTAACTCCCGTACCCCGGCTTACTAGCCCAGTGATATAACCGCTACACTCCCGTACCCCGGATTACTAGTCCAGTGGTATAACCGCTACACTCCCGTACCCCGGATTACTAGCCCAGTGATATAACCGCTACACTCCCATACCCCGGATTACTAGTCCGGTGATATAACCATTACACTCCCGTAACCCGGATTACCAGCCCAGTGATTTAACCGCTACACTCCCGTACCCGGGATTAGTAGTCCAAAAATAGAACCGCTACACTCCCGTACCCCGGATTACTAGCCCAGTGATATAACCGCTACAGTCCCGTACGCCGGATTACTAGCCCAATTACATAACCGCTACACTCCCGTACCCCGGATTACTAGTCCAGTGATATAACCGCTACACTCCCGTACCCCGGATTACTGGTCCAGTGATATAACCGCTACACTCCCGTACCCCGGATTACTAGTCCAGTGATATAACCGCTACACTCCAGTACCCCGGATTACTAGTCCAGTGATATAACCGCTACACTCATGTACCACGTATTACTAGTCCAGTGATATAACCGTTACACTCCCGTACCCCGGATTACTGGTCCAGTGATATAACCGCTAAACTCCCGTACCCCGGATCACTAGTCCAGTGATATAACCGCTACACTCCCGTACCCCGGATTACTAGTCCAGTGATATAACCGCTACACTCCCGTACCCCGGATTACTAGCCAGTGATATAACCGCTACACTCCCGTACCCCGGATTACTAGTCCAGTGATATAACCGCTACACTCGCGTACACCGGATTATTAGTCCAGTGATATAACCGCTACACTCCCGTACCCCGGATTACTAGCCCAGTGATATAACCGCTACACTCCCGTACCCCGGATTACTAGCCCAGTGATATAACCGCTACACTCCCGTATCCCGGATTACCAGTCCAGTGATATAACCGCTACACTCCCGTAACCTGGATTACTAGTCCAGTGATATAACCGCTACACTCCCGTACCCCGGAAAACTAGCACAGTGATATAACCGCTAAACTCCCGTACCCCGGATTACTAGTCCAGTGATATAACCGCTACACTCCCGTACCCCGGATTACTAGTCCAGTGATATAACCGCTACACTCCTGTACCCCGGATTACTAGTCCAGTGATATAACCGCTACACTCCAATACCCCAGATTACTAGTCCAGTGATATAACAGCTAAGGTCCCGTACCCCGGATTACAAGTCCAGTGATATAACCGCTAAACTCCCGTAACCCGGATTACCAGCCCAGTGATATAACCGCTACACTCCCGTACCCCGGATTACTAGCCCAGTGATATCACCGCTACACTCCCGTACCCCGTATTACTAGTCCAGTGATATAACCGCTACACTCCCGTACCCTGGATTACTAGCCCAGTGATACAACCGCTACACTCCCGTACCCCGGATTTTAGCCGTGTGATATAACCGCTACACTCCCGTACCCCGGATTACTTGTCCACTGATATAACCGCTACACTCCCATACGGTGGATTACTAGTCCAGTGATATAACCGCTACAAACCGTACCCCGGATTACTAGCCCAGTGATATAACCGCTACACTCCCGTAAACCGGATTACCAGCCCAGTGATATAACCGCTACACTCCCGTGCCCCGGATTACTAGTCCAGTGATATAAACGCTACACTCCCGTACCCCGGATTACAAGTCCAGTGATATAAACGCTACACTGCCGTACCCGGGATTACTAGCCCAGTGATATAATCGCTGCACTCCCGTATACCAGATTACTAGACCAGTGATATAACCGCTACACTCCCGTATCCCGGATTACTAGTCCAGTGATATAAACGCTACACTCCGGTCCCCGGGATTACTAGTCCAGTGATATAACCGCTACACTCCCGTACCCCGGAGTACTAACCCAGTGATATAACCGCTTCACTCCCGTACCCTGGATTACTAGCCCAGTGATATAACTGCTACACTCCCGTACCCCGGATTATTAGCCCAGTGATATAACCGCTACACTCCCGGAACCCGGATTACTAGTCCAGTGATATAACGGCTGCACTCCAGTTCCCCGGATTACTAGCCCACTGATATAACCGCTACACTCCCGTACCCCGGATTACTAGTCCAGTGATATAACCGCTACACTCCCGTACCCCGGATTACTAGTCCAGTGATATAACTGCTTAACTCCCGTACCCCGGATTACTAGCCCAGTGATATAACCGCTACACTCCCGTACCCCGGATTACTAGTCCAGTGATATAACCGCTACACTCCCGTACCCCGGATTACTAGCCCAGTGATATAACCGCTACACTACCGTACCCCGGATTACTAGTCCGGTGATATAACCATTTCACTCCCGTAACCCGGATTACCAGCCCAGTGATATAACCGCTACACTCCCGTACCTGCGATTAGTAGTCCAAAAATAGAACCGCTACACTCCCGTACCCCGGATTACTAGCCCAGTGATATAACCGCTACAGTCCCGTACGCCGGATTACTAGCCCAGTTACATAACCGCTACACTCCCGTACCCCGGATGACAAGTCCAGTGATATAACCGCTACACTCCCGTACCCCGGATTACTAGTCCGGTGATATACCCGCTACACTCCCTTGCCCCGGATGACTCGACCAGTGATATAACCGCTACACTCCCGTACCCCGGATTACTAGTCCAGTGATATAACCGCTACACTCCCGTACCCCGGATTACTAGCACGGTGATATCACCGCTACACTCCCTTGCCCCGGATTACTAGTCCAGTGATATAACATTTACACTCCCGTAACCTGGATTACTAGTCCAGTGATATAACCGCTACACTCCCGTACCCCAGATTACTGGTCCAGTGATATAACCGCTACACTCCCGTTCCCTGGATTACTAGTCCAGTGATATAACCGCTATACTCCCGTACCCCGGATTACTAGTCCAGTGATATAACCGCTACACTCAGGTACCCCTGATTACTAGTCCAGTGATATAACCGCTACACTCCCGTACCCCGGATTACTAGTCCAGTGATATAACCGCTACACTCACGTACCCCGGATTACTAGTCCAGTGATATAACCGCTACACTCCCGTACCCCGGATTACTAGTCCAGTGATATAACCGTTACACTCCCGTACCCCGGATTACTGGTCCAGTGATATAACCGCTACACTCACGTACCCCGGATTACTAGTCCAGTGATATAACCGCTACACTCCCGTACCCCGGATTACTAGTCCAGTGATATAACCGTTACACTCCCGTACCCCGGATTACTGGTCCAGTGATATAACCGCTAAACTCCCGTACCCCGGATCACTAGTCCAGTGATATAACCGCTACACTCCCGTACCCCGGATTACTAGTCCAGTGATATAACCGCTACTTTCCCGTACCCCGGATTACTAGCCAGTGATATAACCGCTACACTCCCGTACCCCGGATTACTAGTCCAGTGATATAACCGCTACACTCGCGTACACCGGATTATTAGTCCAGTGATATAACCGTTACACTCCCGTACCCCGGATTACTGGTCCAGTGATATAACCGCTACACTCCCGTACCCCGTATTACTAGTCCAGTGATATAACCGCTACACTCCCGTACCCCGGATTACTAGTCCAGTGATATAACCGCTACATTCCCGTACCCCGGATTACTAGTCCAGTGATATAACCGCTACACTCCCGTACCCCGGATTACTAGCCCAGTGATATAACCGCTACTCTCCCGTACCCCGGATTACTAGTCCAGTGACATAACCGCAACACTCCTGTACCCCTTATTACTAATCCAGTGATATAACCGCTACACTCCCGTACCCCGGATTACTAGCCCAGTGATATAACCGCTACACTCCCGTACCCCGGATTACTAGCCCAGTGATATAACCGCTACACTCCCGTATCCCGGATTACTAGTCCAGTGATATAACCGCTACACTCCCGTAACCTGGATTAGTAGTCCAGTGATATAACCGCTACACTCCCGTACCCCGGATTACTAGCACAGTGATATACCCGCTACACTCCCGTACCCCGGATTACTAGTCCAGTGATATAACCGCTACACTCCCATACCCCGGATTACTAGTCCAGTGATATAACCGCTACACTCCTGTACCCTGGATTACTAGTCCAGTGATATAACCGCTACACTCCCATACCCCGGATTACTAGTCCAGTGATATAACAGCTAAGGTCCCGTACCCCGGATTACTAGTCCAGTGATATAACCGCTAAACTCCCGTAACCCGGATTACCAGCCCAGTGATATAACCGCTACACTCCCGTACCCTGGATTACTAGCCCAGTGATATCACCGCTACACTCCCGTACCCCGTATTACTAGTCCAGTGATATAACCGCTACACTCCCGTACCATGGATTACGAGCCCAGTGATACAACCGCTACACTCCCGTACCCCGGATTACTAGCCGTGTGATATAACCGCTACATTCCCGTACCCTGGATTACTAGTCCACTGATATAACCGCTACACTCCCTTACGGTGGATTACTAGTCCAGTGATATAACCGCTACAAACCGTACCCCGGATTACTAGCCCAGTGATATAACCGCTACACTCCCGTAACCCGGATTACCAGCCCAGTGATATAACCGCTACACTCCCGTACCCCGGATTACTAGTCCAGTGATATAAACGCTACACTCCCGTGCCCCGGATTACTAGCCCAGTGATATAACCACTACACTCCTGTACCCCGGATTACTAGTCCAGTGATATAAACGCTACACTCCCGTACACCAGATTACTAGCCCAGTGATATAACCGCTACACTCCCGTACCCCGGATTACAAGTCCAGTGATATAAACGCTACACTCCCGTACCCGGGATTACTAGTCCAGTGATATAATCGCTGCACTCCCGTACACCAGATTACTAGACCAGTTATATAACCGCTACACTCCCGTATCCCGGATTACTAGTCCAGTGATATAAACGCTCCACTCCGGTCCCCGGGATTACTAGTCCAGTGATATAACCGCTACACTCCCGTACCCCGGAGTAATAACCCAGTGATATAACCGCTACACTCCCGGACCCTGGATTACTAGCCCAGTGATATAACTGCTACATTCCCGTACCCTGGATTATTAGCCCAGTGATATAACCGCTACACTCCCGTAACCCGGATTACTAGTCCAGTGATATAACCACTGCACTCCCGTACCCGGATTACTAGCCCACTGATATAACCGCTACACTCCCGTACCCCGGATAACTAGTCCAGTGATATAACCGCTACACTCCCGTACCCCGGATTACTAGTCCAGTGATATAACTGCTTAACTCCCGTACCCCGGATTACTAGCCCAGTGATATAACCGCTACACTCCCGTACCCCGGATTACTAGTCCAGTGATATAACCGCTACACTCCCGTACCCCGGATTACTAGCCCAGTGATATAACCGCTACACTCCCGTACCCCGGATTACTTTTCCGGTGATATAACCATTACACTCCCGTAACCCGGATTACCAGCCCAGTGATATAACCGCTACTCTCCCGTACCCGGGATTAGTAGTCCAAAAATAGAACCGCTACACTCCCGTACCCCGGATTACTAGCCCAGTGATATAACCGCTACAGTCCCGTACGCCGGATTACTAGCCCAGTAACATAACCGCTACACTCCCGTACCCCGGATTACTAGTCCAGTGATAGAACCGCTACACTCCCGTACCCCGGATTACTAGTCCAGTGATATAACCGCTACACTCCCTTGCCCCGGATGACTCGACCAGTGATATAACCGTTACACTCCCGTACCCCGGATTACTAGTCCAGTGATATATCCGCTACACTCCCGTACCCCGGATTACTAGCCCGGTGATATCACCGCTACACTACCTTGCCCCGGATTACTAGTCCAGTGATATAACATTTACACTCCCGTACCCTGGATTACTAGTCCAGTGATATAACCGCTACACTCCCGTACCCCAGATTACTGGTCCAGTGATATAACCGCTACACTCCCGTACCCCGGATTACTAGTCCAGTGATATAACCGCTACACTCCAGTACCCCGGATTACTAGTCCAGTGATATAACCGCTACACTCACGTACCCCGGATTACAAGTCCAGTGATATAACCGTTACACTCCCGTACCCCGGATTACTGGTCCAGTGATATAACCGCTACACTCCCGTACCCCGGATCACTAGTCCAGTGATATAACCGCTACACTCCCGTACCCCGGATTACTAGTCCAGTGATATAATCGCTACACTCCCGTACCTCGGATTACAAGCCAGTGATATAACCGCTACACTCCCGTACCCCGGATTACTAGTCCAGTGATATAACCGCTAATCTCGCGTACACCGGATTATTAGTCCAGTGATATAACCGTTACACTCCCGTACCCCGGATTACTGGTCCAGTGATATAACCGCTACACTCCCGTTCCCCGTATTACTAGTCCAGTGATATAACCGCTACACTCCCGTACCGCGGATTACTAGTCCAATGATATAACCGCTACATTCCCGTACCCCGGATTACTAGTCCAGTGATATAACCGCTACACTCCCGTACCCCGGATTACTAGCCCAGTGATATAACCGCTACACTCCCGTACCCCGGATTACTAGCCCAGTGATATGACCACCACACTCCCGTACCCCGGATTACTAGTCCAGTGATATAACCGCTACACTCCCGTACCCCGGATTACTAGCCCAGTGATATAACTGCTACACTCCCGTACCCTGGATTACTAGCCCATTGATATAACTGCTACAATCCCGAACCCCGGATTACTAGTCCAGTGATATAACTGCTACAAACCCTTACCCCGGATAACTAGTACAGTGATATAACCGCTACACTCCCGTACCTCGGATTACTAGTCCAGTGATATAACCGCTACACCCCCGTACCCCGGATTACTAGTCCAGTGATATAACCGCTACACTCCCGTACCCCGGATTATTAGTCCAGTGATATAACCTCTATACTCCCGTACCCCGGATTACTAGCCCAGTGATATAACCGCTACATTCCCGTACCCCGGTTTACTTGTCCAGTCATATAACCGCTACAATCCCGTACCCCGGATTACTAGTCCATTGATATAACCGCTACACTCCCGTACCCCGGATTACCATCCCAGTGATATAACCGCTACACTCCCGTACCCCGGATTACTAGTCCAGTTATATAACCACTACACTCCCGTACCCCGGATTACGAGCCCAGTGATATAACCGCTAAACTCCCGTACCCCGGATTACTAGCCCAGTGATATAACCGCTAGACTCCCTAACCCCGGATTACTAGTCCAGTGATATAACCGCTACACTCCCGTACCCCGGATTACTTGTCCAGTGATGTAACCGCTACATTCCCGGACCCTGGATTACTAGCCCAGTGATATAACCGCTACACTCCCGTACCCCGGATTACTAATCCAGTGATATAACCGCTACACTCCCGTACCCCGGATTACTAGCCCAGTGATATAACCACTACACTCCCGTACCCCGGATTACTAGCCCAGTGATATAACCGCTACACTCCCGTATCCCGGATTACTAGTCCAGTGATATAACCGCTACCCTCCCATACCCCGGATTACTAGTCCAGTGATATAAACGCTACACTCCCGTACACCAGATTACTAGCCCAGTGTTATTACCGCTACACTCCCGTACCCCGGATTACAAGTCCAGTGATATTAACGCTACACTCCCGTACCCGGGATTACTAGCCCAGTGATATAATCGCTGCACTCCCGTACACCAGATTACTAGACCAGTGATATAACCGCTACACTCCCGTACCCCGGATTACTAGTCCAGTGATATAAACGCTACACTCCGGTCCCCGGGATTACTATTCCAGTGATATAACCGCTACACTCCCGTACCCCAGAGTACTAGCCCAGTGATATAACCGCTACACTCCCGTACCCTGGATTACGAGCCCAGTGATATAACTGCTACACTCCCGTACCCCGTATTATTAGCCCAGTGATATAACCGCTACACTCCCGTAACCCGGATTACTAGTCCAGTGATATAACCGCTGCACTCCCGTACCCTGGATTACTAGCCCACTGATATAACCGCTACACTCCCGTACCCCGGATTACTAGTCCACTTATATAACCGCTACACTCCCGTACCCCGGATTACTAGTGCAGTGATATAACTGCTTCACTCCCGTACCCCGGATTACTAGCCCAGTGATATAACCGCTACACTCCCGTACCCCGGATTACTAGTCCAGTGATATAACCGCTACACTCCCGTACCCCGGATTACTAGCCCAGTGATATAACCGCTACACTCCCGTACCCCGGATTACTAGTCCGGTGATATAACCATTACACTCCCGTAACCCGGATTACCAGCCCAGTGATATAACCGCTACACTCCCGTACCCGGGATTAGTAGTCCAAAAATATAACCGCTACCCTCCCGTACCCCGGATTACTAGCCCAGTGATATAACCGCTACAGTCCCATACGCCGGATTACTAGCCCAGTTACATAACCGCTACACACCCGTACCCCGGATTACTAGTCCAGTGATATAACCACTACACTCCCGTACCCCGGATTACTAGTCCAGTGATATAACCGCTACACTCCCTTGCCCCGGATGACTCGACCAGTGATATAACCGTTACACTCCCGTACCCCGGATTACTAGTTCAGTGATATAACCGCTACACTCCCGTACCCCGGATTACTAGCCCGGTGATATCACCGCTACACTCCCTTTCCCCGGATTACTAGTCCAGTGATATAACTTTTACACTCCCGTACCCTGGATTACTTGTCCAGTGATATAACCGCTACACTCCCGTACCCCAGATTACTGGTCCAGTGATGTAACCGCTACACTCCCTTACCCCGGATTACTAGTCCAGTGATATAACCGCTACACTCCCGTACCGCGGATTACTAGTCCAGTGATATAACAGCTACACTCACGTACCCCGGATGACTAGCCCATTGATATAACCGTTACACTCCCGTACCCCGGAATACTGGTCCAGTGATATAACCGCTACTCTCCCGTACCCCGGATCACTAGTCCAGTGATATAACTGCTACACTCCCGTACTCCGCATTACTAGTCCAGTGATATAACCGCTACACTCCCGTACCCCGGATTACTAGCCCAGTGATATAACCGCTACAGTCCCGTACGCCGGATTACTAGCCCAGTTACATAACCGCTACACTCCCGTACCCCGGATTACTAGTCCAGTGTTAGAACCGCTACACTCCCGTACCCCGGATTACTAGTCCAGTGATATAACCGCTACACTCCCTTGCCCCGGATGACTCGACCAGTGATATAACCGTTACACTCCCGTACCCCGGATTACTAGTCCAGTGATATATCCGCTACACTCCCGTACCCCGGATTACTAGCCCGGTGATATCACCGCTACACTACCTTGCCCCGGATTACTAGTCCAGTGATATAACATTTACACTCCCGTACCCTGGATTACTAGTCCAGTGATATAACCGCTACACTCCCGTACCCCAGATTACTGGTCCAGTGATATAACCGCTACACTCCCGTACCCCGGATTACTAGTCCAGTGATATAACCGCTACACTCCAGTACCCCGGATTACTAGTCCAGTGATATAACCGCTACACTCACGTACCCCGGATTACAAGTCCAGTGATATAACCGTTACACTCCCGTACCCCGGATCACTAGTCCAGTGATATAACCGCTACACTCCCGTACCCCGGATTACTAGTCCAGTGATATAATCGCTACACTCCCGTACCTCGGATTACAAGCCAGTGATATAACCGCTACACTCCCGTACCCCGGATTACTAGTCCAGTGATATAACCGCTAATCTCGCGTACACCGGATTATTAGTCCAGTGATATAACCGTTACACTCCCGTACCCCGGATTACTGGTCCAGTGATATAACCGCTACACTCCCGTTCCCCGTATTACTAGTCCAGTGATATAACCGCTACACTCCCGTACCGCGGATTACTAGTCCAATGATATAACCGCTACATTCCCGTACCCCGGATTACTAGTGCAATGATATAACCGCTACACTCCCGTACCCCGGATTACTAGCCCAGTGATATAACCGCTACACTCCCGTACCCCGGATTACTAGCCCAGTGATATGACCACTACACTCCCGTACCCCGGATTACTAGTCCAGTGATATAACCGCTACACTCCCGTAGCCCGGATTACTAGCCCAGTGATATAACTGCTACACTCCCGTACCCTGGATTACTAGCCCATTGATATAACTGCTACAATCCCGAACCCCGGATTACTAGTCCAGTGATATAACTGCTACACACCCTTACCCCGGATAACTAGTACAGTGATATAACCGCTACACTCCCGTACCTCGGATTACTAGTCCAGTGATATAACCGCTACACCCCCGTACCCCGGATTACTAGTCCAGTGATATAACCGCTACACTCCCGTACCCCGGATTATTAGTCCAGTGATATAACCTCTATACTCCCGTACCCCGGATTACTAGCCCAGTGATATAACCGCTACATTCCCGTACCCCGGTTTACTTGTCCAGTCATATAACCGCTACAATCCCGTACCCCGGATTACTAGTCCATTGATATAACCGCTACACTCCCGTACCCCGGATTACTATCCCAGTGATATAACCGCTACACTCCCGTACCCCGGATTACTAGTCCAGTTATATAACCACTACACTCCCGTACCCCGGATTACGAGCCCAGTGATATAACCGCTAAACTCCCGTACCCCGGATTACTAGCCCAGTGATATAACCGCTAGACTCCCTAACCCCGGATTACTAGTCCAGTGATATAACCGCTACACTCCCGTACCCCGGATTACTTGTCCAGTGATGTAACCGCTACATTCCCGGACCCTGGATTACTAGCCCAGTGATATAACCGCTACACTCCCGTACCCCGGATTACTAATCCAGTGATATAACCGCTACACTCCCGTACCCCGGATTACTAGCCCAGTGATATAACCACTACACTCCCGTACCCCGGATTACTAGCCCAGTGATATAACCGCTACACTCCCGTATCCCGGATTACTAGTCCAGTGATATAACCGCTACCCTCCCGTACCCCGGATTACTAGTCCAGTGATATAAACGCTACACTCCCGTACACCAGATTACTAGCCCAGTGTTATTACCGCTACACTCCCGTACCCCGGATTACAAGTCCAGTGATATTAACGCTACACTCCCGTACCCGGGATTACTAGCCCAGTGATATAATCGCTGCACTCCCGTACACCAGATTACTAGACCAGTGATATAACCGCTACACTCCCGTACCCCGGATTACTAGTCCAGTGATATAAACGCTACACTCCGGTCCCCGGGATTACTAGTCCAGTGATATAACCGCTACACTCCCGTACCCCAGAGCACTAGCCCAGTGATATAACCGCTACACTCCCGTACCCTGGATTACGAGCCCAGTGATATAACTGCTACACTCCCGTACCCCGTATTATTAGCCCAGTGATATAACCGCTACACTCCCGTAACCCGGATTACTAGTCCAGTGATATAACCGCTGCACTCCCGTACCCTGGATTACTAGCCCACTGATATAACCGCTACACTCCCGTACCCCGGATTACTAGTCCACTTATATAACCGCTACACTCCCGTACCCCGGATTACTAGTGCAGTGATATAACTGCTTCACTCCCGTACCCCGGATTACTAGCCCAGTGATATAACCGCTACACTCCCGTACCCCGGATTACTAGTCCAGTGATATAACCGCTACACTCCCGTACCCCGGATTACTAGCCCAGTGATATAACCGCTACACTCCCGTACCCCGGATTACTAGTCCGGTGATATAACCATTACACTCCCGTAACCCGGATTACCAGCCCAGTGATATAACCGCTACACTCCCATACCCGGGATTAGTAGTCCAAAAATATAACCGCTACACTCCCGTACCCCGGATTACTAGCCCAGTGATATAACCGCTACAGTCCCATACGCCGGATTACTAGCCCAGTTACATAACCGCTACACTCCCGTACCCCGGATTACTAGTCCAGTGATATAACCGCTACATTCCCGTACCCCGGATTACTAGTCCAGTGATATAACCGCTACACTCCCTTGCCCCGGATGACTCGACCAGTGATATAACCGTTACACTCCCGTACCCCGGATTACTAGTTCAGTGATATAACCGCTACACTCCCGTACCCCGGATTACTAGCCCGGTGATATCACCGCTACACTCCCTTTCCCCGGATTACTAGTCCAGTGATATAACTTTTACACTCCCGTACCCTGGATTACTTGTCCAGTGATATAACCGCTACACTCCCGTACCCCAGGTTACTGGTCCAGTGATGTAACCGCTACACTCCCGTACCCCGGATTACTAGTCCAGTGATATAACCGCTACACTCCCGTACCGCGGATTACTAGTCCATTGATATAACCGCTACACTCACGTACCCCGGATGACTAGTCCATTGATATAACCGTTACACTCCCGTACCCCGGAATACTGGTCCAGTGATATAACCGCTACTCTCCCGTACCCCGGATCACTAGTCCAGTGATATAACTGCTACACTCCCGTACTCCGCATTACTAGTCCAGTGATATAACCGCTACACTCCCGTACCCCGGATTACTAGCCAGTGATATAACCGCTACAATCCCTTACCCCGGATTACTAGTCCAGTGATATAACCGCTACACTCGCGTACACCGTATTATTAGTCCAGTGATATAACCGTTACACTCCCGTACCCCTGATTACTGGTCCAGTGATATAACCGCTACACTCCCGTACCCCGTATTACTAGCCCAGTGATATAACCGCTACACTCCCGTACCCCAGATTACTAAACCAGTGATATAACCGCTAAACTCCCGTAACCCGGATTACCAGCCCAGTGATATAACCGCTACACTCCCGTACCCCGGATTACTAGCCCAGTGATATCAACGCTACACTCCCGTACCCCATATTACTAGTCCAGTGATATAACCGCTACACTCCCGTACCCTGGATTACTAGCCCAGTGATACAACCGCTACACTCCCGTACCCCGGATTACTAGCCGTGTGATATAACCGCTACACTCCCGTACCCCGGATTACTTGTCCACTGATATAAACGCTACACTCCCATACGGTGGATTACTAGTCCAGTGATATAACCGCTACAAACCGTACCCCGGATTACTAGCCCAGTGATATAACCGCTACACTCCCGTAAACCGGATTACCAGCCCAGTGATATAACCGCTACACTCCCGTGCCCCGGATTACTAGTCCAGTGATATAAACGCTACACTCCCGTACCCCGGATTACAAGTCCAGTGATATAAACGCTACACTCCCGTACCCGGGATTACTAGCCCAGTGATATAATCGCTGCACTCCCGTATACCAGATTACTAGACCAGTGATATAACCGCTACACTCCCGTATCCCGGATTACTAGTCCAGTGATATAAACGCTACACTCCGGTCCCCGGGATTACTAGTCCAGTGATATAACCGCTACACTCCCGTACCCCGGAGTACTAACCCAGTGATATAACCGCTTCACTCCCGTACCCTGGATTACTAGCCCAGTGATATAGCTGCTACACTCCCGTACCCCGGATTATTAGCCCAGTGATATAACCGCTACACTCCCGGAACCCGGATTACTAGTCCAGTGATATAACGGCTGCACTCCAGTTCCCCGGATTACTAGCCCACTGATATAACCGCTACACTCCCGTACCCCGGATTACTAGTCCAGTGATATAACCGCTACACTCCCGTACCCCGGATTACTAGTCCAGTGATATAACTGCTTAACTCCCGTACCCCGGATTACTAGCCCAGTGATATAACCGCTACACTCCCGTACCCCGGATTACTAGTCCAGTGATATAACCGCTACACTCCCGTACCCCGGATTACTAGCCCAGTGATATAACCGCTACACTACCGTACCCCGGATTACTAGTCCGGTGATATAACCATTTCACTCCCGTAACCCGGATTACCAGCCCAGTGATATAACCGCTACACTCCCGTACCTGCGATTAGTAGTCCAAAAATAGAACCGCTACACTCCCGTACCCCGGATTACTAGCCCAGTGATATAACCGCTACAGTCCCGTACGCCGGATTACTAGCCCAGTTACATAACCGCTACACTCCCGTACCCCGGATGACAAGTCCAGTGATATAACCGCTACACTCCCGTACCCCGGATTACTAGTCCGGTGATATACCCGCTACACTCCCTTGCCCCGGATGACTCGACCAGTGATATAACCGCTACACTCCCGTACCCCGGATTACTAGTCCAGTGATATAACCGCTACACTCCCGTACCCCGGATTACTAGCACGGTGATATCACCGCCACACTCCCTTGCCCCGGATTACTAGTCCAGTGATATAACATTTACACTCCCGTAACCTGGATTACTAGTCCAGTGATATAACCGCTACACTCCCGTACCCCAGATTACTGGTCCAGTGATATAACCGCTACACTCCCGTTCCCTGGATTACTAGTCCAGTGATATAACCGCTATACTCCCGTACCCCGGATTACTAGTCCAGTGATATAACCGCTACACTCAGGTACCCCTGATTACTAGTCCAGTGATATAACCGCTACACTTCCGTACCCCGGATTACTAGTCCAGTGATATAACCGCTACACTCACGTACCCCGGATTACTAGTCCAGTGATATAACCGCTACACTCCCGTACCCCGGATTACTAGTCCAGTGATATAACCGTTACACTCCCGTACCCCGGATTACTGGTCCAGTGATATAACCGCTACACTCACGTACCCCGGATTACTAGTCCAGTGATATAACCGCTACACTCCCGTACCCCGGATTACTAGTCCAGTGATATAACCGTTACACTCCCGTACCCCGGATTACTGGTCCAGTGATATAACCGCTAAACTCCCGTACCCCGGATCACTAGTCCAGTGATATAACCGCTACACTCCCGTACCCCGGATTACTAGTCCAGTGATATAACCGCTACACTCCCGTACCCCGGATTACTAGCCAGTGATATAACCGCTACACTCCCGTACCCCGGATTACTAGTCCAGTGATATAACCGCTACACTCCCGTAACCTGGATTACTAGTCCAGTGATATAACCGCTACACTCCCGTACCCCGGAAAACTAGCACAGTGATATAACCGCTAAACTCCCGTACCCCGGATTACTAGTCCAGTGATATAAACGCAACACTCCCGTGCCCCGGATTACTAGCCCAGTGATATAACCACTACACTCCCGTACCCCGGATTACTAGTCCAGTGATATAAACGCTACACTCCCGTAACCCGGATTACCAGCCAAATGACATAACCGCTACACTCCCGTACCCCGGATTACTAGTCCAGTGATATAAACGCTACACTCCCGTGCCCCGGATTACTAGCCCAGTGATATAACCGCTACACTCCCGTACCCCGGATTACTAGCCCAGTGACATAACCACTACACTCCCGTACCCCGGATTACTAGCCCAGTGATAATTCCGCTACCCTCCCATACCCCGGATTACTAGCCCAGTGATATAACCACTACACTCCCGTACCCCGGATTACTAGTCCAGTGATATAAACGCTACACTCCCGTACCCCGGATTAATAGTCCAGTGATATAACCGCTACACTCCCGTACCCCGGATTACTAGCGCATTGATATAACCGCTACACTCCCGTACCCCGGATTACTAGTCCAGTGACATAACCGCAACACTCCTGTACCCCGGATTACTAATCCAGTGATATAACCGCTACACTCCCGTACCCCGGATTACTAGCCCAGTGATATAACCGCTACACTCCCGTATCCCGGATTACTAGTCCAGTGATATAACCGCTACACTCCCGTAACCTGGGTTACTAGTCCAGTGATATAACCGCTACACTCCCGTACCCCGGATTACTAGCACAGTGATATAACCGCTACACTCCCGTACCCCGGATTACTAGTCCAGTGATATAACCGCTACACTCCCGTGCCCCGGATTACTAGTCCAGTGATATAACCGCTACACTCCTGTACCCCGGATTACTAGTCCAGTGATATAACCGCTACACTCCCATACCCCGGATTACTAGTCCAGTGATATAACAGCTAAGGTCCCGTACCCCGGATTACTAGTCCAGTGATATAACCGCTAAACTCCCGTAACCCGGATTACCAGCCCAGTGATATAACCGCTATACTCCCGTACCCCGGATTACTAGCCCAGTGATATCACCGCTACACTCCTGTACCCCGTATTACTAGTCCAGTGATATAACCGCTACACTCCCGTACCCTGGATTACTAGCCCAGTGATACAACCGCTACACTCCCGTACCCCGGATTACTAGTCCACTGATATAACCGCTACACTCCCGTACGGTGGATTACTAGTCCAGTGATATAACCGCTACAAACCGTAACCCGGATTACTAGCCCAGTGATATAACCGCTACACTCCCGTACCCCGGATTACCAGCCCAGTGATATAACCGCTGCACTCCCGTACCCCGGATTACTAGTCCAGTGATATAAACGCTACACTCCCGTGCCCCGGATTACTAGCCCAGTGATATAACCACTACACTCCCGCACCCCGGATTACTAGTCCAGTGATATAAACGCTACACTCCCGTAACCCAGATTACTAGCCCAGTGATATAACCGCTACACTCCCGTACCCCGGATTACAAGTCCAGTGATATAAACGCTACACTCCCGTACCCGGGATTACTAGTCCAGTGATATAATCGCTGCACTCCCGTACACCAGATTAATAGACCAGTGAAATAACCGCTACACTCCCGTATCCCGGATTACTAGTCCAGTGATATAAACGCTACACTCCGGTCCCCGGGATTACTAGTCCAGTGATATAACCGCTACACTCCCGTACCCCGGAGTACTAACCCAGTGATATAACCGCTACACTCCCGTACCCTGGATTACTAGCCCTGTGATATAACTGCTACACTCCCGTACCCCGGATTATTAGCCCAGTGATATAACCGCTACACTCCCGTAACCCGGATTACTAGTCCAGTGATATAACCGCTGCACTCCCGTACCCCGGATTACTAGCCCACTGATATAACCGCTACACTCCCGTACCCCGGATTACTAGTCCAGTGATATAACCGCTACACTCCCTTACCCCGGATTACTAGTCCACTGATATAACCGCTACACTCCCGTACGGTGGATTACTAGTCCAGTGATATAACCGCTACAAACCGTACCCCGGATTACTAGCCCAGTGATATAACCGCTACACTCCCGTACCCCGGATTACCATCCCAGTGATATAACCGCTGCACTCCCGTACCCCGGATTACTAGTCCAGTGATATAAACGCTACACTCCCGTGCCCCGGATTACTAGCCCAGTGATATAACCACTACACTCCCGCACCCCGGAACACTAGTCCAGTGATATAAACGCTACACTCCCGTACACCAAATTACTAGCCCAGTGATATAACCGCTACACTCCCGTACCCCGGATTACAAGTCCAGTGATATAAACGCTACACTCCCGTACCCGGGATTACTAGCCCAGTGATATAATCGCTGCTCTCCCGTACACCAGATTAATAGACCAGTGATATAACCGCTACACTCCCGTATCCCGGATTACTAGTCCAGTGATATAAACGCTACACTCCGGTCCCCGGGATTACTAGTCCAGTGATATAACCGCTACACTCCCGTACCCCGGAGTACTAACCCAGTGATATAACCGCTACACTCCCGTACCCTGGATTACTAGCCCTGTGATATAACTGCTACACTCCCGTACCCCGGATTATTAGCCCAGTGATATAACCGCTACAGTCCCGTAACCCGGATTACTAGTCCAGTGATATAACCGCTGCACTCCCGTACCCCGGATTACTAGCCCACTGATATAACCGCTACACTCCCGTACCCCGGATTACTAGTCCAGTGATATAACGGCTACACTCCCGTACCCCGGATTACTAGTCCAGTGATATAAACGCTACACTCCCCTAACCCGGATTACCAGCCAAATGACATAACCGCTACACTCCCGTACCCCGGATTACTAGTCCAGTGATATAAACGCTACACTCCCGTGCCCCGGATTGCTAGCCCAGTGATATAACCGCTACACTCCCGTACCCCGGATTACTAGCCCAGTGATATAACCACTACACTCCCGTACCCCGGATTACTAGCCCAGTGATAATTCCGCTACCCTCCCATACCCCGGATTACTAGCCCAGTGATATAACCACTACACTCCCGTACCCCGGATTACTAGTCCAGTGATATAAACGCTACACTCCCGTACCCCGGATTAATAGTCCAGTGATATAACCGCTACACTCCCGTACCCCGGATTACTAGCGCATTGATATAACCGCTACACTCCCGTACCCCGGATTACTAGTCCAGTGACATAACCGCAACACTCCTGTACCCTGGATTACTAATCCAGTGATATAACCGCTACACTCCCGTACCCCGGATTACTAGCCCAGTGATATAACCGCTACACTCCCGTATCCCGGATTACTAGTCCAGTGATATAACCGCTACACTCCCATAACCTGGGTTACTAGTCCAGTGATATAACCGCTACACTCCCCTACCCCGGATTACTAGCACAGTGATATAACCGCTACACTCCCGTACCCCGGATTACTAGTCCAGTGATATAACCGCTACACTCCCGTACCCCGGATTACTAGTCCAGTAATATAACCGCTACACTCCTGTACCCCGGATTACTAGTCCAGTGATATAACCGCTACACTCCCATACCCCGGATTACTAGTCCAGTGATATAACAGCTAAGGTCCCGTACCCCGGATTACTAGTCCAGTGATATAACCGCTAAACTCCCGTAACCCGGATTACCAGCCCAGTGATATAACCGCTACACTCCCGTACCCCGGATTACTAGCCCAGTGATATCACCGCTACACTCCTGTACCCCGTATTACTAGTCCAGTGATATAACCGCTACACTCCCGTACCCTGGATTACTAGCCCAGTGATACAACCGCTACACTCCCGTACCCCGGATTACTAGTCCACTGATATAACCGCTACACTCCTGTACGGTGGATTACTAGTCCAGTGATATAACCGCTACAAACCGTACCCCGGATTACTAGCCCAGTGATATAACCGCTACACTCCCGTACCCCGGATTACCAGCCCAGTGATATAACCGCTGCACTCCCGTACCCCGGATTACTAGTCCAGTGATATAAACGCTACACTCCCGTGCCCCGGATTACTAGCCCAGTGATATAACCACTACACTCCCGCACCCCGGATTACTAGTCCAGTGATATAAACGCTACACTCCCGTAACCCAGATTACTAGCCCAGTGATATAACCGCTACACTCCCGTACCCCGGATTACAAGTCCAGTGATATAAACGCTACACTCCCGTACCCGGGATTACTAACCCAGTGATATAATCGCTGCACTCCCGTACACCAGATTAATAGACCAGTGAAATAACCGCTACACTCCCGTATCCCGGATTACTAGTCCAGTGATATAAACGCTACACTCCGGTCCCCGGGATTACTAGTCCAGTGATATAACCGCTACACTCCCGTACCCCGGAGTACTAACCCAGTGATATAACCGCTACACTCCCGTACCCTGGATTACTAGCCCTGTGATATAACTGCTACACTCCCGTACCCCGGATTATTAGCCCAGTGATATAACCGCTACACTCCCGTAACCCGGATTACTAGTCCAGTGATATGACCGCTGCACTCCCGTACCCCGGATTACTAGCCCACTGATATAACCGCTACACTCCCGTACCCCGGATTACTAGTCCAGTGATATAACCGCTACACTCCCTTACCCCGGATTACTAGTCCACTGATATAACCGCTACACTCCCGTACGGTGGATTACTAGTCCAGTGATATAACCGCTACAAACCGTACCCCGGATTACTAGCCCAGTGATATAACCGCTACACTCCCGTACCCCGGATTACCATCCCAGTGATATAACCGCTGCACTCCCGTACCCCGGATTACTAGTCCAGTGATATAAACGCTACACTCCCGTGCCCCGGATTACTAGCCCAGTGATATAACCACTACACTCCCGCACCCCGGAACACTAGTCGAGTGATATAAACGCTACACTCCCGTACACCAGATTACTAGCCCAGTGATATAACCGCTACACTCCCGTACCCCGGATTACAAGTCCAGTGATATAAACGCTACACTCCCGTACCCGGGATTACTAGCCCAGTGATATAATCGCTGCTCTCCCGTACACCAGATTAATAGACCAGTGATATAACCGCTACACTCCCGTATCCCGGATTACTAGTCCAGTGATATAAACGCTACACTCCGGTCCCCGGGATTACTAGTCCAGTGATATAACCGCTACACTCCCGTACCCCGGAGTACTAACCCAGTGATATAACCGCTACACTCCCGTACCCTGGATTACTAGCCCTGTGATATAACTGCTACACTCCCGTACCCCGGATTATTAGCCCAGTGAGAGAACCGCTACAGTCCCGTAACCCGGATTACTAGTCCAGTGATATAACCGCTGCACTCCCGTACCCCGGATTACTAGCCCACTGATATAACCGCTACACTCCCGTACCCCGGATTACTAGTCCAGTGATATAACGGCTACACTCTCGTACCCCGGATTACTAGTCCAGTGATATAACTGCTCAACTCCCGTATCCCGGAATACTAGCCCAGTCATATAACCGCTACACTCCCGTACCCCGGATTACTAGTCCAGTGATATAACCGCTACACTCCCGTACCCCGGATTACTAGCCCAGTGATATAACCACTACACTACCGTACCCCGGATTACTAGTCCGGTGATATAACCATTACACTCCCGTAACCCGGATTACCAGCCCAGTGATATAACCGCTACACTCCCGTACCCGGAATTAGTCGTCCAAAAATAGAACCGCTACACTCCCGTACCCCGGATTACGAGCCCAGTGATATAACCGCTACAGTCCCGTACGCCGGATTACTAGCCCAGTTACATAACCGCTACACTCCCGTACCCCGGATTACTAGTCCAGTGATATAACCGCTACACTCCCGTACCCCGGATTACTAGTCCAGTGATATAACCGCTACACTCCCGTACCCCGGATTACAAGTCCAGTGATATAACCGCTACACTCACGTACCCCGGATTACTAGTGCAGTGATATAACCGTTACACTCCCGTACCCCGGATTACTGGTCCAGTGATATAACCGCTAAACTCCCGTACCCCGGATCACTAGTCCAGTGATATAACCGCTACACTCCCGTACCCCGGATTACTAGTCCAGTGATATAACCGCGACACTCCCGTACCCCGGATTACTAGCCAGTGATATAACCGCTACACTCCCGTACCCCGGATTACTAGTCCAGTGATATAACCGCTACACTCGCGTACACCGGATTATTAGTCCAGTGATATAACCGTTACATTCCCGTACCCCGGATTACTGGTCCAGTGATATAACCGCTACACTCCCGTACCACGTATTACTAGTCCAGTGATATAACCGCTACACTCCCATACCCCGGATTACTAGTCCAGTGATATAACCGCTACACTGCCGTACCCCGGATTACTATCCCAGTGATATAACCGCTACACTCCCGTACCCCGGATTACTAGTCCAGTGACATAACCGCAACACTCCTGTACCCCGGATTACTAATCCAGTGATATAACCGCTACACTCCCGTACCCCGGATTACTAGTCCAGTGATATAACCGCTACACTCCCGTACCCCGGATAACTAGCACAGTGATATAACCGCTACACTCCCGTACCCCGGATTACTAGTCCAGTGATATAACCGCTACACTCCCGTACCCCGGATTACTAGTCCAGTGATATAACCGCTACACTCCTGTACCCCGGATTACTAGTCCAGTGATATAACCGCTACACTCCCATACCCCAGATTACTAGTCCAGTGATATAACAGCTAAGGTCCCGTACCCCAGATTACTAGTCCAGTGATATAACCACTAAACTCCCGTAACCCGGATTACCAGCCCAGTGATATAACCGCTACACTCCCGTACCCCGGATTACTAGCCCAGTGATATCACCGCTACACTCCCGTACCCCGTATTACTAGTCCAGTGATATAACCGCTACACTCCCGTACCCCGGATTACTAGCCCAGTGATATCACCGCTACACTCCCGTACCCCGTATTACTAGCCCAGTGATATCACCGCTACACTCCCGTACCCCGTATTACTAGTCCAGTGATATAACCGCTACACTCCCGTACCCCGGATTACTAGTCCAGTGATATAAACGCTACACTCCCGTGCCCCGGATTACTAGCCCAGTGATATAACCACTACACTCCCGCACCCCGGAACACTAGTCGAGTGATATAAACGCTACACTCCCGTACACCAGATTACTAGCCCAGTGATATAACCGCTACACTCCCGTACCCCGGATTACAAGTCCAGTGATATAAACGCTACACTCCCGTACCCGGGATTACTAGCCCAGTGATATAATCGCTGCTCTCCCGTACACCAGATTAATAGACCAGTGATATAACCGCTACACTCCCGTATCCCGGATTACTAGTCCAGTGATATAAACGCTACACTCCGGTCCCCGGGATTACTAGTCCAGTGATATAACCGCTACACTCCCGTACCCCGGAGTACTAACCCAGTGATATAACCGCTACACTCCCGTACCCTGGATTACTAGCCCTGTGATATAACTGCTACACTCCCGTACCCCGGATTATTAGCCCAGTGAGAGAACCGCTACAGTCCCGTAACCCGGATTACTAGTCCAGTGATATAACCGCTGCACTCCCGTACCCCGGATTACTAGCCCACTGATATAACCGCTACACTCCCGTACCCCGGATTACTAGTCCAGTGATATAACGGCTACACTCCCGTACCCCGGATTACTAGTCCAGTGATATAACTGCTCAACTCCCGTATCCCGGAATACTAGCCCAGTCATATAACCGCTACACTCCCGTACCCCGGATTACTAGTCCAGTGATATAACCGCTACACTCCCGTACCCCGGATTACTAGCCCAGTGATATAACCACTACACTCCCGTACCCCGGATTACTAGTCCGGTGATATAACCATTACACTCCCGTAACCCGGATTACCAGCCCAGTGATATAACCGCTACACTCCCGTACCCGGAATTAGTAGTCCAAAAATAGAACCGCTACACTCCCGTACCCCGGATTACGAGCCCAGTGATATAACCGCTACAGTCCCGTACGCCGGATTACTAGCCCAGTTACATAACCGCTACACTCCCGTACCCCGGATTACTAGTCCAGTGATATAACCGCTACACTCCCGTACCCCGGATTACTAGTCCAGTGATATAACCGCTACACTCCCGTACCCCGGATTACAAGTCCAGTGATATAACCGCTACACTCACGTACCCCGGATTACTAGTGCAGTGATATAACCGTTACACTCCCGTACCCCGGATTACTGGTCCAGTGATATAACCGCTAAACTCCCGTACCCCGGATCACTAGTCCAGTGATATAACCGCTACACTCCCGTACCCCGGATTACTAGTCCAGTGATATAACCGCGACACTCCCGTACCCCGGATTACTAGCCAGTGATATAACCGCTACACTCCCGTACCCCGGATTACTAGTCCAGTGATATAACCGCTACACTCGCGTACACCGGATTATTAGTCCAGTGATATAACCGTTACATTCCCGTACCCCGGATTACTGGTCCAGTGATATAACCGCTACACTCCCGTACCACGTATTACTAGTCCAGTGATATAACCGCTACACTCCCATACCCCGGATTACTAGTCCAGTGATATAACCGCTACACTGCCGTACCCCGGATTACTATCCCAGTGATATAACCGCTACACTCCCGTACCCCGGATTACTAGTCCAGTGACATAACCGCAACACTCCTGTACCCCGGATTACTAATCCAGTGATATAACCGCTACACTCCCGTACCCCGGATTACTAGTCCAGTGATATAACCGCTACACTCCCGTACCCCGGATAACTAGCACAGTGATATAACCGCTACACTCCCGTACCCCGGATTACTAGTCCAGTGATATAACCGCTACACTCCCGTACCCCGGATTACTAGTCCAGTGATATAACCGCTACACTCCTGTACCCCGGATTACTAGTCCAGTGATATAACCGCTACACTCCCATACCCCAGATTACTAGTCCAGTGATATAACAGCTAAGGTCCCGTACCCCAGATTACTAGTCCAGTGATATAACCACTAAACTCCCGTAACCCGGATTACCAGCCCAGTGATATAACCGCTACACTCCCGTACCCCGGATTACTAGCCCAGTGATATCACCGCTACACTCCCGTACCCCGTATTACTAGTCCAGTGATATAACCGCTACACTCCCGTACCCCGGATTACTAGCCCAGTGATATCACCGCTACACTCCCGTACCCCGTATTACTAGCCCAGTGATATCACCGCTACACTCCCGTACCCCGTATTACTAGTCCAGTGATATAACCGCTACACTCCCGTACCCCGGATTACTAGTCCAGTGATATAACCGCTACACTCCTGTACCCTGGATTACTAGCCCAGTGATACAACCGCTACACTCCCGTACCCCGGATTACTAGCCGTGTGATCTAACCGCTACACTCCCGTACCCCGGATTACTTGTCCACTGAAATAACCGCTACACTCCCGTACGGTGGATTACTAGTCCAGTGATATAACCGCTACAAACCGTACCCCGGATTACTAGCCCAGTGATATAACCGCTACACTCCCGTAACCCGGATTACCAGCCCAGTGATATAACCGCTACACTCCCGTACCCCGGAGTACTAACCCAGTGATATAACCGCTACACTCCCGTACCCTGGATTACTAGCCCTGTGATATAACTGCTACACTCCTGTACCCCGGATTATTAGCCCAGTGATATAACCGCTACACTCCCGTAACCCGGATTACTAGTCCAGTGATATAACCGCTGCACTCCCGTACCCCGGATTACTAGGCCACTGATATAACCGCTACACTCCCGTACCCCGGATTACTAGTCCAGTGATATAACTGCTTAACTCCCGTACCCCGGCTTACTAGCCCAGTGATATAACCGCTACACTCCCGTACCCCGGATTACTAGTCCAGTGGTATAACCGCTACACTCCCGTACCCCGGATTACTAGCCCAGTGATATAACCGCTACACTCCCATACCCCGGATTACTAGTCCGGTGATATAACCATTACACTCCCGTAACCCGGATTACCAGCCCAGTGATATAACCGCTACACTCCCGTACCCGGGATTAGTAGTCCAAAAATAGAACCGCTACACTCCCGTACCCCGGATTACTAGCCCAGTGATATAACCGCTACAGTCCCGTACGCCGGATTACTAGCCCAATTACATAACCGCTACACTCCCGTACCCCGGATTACTAGTCCAGTGATATAACCGCTACACTCCCGTACCCCGGATTACTGGTCCAGTGATATAACCGCTACACTCCCGTACCCCGGATTACTAGTCCAGTGATAT
The DNA here is from genome assembly GCA_026770705.1 of Isurus oxyrinchus. Lineage (NCBI taxonomy): Eukaryota > Metazoa > Chordata > Chondrichthyes > Lamniformes > Lamnidae > Isurus > Isurus oxyrinchus. The sequence continues at coordinate 228,672 of JANJGN010000175.1, forward strand.
AACCGCTACACTCCCGTACCCCGGATTACTAGTCCAGTGATATAACCGCTACACTCATGTACCACGTATTACTAGTCCAGTGATATAACCGTTACACTCCCGTACCCCGGATTACTGGTCCAGTGATATAACCGCTAAACTCCCGTACCCCGGATCACTAGTCCAGTGATATAACCGCTACACTCCCGTACCCCGGATTACTAGTCCAGTGATATAACCGCTACACTCCCGTACCCCGGATTACTAGCCAGTGATATAACCGCTACACTCCCGTACCCCGGATTACTAGTCCAGTGATATAACCGCTACACTCGCGTACACCGGATTATTAGTCCAGTGATATAACCGCTACACTCCCGTACCCCGGATTACTAGCCCAGTGATATAACCGCTACACTCCCGTACCCCGGATTACTAGCCCAGTGATATAACCGCTACACTCCCGTATCCCGGATTACCAGTCCAGTGATATAACCGCTACACTCCCGTAACCTGGATTACTAGTCCAGTGATATAACCGCTACACTCCCGTACCCCGGAAAACTAGCACAGTGATATAACCGCTAAACTCCCGTACCCCGGATTACTAGTCCAGTGATATAACCGCTACACTCCCGTACCCCGGATTACTAGTCCAGTGATATAACCGCTACACTCCTGTACCCCGGATTACTAGTCCAGTGATATAACCGCTACACTCCCATACCCCAGATTACTAGTCCAGTGATATAACAGCTAAGGTCCCGTACCCCGGATTACAAGTCCAGTGATATAACCGCTAAACTCCCGTAACCCGGATTACCAGCCCAGTGATATAACCGCTACACTCCCGTACCCCGGATTACTAGCCCAGTGATATCACCGCTACACTCCCGTACCCCGTATTACTAGTCCAGTGATATAACCGCTACACTCCCGTACCCTGGATTACTAGCCCAGTGATACAACCGCTACACTCCCGTACCCCGGATTTTAGCCGTGTGATATAACCGCTACACTCCCGTACCCCGGATTACTTGTCCACTGATATAACCGCTACACTCCCATACGGTGGATTACTAGTCCAGTGATATAACCGCTACAAACCGTACCCCGGATTACTAGCCCAGTGATATAACCGCTACACTCCCGTAAACCGGATTACCAGCCCAGTGATATAACCGCTACACTCCCGTGCCCCGGATTACTAGTCCAGTGATATAAACGCTACACTCCCGTACCCCGGATTACAAGTCCAGTGATATAAACGCTACACTCCCGTACCCGGGATTACTAGCCCAGTGATATAATCGCTGCACTCCCGTATACCAGATTACTAGACCAGTGATATAACCGCTACACTCCCGTATCCCGGATTACTAGTCCAGTGATATAAACGCTACACTCCGGTCCCCGGGATTACTAGTCCAGTGATATAACCGCTACACTCCCGTACCCCGGAGTACTAACCCAGTGATATAACCGCTTCACTCCCGTACCCTGGATTACTAGCCCAGTGATATAACTGCTACACTCCCGTACCCCGGATTATTAGCCCAGTGATATAACCGCTACACTCCCGGAACCCGGATTACTAGTCCAGTGATATAACGGCTGCACTCCAGTTCCCCGGATTACTAGCCCACTGATATAACCGCTACACTCCCGTACCCCGGATTACTAGTCCAGTGATATAACCGCTACACTCCCGTACCCCGGATTACTAGTCCAGTGATATAACTGCTTAACTCCCGTACCCCGGATTACTAGCCCAGTGATATAACCGCTACACTCCCGTACCCCGGATTACTAGTCCAGTGATATAACCGCTACACTCCCGTACCCCGGATTACTAGCCCAGTGATATAACCGCTACACTACCGTACCCCGGATTACTAGTCCGGTGATATAACCATTTCACTCCCGTAACCCGGATTACCAGCCCAGTGATATAACCGCTACACTCCCGTACCTGCGATTAGTAGTCCAAAAATAGAACCGCTACACTCCCGTACCCCGGATTACTAGCCCAGTGATATAACCGCTACAGTCCCGTACGCCGGATTACTAGCCCAGTTACATAACCGCTACACTCCCGTACCCCGGATGACAAGTCCAGTGATATAACCGCTACACTCCCGTACCCCGGATTACTAGTCCGGTGATATACCCGCTACACTCCCTTGCCCCGGATGACTCGACCAGTGATATAACCGCTACACTCCCGTACCCCGGATTACTAGTCCAGTGATATAACCGCTACACTCCCGTACCCCGGATTACTAGCACGGTGATATCACCGCTACACTCCCTTGCCCCGGATTACTAGTCCAGTGATATAACATTTACACTCCCGTAACCTGGATTACTAGTCCAGTGATATAACCGCTACACTCCCGTACCCCAGATTACTGGTCCAGTGATATAACCGCTACACTCCCGTTCCCTGGATTACTAGTCCAGTGATATAACCGCTATACTCCCGTACCCCGGATTACTAGTCCAGTGATATAACCGCTACACTCAGGTACCCCTGATTACTAGTCCAGTGATATAACCGCTACACTCCCGTACCCCGGATTACTAGTCCAGTGATATAACCGCTACACTCACGTACCCCGGATTACTAGTCCAGTGATATAACCGCTACACTCCCGTACCCCGGATTACTAGTCCAGTGATATAACCGTTACACTCCCGTACCCCGGATTACTGGTCCAGTGATATAACCGCTACACTCACGTACCCCGGATTACTAGTCCAGTGATATAACCGCTACACTCCCGTACCCCGGATTACTAGTCCAGTGATATAACCGTTACACTCCCGTACCCCGGATTACTGGTCCAGTGATATAACCGCTAAACTCCCGTACCCCGGATCACTAGTCCAGTGATATAACCGCTACACTCCCGTACCCCGGATTACTAGTCCAGTGATATAACCGCTACTTTCCCGTACCCCGGATTACTAGCCAGTGATATAACCGCTACACTCCCGTACCCCGGATTACTAGTCCAGTGATATAACCGCTACACTCGCGTACACCGGATTATTAGTCCAGTGATATAACCGTTACACTCCCGTACCCCGGATTACTGGTCCAGTGATATAACCGCTACACTCCCGTACCCCGTATTACTAGTCCAGTGATATAACCGCTACACTCCCGTACCCCGGATTACTAGTCCAGTGATATAACCGCTACATTCCCGTACCCCGGATTACTAGTCCAGTGATATAACCGCTACACTCCCGTACCCCGGATTACTAGCCCAGTGATATAACCGCTACTCTCCCGTACCCCGGATTACTAGTCCAGTGACATAACCGCAACACTCCTGTACCCCTTATTACTAATCCAGTGATATAACCGCTACACTCCCGTACCCCGGATTACTAGCCCAGTGATATAACCGCTACACTCCCGTACCCCGGATTACTAGCCCAGTGATATAACCGCTACACTCCCGTATCCCGGATTACTAGTCCAGTGATATAACCGCTACACTCCCGTAACCTGGATTAGTAGTCCAGTGATATAACCGCTACACTCCCGTACCCCGGATTACTAGCACAGTGATATACCCGCTACACTCCCGTACCCCGGATTACTAGTCCAGTGATATAACCGCTACACTCCCATACCCCGGATTACTAGTCCAGTGATATAACCGCTACACTCCCATACCCCGGATTACTAGTCCAGTGATATAACAGCTAAGGTCCCGTACCCCGGATTACTAGTCCAGTGATATAACCGCTAAACTCCCGTAACCCGGATTACCAGCCCAGTGATATAACCGCTACACTCCCGTACCCTGGATTACTAGCCCAGTGATATCACCGCTACACTCCCGTACCCCGTATTACTAGTCCAGTGATATAACCGCTACACTCCCGTACCATGGATTACGAGCCCAGTGATACAACCGCTACACTCCCGTACCCCGGATTACTAGCCGTGTGATATAACCGCTACATTCCCGTACCCTGGATTACTAGTCCACTGATATAACCGCTACACTCCCTTACGGTGGATTACTAGTCCAGTGATATAACCGCTACAAACCGTACCCCGGATTACTAGCCCAGTGATATAACCGCTACACTCCCGTAACCCGGATTACCAGCCCAGTGATATAACCGCTACACTCCCGTACCCCGGATTACTAGTCCAGTGATATAAACGCTACACTCCCGTGCCCCGGATTACTAGCCCAGTGATATAACCACTACACTCCTGTACCCCGGATTACTAGTCCAGTGATATAAACGCTACACTCCCGTACACCAGATTACTAGCCCAGTGATATAACCGCTACACTCCCGTACCCCGGATTACAAGTCCAGTGATATAAACGCTACACTCCCGTACCCGGGATTACTAGTCCAGTGATATAATCGCTGCACTCCCGTACACCAGATTACTAGACCAGTTATATAACCGCTACACTCCCGTATCCCGGATTACTAGTCCAGTGATATAAACGCTCCACTCCGGTCCCCGGGATTACTAGTCCAGTGATATAACCGCTACACTCCCGTACCCCGGAGTAATAACCCAGTGATATAACCGCTACACTCCCGGACCCTGGATTACTAGCCCAGTGATATAACTGCTACATTCCCGTACCCCGGATTATTAGCCCAGTGATATAACCGCTACACTCCCGTAACCCGGATTACTAGTCCAGTGATATAACCACTGCACTCCCGTACCCGGATTACTAGCCCACTGATATAACCGCTACACTCCCGTACCCCGGATAACTAGTCCAGTGATATAACCGCTACACTCCCGTACCCCGGATTACTAGTCCAGTGATATAACTGCTTAACTCCCGTACCCCGGATTACTAGCCCAGTGATATAACCGCTACACTCCCGTACCCCGGATTACTAGTCCAGTGATATAACCGCTACACTCCCGTACCCCGGATTACTAGCCCAGTGATATAACCGCTACACTCCCGTACCCCGGATTACTTTTCCGGTGATATAACCATTACACTCCCGTAACCCGGATTACCAGCCCAGTGATATAACCGCTACTCTCCCGTACCCGGGATTAGTAGTCCAAAAATAGAACCGCTACACTCCCGTACCCCGGATTACTAGCCCAGTGATATAACCGCTACAGTCCCGTACGCCGGATTACTAGCCCAGTAACATAACCGCTACACTCCCGTACCCCGGATTACTAGTCCAGTGATAGAACCGCTACACTCCCGTACCCCGGATTACTAGTCCAGTGATATAACCGCTACACTCCCTTGCCCCGGATGACTCGACCAGTGATATAACCGTTACACTCCCGTACCCCGGATTACTAGTCCAGTGATATATCCGCTACACTCCCGTACCCCGGATTACTAGCCCGGTGATATCACCGCTACACTACCTTGCCCCGGATTACTAGTCCAGTGATATAACCGCTGCACTCCCGTACCCCGGATTACTAGGCCACTGATATAACCGCTACACTCCCGTACCCCGGATTACTAGTCCAGTGATATAACTGCTTAACTCCCGTACCCCGGCTTACTAGCCCAGTGATATAACCGCTACACTCCCGTACCCCGGATTACTAGTCCAGTGGTATAACCGCTACACTCCCGTACCCCGGATTACTAGCCCAGTGATATAACCGCTACACTCCCATACCCCGGATTACTAGTCCGGTGATATAACCATTACACTCCCGTAACCCGGATTACCAGCCCAGTGATATAACCGCTACACTCCCGTACCCGGGATTAGTAGTCCAAAAATAGAACCGCTACACTCCCGTACCCCGGATTACTAGCCCAGTGATATAACCGCTACAGTCCCGTACGCCGGATTACTAGCCCAATTACATAACCGCTACACTCCCGTACCCCGGATTACTAGTCCAGTGATATAACCGCTACACTCCCGTACCCCGGATTACTGGTCCAGTGATATAACCGCTACACTCCCGTACCCCGGATTACTAGTCCAGTGATATAACCGCTACACTCCCGTACCCCGGATTACTAGTCCAGTGATATAACCGCTACACTCATGTACCACGTATTACTAGTCCAGTGATATAACCGTTACACTCCCGTACCCCGGATTACTGGTCCAGTGATATAACCGCTAAACTCCCGTACCCCGGATCACTAGTCCAGTGATATAACCGCTACACTCCCGTACCCCGGATTACTAGTCCAGTGATATAACCGCTACACTCCCGTACCCCGGATTACTAGCCAGTGATATAACCGCTACACTCCCGTACCCCGGATTACTAGTCCAGTGATATAACCGCTACACTCGCGTACACCGGATTATTAGTCCAGTGATATAACCGCTACACTCCCGTACCCCGGATTACTAGCCCAGTGATATAACCGCTACACTCCCGTACCCCGGATTACTAGCCCAGTGATATAACCGCTACACTCCCGTATCCCGGATTACCAGTCCAGTGATATAACCGCTACACTCCCGTAACCTGGATTACTAGTCCAGTGATATAACCGCTACACTCCCGTACCCCGGAAAACTAGCACAGTGATATAACCGCTAAACTCCCGTACCCCGGATTACTAGTCCAGTGATATAACCGCTACACTCCCGTACCCCGGATTACTAGTCCAGTGATATAACCGCTACACTCCTGTACCCCGGATTACTAGTCCAGTGATATAACCGCTACACTCCCATACCCCAGATTACTAGTCCAGTGATATAACAGCTAAGGTCCCGTACCCCGGATTACAAGTCCAGTGATATAACCGCTAAACTCCCGTAACCCGGATTACCAGCCCAGTGATATAACCGCTACACTCCCGTACCCCGGATTACTAGCCCAGTGATATCACCGCTACACTCCCGTACCCCGTATTACTAGTCCAGTGATATAACCGCTACACTCCCGTACCCTGGATTACTAGCCCAGTGATACAACCGCTACACTCCCGTACCCCGGATTTTAGCCGTGTGATATAACCGCTACACTCCCGTACCCCGGATTACTTGTCCACTGATATAACCGCTACACTCCCATACGGTGGATTACTAGTCCAGTGATATAACCGCTACAAACCGTACCCCGGATTACTAGCCCAGTGATATAACCGCTACACTCCCGTAAACCGGATTACCAGCCCAGTGATATAACCGCTACACTCCCGTGCCCCGGATTACTAGTCCAGTGATATAAACGCTACACTCCCGTACCCCGGATTACAAGTCCAGTGATATAAACGCTACACTCCCGTACCCGGGATTACTAGCCCAGTGATATAATCGCTGCACTCCCGTATACCAGATTACTAGACCAGTGATATAACCGCTACACTCCCGTATCCCGGATTACTAGTCCAGTGATATAAACGCTACACTCCGGTCCCCGGGATTACTAGTCCAGTGATATAACCGCTACACTCCCGTACCCCGGAGTACTAACCCAGTGATATAACCGCTTCACTCCCGTACCCTGGATTACTAGCCCAGTGATATAACTGCTACACTCCCGTACCCCGGATTATTAGCCCAGTGATATAACCGCTACACTCCCGGAACCCGGATTACTAGTCCAGTGATATAACGGCTGCACTCCAGTTCCCCGGATTACTAGCCCACTGATATAACCGCTACACTCCCGTACCCCGGATTACTAGTCCAGTGATATAACCGCTACACTCCCGTACCCCGGATTACTAGTCCAGTGATATAACTGCTTAACTCCCGTACCCCGGATTACTAGCCCAGTGATATAACCGCTACACTCCCGTACCCCGGATTACTAGTCCAGTGATATAACCGCTACACTCCCGTACCCCGGATTACTAGCCCAGTGATATAACCGCTACACTACCGTACCCCGGATTACTAGTCCGGTGATATAACCATTTCACTCCCGTAACCCGGATTACCAGCCCAGTGATATAACCGCTACACTCCCGTACCTGCGATTAGTAGTCCAAAAATAGAACCGCTACACTCCCGTACCCCGGATTACTAGCCCAGTGATATAACCGCTACAGTCCCGTACGCCGGATTACTAGCCCAGTTACATAACCGCTACACTCCCGTACCCCGGATGACAAGTCCAGTGATATAACCGCTACACTCCCGTACCCCGGATTACTAGTCCGGTGATATACCCGCTACACTCCCTTGCCCCGGATGACTCGACCAGTGATATAACCGCTACACTCCCGTACCCCGGATTACTAGTCCAGTGATATAACCGCTACACTCCCGTACCCCGGATTACTAGCACGGTGATATCACCGCTACACTCCCTTGCCCCGGATTACTAGTCCAGTGATATAACATTTACACTCCCGTAACCTGGATTACTAGTCCAGTGATATAACCGCTACACTCCCGTACCCCAGATTACTGGTCCAGTGATATAACCGCTACACTCCCGTTCCCTGGATTACTAGTCCAGTGATATAACCGCTATACTCCCGTACCCCGGATTACTAGTCCAGTGATATAACCGCTACACTCAGGTACCCCTGATTACTAGTCCAGTGATATAACCGCTACACTCCCGTACCCCGGATTACTAGTCCAGTGATATAACCGCTACACTCACGTACCCCGGATTACTATTCCAGTGATATAACCGCTACACTCCCGTACCCCGGATTACTAGTCCAGTGATATAACCGTTACACTCCCGTACCCCGGATTACTGGTCCAGTGATATAACCGCTACACTCACGTACCCCGGATTACTAGTCCAGTGATATAACCGCTACACTCCCGTACCCCGGATTACTAGTCCAGTGATATAACCGTTACACTCCCGTACCCCGGATTACTGGTCCAGTGATATAACCGCTAAACTCCCATACCCCGGATCACTAGTCCAGTGATATAACCGCTACACTCCCGTACCCCGGATTACTAGTCCAGTGATATAACCGCTACTTTCCCGTACCCCGGATTACTAGCCAGTGATATAACCGCTACACTCCCGTACCCCGGATTACTAGTCCAGTGATATAACCGCTACACTCGCGTACACCGGATTATTAGTCCAGTGATATAACCGTTACACTCCCGTACCCCGGATTACTGGTCCAGTGATATAACCGCTACACTCCCGTACCCCGTATTACTAGTCCAGTGATATAACCGCTACACTCCCGTACCCCGGATTACTAGTCCAGTGATATAACCGCTACATTCCCGTACCCCGGATTACTAGTCCAGTGATATAACCGCTACACTCCCGTACCCCGGATTACTAGCCCAGTGATATAACCGCTACTCTCCCGTACCCCGGATTACTAGTCCAGTGACATAACCGCAACACTCCTGTACCCCTTATTACTAATCCAGTGATATAACCGCTACACTCCCGTACCCCGGATTACTAGCCCAGTGATATAACCGCTACACTCCCGTACCCCGGATTACTAGCCCAGTGATATAACCGCTACACTCCCGTATCCCGGATTACTAGTCCAGTGATATAACCGCTACACTCCCGTAACCTGGATTAGTAGTCCAGTGATATAACCGCTACACTCCCGTACCCCGGATTACTAGCACAGTGATATACCCGCTACACTCCCGTACCCCGGATTACTAGTCCAGTGATATAACCGCTACACTCCCATACCCCGGATTACTAGTCCAGTGATATAACCGCTACACTCCTGTACCCCAGATTACTAGTCCAGTGATATAACCGCTACACTCCCATACCCCGGATTACTAGTCCAGTGATATAACAGCTAAGGTCCCGTACCCCGGATTACTAGTCCAGTGATATAACCGCTAAACTCCCGTAACCCGGATTACCAGCCCAGTGATATAACCGCTACACTCCCGTACCCTGGATTACTAGCCCAGTGATATCACCGCTACACTCCCGTACCCCGTATTACTAGTCCAGTGATATAACCGCTACACTCCCGTACCATGGATTACGAGCCCAGTGATACAACCGCTACACTCCCGTACCCCGGATTACTAGCCGTGTGATATAACCGCTACATTCCCGTACCCTGGATTACTAGTCCACTGATATAACCGCTACACTCCCTTACGGTGGATTACTAGTCCAGTGATATAACCGCTACAAACCGTACCCCGGATTACTAGCCCAGTGATATAACCGCTACACTCCCGTAACCCGGATTACCAGCCCAGTGATATAACCGCTACACTCCCGTACCCCGGATTACTAGTCCAGTGATATAAACGCTACACTCCCGTGCCCCGGATTACTAGCCCAGTGATATAACCACTACACTCCTGTACCCCGGATTACTAGTCCAGTGATATAAACGCTACACTCCCGTACACCAGATTACTAGCCCAGTGATATAACCGCTACACTCCCGTACCCCGGATTACAAGTCCAGTGATATAAACGCTACACTCCCGTACCCGGGATTACTAGTCCAGTGATATAATCGCTGCACTCCCGTACACCAGATTACTAGACCAGTTATATAACCGCTACACTCCCGTATCCCGGATTACTAGTCCAGTGATATAAACGCTCCACTCCGGTCCCCGGGATTACTAGTCCAGTGATATAACCGCTACACTCCCGTACCCCGGAGTAATAACCCAGTGATATAACCGCTACACTCCCGGACCCTGGATTACTAGCCCAGTGATATAACTGCTACATTCCCGTACCCCGGATTATTAGCCCAGTGATATAACCGCTACACTCCCGTAACCCGGATTACTAGTCCAGTGATATAACCACTGCACTCCCGTACCCGGATTACTAGCCCACTGATATAACCGCTACACTCCCGTACCCCGGATAACTAGTCCAGTGATATAACCGCTACACTCCCGTACCCCGGATTACTAGTCCAGTGATATAACTGCTTAACTCCCGTACCCCGGATTACTAGCCCAGTGATATAACCGCTACACTCCCGTACCCCGGATTACTAGTCCAGTGATATAACCGCTACACTCCCGTACCCCGGATTACTAGCCCAGTGATATAACCGCTACACTCCCGTACCCCGGATTACTTTTCCGGTGATATAACCATTACACTCCCGTAACCCGGATTACCAGCCCAGTGATATAACCGCTACTCTCCCGTACCCGGGATTAGTAGTCCAAAAATAGAACCGCTACACTCCCGTACCCCGGATTACTAGCCCAGTGATATAACCGCTACAGTCCCGTACGCCGGATTACTAGCCCAGTAACATAACCGCTACACTCCCGTACCCCGGATTACGACTCCAGTGATAGAACCGCTACACTCCCGTACCCCGGATTACTAGTCCAGTGATATAACCGCTACACTCCCTTGCCCCGGATGACTCGACCAGTGATATAACCGTTACACTCCCGTACCCCGGATTACTAGTCCAGTGATATATCCGCTACACTCCCGTACCCCGGATTACTAGCCCGGTGATATCACCGCTACACTACCTTGCCCCGGATTACTAGTCCAGTGATATAACATTTACACTCCCGTACCCTGGATTACTAGTCCAGTGATATAACCGCTACACTCCCGTACCCCAGATTACTGGTCCAGTGATATAACCGCTACACTCCCGTACCCCGGATTACTAGTCCAGTGATATAACCGCTACACTCCAGTACCCCGGATTACTAGTCCAGTGATATAACCGCTACACTCACGTACCCCGGATTACAAGTCCAGTGATATAACCGTTACACTCCCGTACCCCGGATTACTGGTGCAGTGATATAACCGCTACACTCCCGTACCCCGGATCACTAGTCCAGTGATATAACCGCTACACTCCCGTACCCCGGATTACTAGTCCAGTGATATAATCGCTACACTCCCGTACCTCGGATTACAAGCCAGTGATATAACCGCTACACTCCCGTACCCCGGATTACTAGTCCAGTGATATAACCGCTAACCTCGCGTACACCGGATTATTAGTCCAGTGATATAACCGTTACACTCCCGTACCCCGGATTACTGGTCCAGTGATATAACCGCTACACTCCCGTTCCCCGTATTACTAGTCCAGTGATATAACCGCTACACTCCCGTACCGCGGATTACTAGTCCAATGATATAACCGCTACATTCCCGTACCCCGGATTACTAGTCCAGTGATATAACCGCTACACTCCCGTACCCCGGATTACTAGCCCAGTGATATAACCGCTACACTCCCGTACCCCGGATTACTAGCCCAGTGATATGACCACTACACTCCCGTACCCCGGATTACTAGTCCAGTGATATAACCGCTACACTCCCGTACCCCGGATTACTAGCCCAGTGATATAACTGCTACACTCCCGTACCCTGGATTACTAGCCCATTGATATAACTGCTACAATCCCGAACCCCGGATTACTAGTCCAGTGATATAACTGCTACAAACCCTTACCCCGGATAACTAGTACAGTGATATAACCGCTACACTCCCGTACCTCGGATTACTAGTCCAGTGATATAACCGCTACACCCCCGTACCCCGGATTACTAGTCCAGTGATATAACCGCTACACTCCCGTACCCCGGATTATTAGTCCAGTGATATAACCTCTATACTCCCGTACCCCGGATTACTAGCCCAGTGATATAACCGCTACATTCCCGTACCCCGGTTTACTTGTCCAGTCATATAACCGCTACAATCCCGTACCCCGGATTACTAGTCCATTGATATAACCGCTACACTCCCGTACCCCGGATTACTATCCCAGTGATATAACCGCTAAACTCCCGTACCCCGGATTACTAGTCCAGTTATATAACCACTACACTCCCGTACCCCGGATTACGAGCCCAGTGATATAACCGCTAAACTCCCGTACCCCGGATTACTAGCCCAGTGATATAACCGCTAGACTCCCTAACCCCGGATTACTAGTCCAGTGATATAACCGCTACACTCCCGTACCCCGGATTACTTGTCCAGTGATGTAACCGCTACATTCCCGGACCCTGGATTACTAGCCCAGTGATATAACCGCTACACTCCCGTACCCCGGATTACTAATCCAGTGATATAACCGCTACACTCCCGTACCCCGGATTACTAGCCCAGTGATATAACCACTACACTCCCGTACCCCGGATTACTAGCCCAGTGATATAACCGCTACACTCCCGTATCCCGGATTACTAGTCCAGTGATATAACCGCTACCCTCCCGTACCCCGGATTACTAGTCCAGTGATATAAACGCTACACTCCCGTACACCAGATTACTAGCCCAGTGTTATTACCGCTACACTCCCGTACCCCGGATTACAAGTCCAGTGATATTAACGCTACACTCCCGTACCCGGGATTACTAGCCCAGTGATATAATCGCTGCACTCCCGTACACCAGATTACTAGACCAGTGATATAACCGCTACACTCCCGTACCCCGGATTACTAGTCCAGTGATATAAACGCTACACTCCGGTCCCCGGGATTACTAGTCCAGTGATATAACCGCTACACTCCCGTACCCCAGAGTACTAGCCCAGTGATATAACCGCTACACTCCCGTACCCTGGATTACGAGCCCAGTGATATAACTGCTACACTCCCGTACCCCGTATTATTAGCCCAGTGATATAACCGCTACACTCCCGTAACCCGGATTACTAGTCCAGTGATATAACCGCTGCACTCCCGTACCCTGGATTACTAGCCCACTGATATAACCGCTACACTCCCGTACCCCGGATTACTAGTCCACTTATATAACCGCTACACTCCCGTACCCCGGATTACTAGTGCAGTGATATAACTGCTTCACTCCCGTACCCCGGATTACTAGCCCAGTGATATAACCGCTACACTCCCGTACCCCGGATTACTAGTCCAGTGATATAACCGCTACACTCCCGTACCCCGGATTACTAGCCCAGTGATATAACCGCTACACTCCCGTACCCCGGATTACTAGTCCGGTGATATAACCATTACACTCCCGTAACCCGGATTACCAGCCCAGTGATATAACCGCTACACTCCCGTACCCGGGATTAGTAGTCCAAAAATATAACCGCTACACTCCCGTACCCCGGATTACTAGCCCAGTGATATAACCGCTACAGTCCCATACGCCGGATTACTAGCCCAGTTACATAACCGCTACACACCCGTACCCCGGATTACTAGTCCAGTGATATAACCGCTACACTCCCGTACCCCGGATTACTAGTCCAGTGATATAACCGCTACACTCCCTTGCCCCGGATGACTCGACCAGTGATATAACCGTTACACTCCCGTACCCCGGATTACTAGTTCAGTGATATAACCGCTACACTCCCGTACCCCGGATTACTAGCCCGGTGATATCACCGCTACACTCCCTTTCCCCGGATTACTAGTCCAGTGATATAACTTTTACACTCCCGTACCCTGGATTACTTGTCCAGTGATATAACCGCTACACTCCCGTACCCCAGATTACTGGTCCAGTGATGTAACCGCTACACTCCCTTACCCCGGATTACTAGTCCAGTGATATAACCGCTACACTCCCGTACCGCGGATTACTAGTCCAGTGATATAACCGCTACACTCACGTACCACGGATGACTAGTCCATTGATATAACCGTTACACTCCCGTACCCCGGAATACTGGTCCAGTGATATAACCGCTACTCTCCCGTACCCCGGATCACTAGTCCAGTGATATAACTGCTACACTCCCGTACTCCGCATTACTAGTCCAGTGATATAACCGCTACACTCCCGTACCCCGGATTACTAGCCCAGTGATATAACCGCTACAGTCCCGTACGCCGGATTACTAGCCCAGTTACATAACCGCTACACTCCCGTACCCCGGATTACTAGTCCAGTGTTAGAACCGTTACACTCCCGTACCCCGGATTACTAGTCCAGTGATATATCCGCTACACTCCCGTACCCCGGATTACTAGCCCGGTGATATCACCGCTACACTACCTTGCCCCGGATTACTAGTCCAGTGATATAACATTTACACTCCCGTACCCTGGATTACTAGTCCAGTGATATAACCGCTACACTCCCGTACCCCAGATTACTGGTCCAGTGATATAACCGCTACACTCCCGTACCCCGGATTACTAGTCCAGTGATATAACCGCTACACTCCAGTACCCCGGATTACTAGTCCAGTGATATAACCGCTACACTCACGTACCCCGGATTACAAGTCCAGTGATATAACCGTTACACTCCCGTACCCCGGATCACTAGTCCAGTGATATAACCGCTACACTCCCGTACCCCGGATTACTAGTCCAGTGATATAATCGCTACACTCCCGTACCTCGGATTACAAGCCAGTGATATAACCGCTACACTCCCGTACCCCGGATTACTAGTCCAGTGATATAACCGCTAATCTCGCGTACACCGGATTATTAGTCCAGTGATATAACCGTTACACTCCCGTACCCCGGATTACTGGTCCAGTGATATAACCGCTACACTCCCGTTCCCCGTATTACTAGTCCAGTGATATAACCGCTACACTCCCGTACCGCGGATTACTAGTCCAATGATATAACCGCTACATTCCCGTACCCCGGATTACTAGTCCAGTGATATAACCGCTACACTCCCGTACCCCGGATTACTAGCCCAGTGATATAACCGCTACACTCCCGTACCCCGGATTACTAGCCCAGTGATATGACCACTACACTCCCGTACCCCGGATTACTAGTCCAGTGATATAACCGCTACACTCCCGTACCCCGGATTACTAGCCCAGTGATATAACTGCTACACTCCCGTACCCTGGATTACTAGCCCATTGATATAACTGCTACAATCCCGAACCCCGGATTACTAGTCCAGTGATATAACTGCTACACACCCTTACCCCGGATAACTAGTACAGTGATATAACCGCTACACTCCCGTACCTCGGATTACTAGTCCAGTGATATAACCGCTACACCCCCGTACCCCGGATTACTAGTCCAGTGATATAACCGCTACACTCCCGTACCCCAGATTATTAGTCCAGTGATATAACCTCTATACTCCCGTACCCCGGATTACTAGCCCAGTGATATAACCGCTACATTCCCGTACCCCGGTTTACTTGTCCAGTCATATAACCGCTACAATCCCGTACCCCGGATTACTAGTCCATTGATATAACCGCTACACTCCCGTACCCCGGATTACTATCCCAGTGATATAACCGCTACACTCCCGTACCCCGGATTACTAGTCCAGTTATATAACCACTACACTCCCGTACCCCGGATTACGAGCCCAGTGATATAACCGCTAAACTCCCGTACCCCGGATTACTAGCCCAGTGATATAACCGCTAGACTCCCTAACCCCGGATTACTAGTCCAGTGATATAACCGCTACACTCCCGTACCCCGGATTACTTGTCCAGTGATGTAACCGCTACATTCCCGGACCCTGGATTACTAGCCCAGTGATATAACCGCTACACTCCCGTACCCCGGATTACTAATCCAGTGATATAACCGCTACACTCCCGTACCCCGGATTACTAGCCCAGTGATATAACCACTACACTCCCGTACCCCGGATTACTAGCCCAGTGATATAACCGCTACACTCCCGTATCCCGGATTACTAGTCCAGTGATATAACCGCTACCCTCCCGTACCCCGGATTACTAGTCCAGTGATATAAACGCTACACTCCCGTACACCAGATTACTAGCCCAGTGTTATTACCGCTACACTCCCGTACCCCGGATTACAAGTCCAGTGATATTAACGCTACACTCCCGTACCCGGGATTACTAGCCCAGTGATATAATCGCTGCACTCCCGTACACCAGATTACTAGACCAGTGATATAACCGCTACACTCCCGTACCCCGGATTACTAGTCCAGTGATATAAACGCTACACTCCGGTCCCCGGGATTACTAGTCCAGTGATATAACCGCTACACTCCCGTACCCCAGAGTACTAGCCCAGTGATATAACCGCTACACTCCCGTACCCTGGATTACGAGCCCAGTGATATAACTGCTACACTCCCGTACCCCGTATTATTAGCCCAGTGATATAACCGCTACACTCCCGTAACCCGGATTACTAGTCCAGTGATATAACCGCTGCACTCCCGTACCCTGGATTACTAGCCCACTGATATAACCGCTACACTCCCGTACCCCGGATTACTAGTCCACTTATATAACCGCTACACTCCCGTACCCCGGATTACTAGTGCAGTGATATAACTGCTTCACTCCCGTACCCCGGATTACTAGCCCAGTGATATAACCGCTACACTCCCGTACCCCGGATTACTAGTCCAGTGATATAACCGCTACACTCCCGTACCCCGGATTACTAGCCCAGTGATATAACCGCTACACTCCCGTACCCCGGATTACTAGTCCGGTGATATAACCATTACACTCCCATAACCCGGATTACCAGCCCAGTGATATAACCGCTACACTCCCATACCCGGGATTAGTAGTCCAAAAATATAACCGCTACACTCCCGTACCCCGGATTACTAGCCCAGTGATATAACCGCTACAGTCCCATACGCCGGATTACTAGCCCAGTTACATAACCGCTACACTCCCGTACCCCGGATTACTAGTCCAGTGATATAACCGCTACACTCCCGTACCCCGGATTACTAGTCCAGTGATATAACCGCTACACTCCCTTGCCCCGGATGACTCGACCAGTGATATAACCGTTACACTCCCGTACCCCGGATTACTAGTTCAGTGATATAACCGCTACACTCCCGTACCCCGGATTACTAGCCCGGTGATATCACCGCTACACTCCCTTTCCCCGGATTACTAGTCCAGTGATATAACTTTTACACTCCCGTACCCTGGATTACTTGTCCAGTGATATAACCGCTACACTCCCGTACCCCAGGTTACTGGTCCAGTGATGTAACCGCTACACTCCCGTACCCCGGATTACTAGTCCAGTGATATAACCGCTACACTCCCGTACCGCGGATTACTAGTCCATTGATATAACCGCTACACTCACGTACCCCGGATGACTAGTCCATTGATATAACCGTTACACTCCCGTACCCCGGAATACTGGTCCAGTGATATAACCGCTACTCTCCCGTACCCCGGATCACTAGTCCAGTGATATAACTGCTACACTCCCGTACTCCGCATTACTAGTCCAGTGATATAACCGCTACACTCCCGTACCCCGGATTACTAGCCAGTGATATAACCGCTACAATCCCTTACCCCGGATTACTAGTCCAGTGATATAACCGCTACACTCGCGTACACCGTATTATTAGTCCAGTGATATAACCGTTACACTCCCGTACCCCTGATTACTGGTCCAGTGATATAACCGCTACACTCCCGTACCCCGTATTACTAGCCCAGTGATATAACCGCTACACTCCCGTACCCCAGATTACTAAACCAGTGATATAACCGCTAAACTCCCGTAACCCGGATTACCAGCCCAGTGATATAACCGCTACACTCCCGTACCCCGGATTACTAGCCCAGTGATATCAACGCTACACTCCCGTACCCCATATTACTAGTCCAGTGATATAACCGCTACACTCCCGTACCCTGGATTACTAGCCCAGTGATACAACCGCTACACTCCCGTACCCCGGATTACTAGCCGTGTGATATAACCGCTACACTCCCGTACCCCGGATTACTTGTCCACTGATATAACCGCTACACTCCCATACGGTGGATTACTAGTCCAGTGATATAACCGCTACAAACCGTACCCCGGATTACTAGCCCAGTGATATAACCGCTACACTCCCGTAAACCGGATTACCAGCCCAGTGATATAACCGCTACACTCCCGTGCCCCGGATTACTAGTCCAGTGATATAAACGCTACACTCCCGTACCCCGGATTACAAGTCCAGTGATATAAACGCTACACTCCCGTACCCGGGATTACTAGCCCAGTGATATAATCGCTGCACTCCCGTATACCAGATTACTAGACCAGTGATATAACCGCTACACTCCCGTATCCCGGATTACTAGTCCAGTGATATAAACGCTACACTCCGGTCCCCGGGATTACTAGTCCAGTGATATAACCGCTACACTCCCGTACCCCGGATTACTAGTCCAGTGATATAACCGCTACACTCCCGTACCCCGGATTACTAGTCCAGTGATATAACTGCTTAACTCCCGTACCCCGGATTACTAGCCCAGTGATATAACCGCTACACTCCCGTACCCCGGATTACTAGTCCAGTGATATAACCGCTACACTCCCGTACCCCGGATTACTAGCCCAGTGATATAACCGCTACAATACCGTACCCCGGATAACTTGTCCGGTGATATAACCATTTCACTCCCGTAACCCGGATTACCAGCCCAGTGATATAACCGCTACACTCCCGTACCTGCGATTAGTAGTCCAAAAATAGAACCGCTACACTCCCGTACCCCGGATTACTAGCCCAGTGATATAACCGCTACAGTCCCGTACGCCGGATTACTAGCCCATTTACATAACCGCTACACTCCCGTACCCCGGATGACAAGTCCAGTGATATAACCGCTACACTCCCGTACCCCGGATTACTAGTCCGGTGATATACCCGCTACACTCCCTTGCCCCGGATGACTCGACCAGTGATATAACCGCTACACTCCCGTACCCCGGATTACTAGTCCAGTGATATAACCGCTACACTCCCGTACCCCGAATTACTAGCACGGTGATATCACCGCCACACTCCCTTGCCCCGGATTACTAGTCCAGTGATATAACATTTACACTCCCGTAACCTGGATTACTAGTCCAGTGATATAACCGCTACACTCCCGTACCCCAGATTACTGGTCCAGTGATATAACCGCTACACTCCCGTTCCCTGGATTACTAGTCCAGTGATATAACCGCTATACTCCCGTACCCCGGATTACTAGTCCAGTGATATAACCGCTACACTCAGGTACCCCTGATTACTAGTCCAGTGATATAACCGCTACACTCCCGTACCCCGGATTACTAGTCCAGTGATATAACCGCTACACTCACGTACCCCGGATTACTAGTCCAGTGATATAACCGCTACACTCCCGTACCCCGGATTACTAGTCCAGTGATATAACCGTTACACTCCCGTACCCCGGATTACTGGTCCAGTGATATAACCGCTACACTCACGTACCCCGGATTACTAGTCCAGTGATATAACCGCTACACTCCCGTACCCCGGATTACTAGTCCAGTGATATAACCGTTACACTCCCGTACCCCGGATTACTGGTCCAGTGATATAACCGCTAAACTCCCGTACCCCGGATCACTAGTCCAGTGATATAACCGCTACACTCCCGTACCCCGGATTACTAGTCCAGTGATATAACCGCTACACTCCCGTACCCCGGATTACTAGCCAGTGATATAACCGCTACACTCCCGTACCCCGGATTACTAGTCCAGTGATATAACCGCTACACTCGCGTACACCGGATTATTAGTCCAGTGATATAACCGTTACACTCCCGTACCCCGGATTACTGGTCCAGTGATATAACCGCTACACTCCCGTACCCCGTATAACTAGTCCAGTGATATAACCGCTACACTCCCGTACCCCGGATTACTAGTCCAGTGATATAACCGCTACATTCCCGTACCCCGGATTACTAGTCCAGTGATATAACCGCTACACTCCCGTACCCCGGATTACTAGCCCAGTGATATAACCGCTACTCTCCCGTACCCCGGATTACTAGTCCAGTGACATAACCGCAACACTCCTGTACCCCGGATTACTAATCCAGTGATATAACCGCTACACTCCCGTACCCCGGATTACTAGCCCAGTGATATAACCGCTACACTCCCGTACCCCGGATTACTAGCCCAGTGATATAACCGCTACACTCCCGTATCCCGGATTACTAGTCCAGTGATATAACCGCTACACTCCCGTAACCTGGATTAGTAGTCCAGTGATATAACCGCTACACTCCCGTACCCCGGATTACTAGCACAGTGATATAACCGCTACACTCCCGTACCCCGGATTACTAGTCCAGTGATATAACCGCTACACTCCCATACCCCGGATTACTAGTCCAGTGATATAACCGCTACACTCCTGTACCCCGGATTACTAGTCCAGTGATATAACCGCTACACTCCCATACCCCGGATTACTAGTCCAGTGATATAACAGCTAAGGTCCCGTACCCCGGATTACTAGTCCAGTGATATAACCGCTAAACTCCCGTAACCCGGATTACCAGCCCAGTGATATAACCGCTACACTCCCGTACCCCGGATTACTAGCCCAGTGATATCACCGCTACACTCCCGTACCCCGTATTACTAGTCCAGTGATATAACCGCTACACTCCCGTACCATGGATTACGAGCCCAGTGATACAACCGCTACACTCCCGTACCCCGGATTACTAGCCGTGTGATATAACCGCTACACTCCCGTACCCTGGATTACTAGTCCACTGATATAACCGCTACACTCCCTTACGGTGGATTACTAGTCCAGTGATATAACCGCTACAAACCGTACCCCGGATTACTAGCCCAGTGATATAACCGCTACACTCCCGTAACCCGGATTACCAGCCCAGTGATATAACCGCTACACTCCCGTACCCCGGATTACTAGTCCAGTGATATAAACGCTACACTCCCGTGCCCCGGATTACTAGCCCAGTGATATAACCACTACACTCCTGTACCCCGGATTACTAGTCCAGTGATATAAACGCTACACTCCCGTACACCAGATTACTAGCCCAGTGATATAACCGCTACACTCCCGTACCCCGGATTACAAGTCCAGTGATATAAACGCTACACTCCCGTACCCGGGATTACTAGTCCAGTGATATAATCGCTGCACTCCCGTACACCAGATTACTAGACCAGTTATATAACCGCTACACTCCCGTATCCCGGATTACTAGTCCAGTGATATAAACGCTCCACTCCGGTCCCCGGGATTACTAGTCCAGTGATATAACCGCTACACTCCCGTACCCCGGAGTAATAACCAAGTGATATAACCGCTACACTCCCGGACCCTGGATTACTAGCCCAGTGATATAACTGCTACACTCCCGTACCCCGGATTATTAGCCCAGTGATATAACCGCTACACTCCCGTAACCCGGATTACTAGTCCAGTGATATAACCACTGCACTCCCGTACCCGGATTACTAGCCCACTGATATAACCGCTACACTCCCGTACCCCGGATAACTAGTCCAGTGATATAACCGCTACACTCCAGTACCCCGGATTACTAGTCCAGTGATATAACTGCTTAACTCCCGTACCCCGGATTACTAGCCCAGTGATATAACCGCTACACTCCCGTACCCCGGATTACTAGTCCAGTGATATAACCGCTACACTCCCGTACCCCGGATTACTAGCCCAGTGATATAACCGCTACACTCCCGTACCCCGGATTACTTTTCCGGTGATATAACCATTACACTCCCGTAACCCGGATTACCAGCCCAGTGATATAACCGCTACTCTCCCGTACCCGGGATTAGTAGTCCAAAAATAGAACCGCTACACTCCCGTACCCCGGATTACTAGCCCAGTGATATAACCGCTACAGTCCCGTACGCCGGATTACTAGCCCAGTTACATAACCGCTACACTCCCGTACCCCGGATTACTAGTCCAGTGATAGAACCGCTACACTCCCGTACCCCGGATTACTAGTCCAGTGATATAACCGCTACACTCCCTTGCCCCGGATGACTCGACCAGTGATATAACCGTTACACTCCCGTACCCCGGATTACTAGTCCAGTGATATATCCGCTACACTCCCGTACCCCGGATTACTAGCCCGGTGATATCACCGCTACACTACCTTGCCCCGGATTACTAGTCCAGTGATATAACATTTACACTCCCGTACCCTGGATTACTAGTCCAGTGATATAACCGCTACACTCCCGTACCCCAGATTACTGGTCCAGTGATATAACCGCTACACTCCCGTACCCCGGATTACTAGTCCAGTGATATAACCGCTACACTCCAGTACCCCGGATTACTAGTCCAGTGATATAACCGCTACACTCACGTACCCCGGATTACAAGTCCAGTGATATAACCGTTACACTCCCGTACCCCGGATTACTGGTCCAGTGATATAACCGCTACACTGCCGTACCCCGGATCACTAGTCCAGTGATATAACCGCTACACTCCCGTACCCTGGATTACTAGTCCAGTGATATAATCGCTACACTCCCGTACCTCGGATTACAAGCCAGTGATATAACCGCTACACTCCCGTACCCCGGATTACTAGTCCAGTGATATAACCGCTAATCTCGCGTACACCGGATTATTAGTCCAGTGATATAACCGTTACACTCCCGTACCCCGGATTACTGGTCCAGTGATATAACCGCTACACTCCCGTTCCCCGTATTACTAGTCCAGTGATATAACCGCTACACTCCCGTACCGCGGATTACTAGTCCAATGATATAACCGCTACATTCCCGTACCCCGGATTACTAGTCCAGTGATATAACCGCTACACTCCCGTACCCCGGATTACTAGCCCAGTGATATAACCGCTACACTCCCGTACCCCGGATTACTAGCCCAGTGATATGACCACTACACTCCCGTACCCCGGATTACTAGTCCAGTGATATAACCGCTACACTCCCGTACCCCGGATTACTAGCCCAGTGATATAACTGCTACACTCCCGTACCCTGGATTACTAGCCCATTGATATAACTGCTACAATCCCGAACCCCGGATTACTAGTCCAGTGATATAACTGCTACACACCCTTACCCCGGATAACTAGTACAGTGATATAACCGCTACACTCCCGTACCTCGGATTACTAGTCCAGTGATATAACCGCTACACCCCCGTACCCCGGATTACTAGTCCAGTGATATAACCGCTACACTCCCGTACCCCGGATTATTAGTCCAGTGATATAACCTCTATACTCCCGTACCCCGGATTACTAGCCCAGTGATATAACCGCTACATTCCCGTACCCCGGTTTACTTGTCCAGTCATATAACCGCTACAATCCCGTACCCCGGATTACTAGTCCATTGATATAACCGCTACACTCCCGTACCCCGGATTACTATCCCAGTGATATAACCGCTACACTCCCGTACCCCGGATTACTAGTCCAGTTATATAACCACTACACTCCCGTACCCCGGATTACGAGCCCAGTGATATAACCGCTAAACTCCCGTACCCCGGATTACTAGCCCAGTGATATAACCGCTAGACTCCCTAACCCCGGATTACTAGTCCAGTGATATAACCGCTACACTCCCGTACCCCGGATTACTTGTCCAGTGATGTAACCGCTACATTCCCGGACCCTGGATTACTAGCCCAGTGATATAACCGCTACACTCCCGTACCCCGGATTACTAATCCAGTGATATAACCGCTACACTCCCGTACCCCGGATTACTAGCCCAGTGATATAACCACTACACTCCCGTACCCCGGATTACTAGCCCAGTGATATAACCGCTACACTCCCGTATCCCGGATTACTAGTCCAGTGATATAACCGCTACCCTCCCGTACCCCGGATTACTAGTCCAGTGATATAAACGCTACACTCCCGTACACCAGATTACTAGCCCAGTGTTATTACCGCTACACTCCCGTACCCCGGATTACAAGTCCAGTGATATTAACGCTACACTCCCGTACCCGGGATTACTAGCCCAGTGATATAATCGCTGCACTCCCGTACACCAGATTACTAGACCAGTGATATAACCGCTACACTCCCGTACCCCGGATTACTAGTCCAGTGATATAAACGCTACACTCCGGTCCCCGGGATTACTAGTCCAGTGATATAACCGCTACACTCCCGTACCCCAGAGTACTAGCCCAGTGATATAACCGCTACACTCCCGTACCCTGGATTACGAGCCCAGTGATATAACTGCTACACTCCCGTACCCCGTATTATTAGCCCAGTGATATAACCGCTACACTCCCGTAACCCGGATTACTAGTCCAGTGATATAACCGCTGCACTCCCGTACCCTGGATTACTAGCCCACTGATATAACCGCTACACTCCCGTACCCCGGATTACTAGTCCACTTATATAACCGCTACACTCCCGTACCCCGGATTACTAGTGCAGTGATATAACTGCTTCACTCCCGTACCCCGGATTACTAGCCCAGTGATATAACCGCTACACTCCCGTACCCCGGATTACTAGTCCAGTGATATAACCGCTACACTCCCGTACCCCGGATTACTAGCCCAGTGATATAACCGCTACACTCCCGTACCCCGGATTACTAGTCCGGTGATATAACCATTACACTCCCGTAACCCGGATTACCAGCCCAGTGATATAACCGCTACACTCCCGTACCCGGGATTAGTAGTCCAAAAATATAACCGCTACACTCCCGTACCCCGGATTACTAGCCCAGTGATATAACCGCTACAGTCCCATACGCCGGATTACTAGCCCAGTTACATAACCGCTACACTCCCGTACCCCGGATTACTAGTCCAGTGATATAACCGCTACACTCCCGTACCCCGGATTACTAGTCCAGTGATATAACCGCTACACTCCCTTGCCCCGGATGACTCGACCAGTGATATAACCGTTACACTCCCGTACCCCGGATTACTAGTTCAGTGATATAACCGCTACACTCCCGTACCCCGGATTACTAGCCCGGTGATATCACCGCTACACTCCCTTTCCCCGGATTACTAGTCCAGTGATATAACTTTTACACTCCCGTACCCTGGATTACTTGTCCAGTGATATAACCGCTACACTCCCGTACCCCAGATTACTGGTCCAGTGATGTAACCGCTACACTCCCGTACCCCGGATTACTAGTCCAGTGATATAACCGCTACACTCCCGTACCGCGGATTACTAGTCCAGTGATATAACCGCTACACTCACGTACCCCGGATGACTAGTCCATTGATATAACCGTTACACTCCCGTACCCCGGAATACTGGTCCAGTGATATAACCGCTACTCTCCCGTACCCCGGATCACTAGTCCAGTGATATAACTGCTACACTCCCGTACTCCGCATTACTAGTCCAGTGATATAACCGCTACACTCCCGTACCCCGGATTACTAGCCAGTGATATAACCGCTACACTCCCATACCCCGGATTACTAGTCCAGTGATATAACCGCTACACTCGCGTACACCGTATTATTAGTCCAGTGATATAACCGTTACACTCCCGTACCCCGGATTACTGGTCCAGTGATATAACCGCTACACTCCCGTACCCCGTATTACTAGCCCAGTGATATAACCGCTACACTCCCGTAACCCAGATTACTAAACCAGTGATATAACCGCTACACTCCCGTACCCCGGATTACTAGTCCAGTGATATAACCGCTACACACCTGTACCCCGGATTACTAGCCCAGTGATATAACCGCTACACTCCCGTACCCCGGATCACTAGTCCAGTGATATTACCGCTACACTCCCGTATCCCGGATTACTAGCCCAGTGATATAACCGCTACACTCCCGTACGCCGGATTACTAGTCCAGAGATATAACCGCTACACTCCGTACCCCGGATTACTAGCCCAGTGATATAAGCGCTAGACTCCCGTACCCCGGATTACTGGTCCAGTGATATAACCGAACACTCCCGTAACCCGGATCACTAGTCCAGTGATATAACCACTGCACTCCCGTAACCCGGATTACTAGTCCAGTGATATCACCACTACACTCCCGTAACCCGGATTACTAGTCCAGTGATAAAACCGCTACACTCCCGTACCCTGGATTACTAGCCCAGTGATATAACCGCTGCACTCCCGTACCCCGGATTACTAGCCCAGTGATATAACCGCTACACTCCCGTACACCGGGTTACTAGTCCAGTGATATAACCGCTACACTACCATACCCCGGATTACTAGCCCAGTGATATGACCGCAGCACTCCCGTAAACCGGATTACTAGCCCAGTGATATAACCGCTACACTCCCGTACCCCAGATTACTAGCCCAGTGATATAACCGCTACACTCCCGTACCCCGGATTACTAGTCCAGTGATATAACCGCTACACTCACGTACCCCGGATTACAAGTCCAGTGATATAACCGTTACACTCCCGTACCCCGGATTACTGGTCCAGTGATATAACCGCTACACTCCCGTACCCCGGATCACTAGTCCAGTGATATAACCGCTACACTCCCGTACCCCGGATTACTAGTCCAGTGATATAACCGCTACACTCCCGTACCTCGGATTACAAGCCAGTGATATAACCGCTACACTCCCGTACCCCGGATTACTAGTCCAGTGATATAACCGCTACACACGCGTACACCGGATTATTAGTCCAGTGATATAACCGTTACACTCCCGTACCCCGGATTACTGGTCCAGTGATATAACCGCTACACTCCCGTTCCCCGTATTACTAGTCCAGTGATATAACCGCTACACTCCCGTTCCCCGGATTACTAGTCCAATGATATAACCGCTACATTCCCGTACCCCGGATTACTAGTCCAGTGATATAACCGCTACACTCCCGTACCCCGGATTACTAGCCCAGTGATATAACCGCTACACTCCCGTTCCCCGGATTACTAGCCCAGTGATATGACCACTACACTCCCGTACCCCGGATTACTAGTCCAGTGATATAACCGCTACACTCCCGTACCCCGGATTACTAGCCCAGTGATATAACTGCTACACTCCCGTACCCTGGATTACTAGCCCATTGATATAACTGCTACAATCCCGTACCCCGGATTACTAGTCCAGTGATATAACTGCTACACACCCTTACCCCGGATAACTAGTACAGTGATATAACCGCTACACTCCCGTACCTCGGATTACTAGTCCAGTGATATAACCGCTACACCCCCGTACCCCGGATTACTAGTCCAGTGATATAACCGCTACACTCCCGTACCCCGGATTATTAGTCCAGTGATATAACCTCTACACTCCCGTACCCCGGATTACTAGCCCAGTGATATAACCGCTACATTCCCGTACCCCGGTTTACTAGTTCAGTCATATAACCGCTACAATCCCGTACCCCGGATTACTAGTCCATTGATATAACCGCTACACTCCCGTACCCCGGATTACTATCCCAGTGATATAACCGCTACACTCCCGTACCCCGGATTACTAGTCCAGTTATATAACCACTACACTCCCGTACCCCGGATTACGAGCCCAGTGATATAACCGCTAAACTCCCGTACCCCGGATTACTAGCCCAGTGATATAACCGCTAGACTCCCTAACCCCGGATTACTAGTCCAGTGATATAACCGCTACACTCCCGTACCCCGGATTACTTGTCCAGTGATGTAACCGCTACATTCCCGGACCCTGGATTACTAGCCCAGTGATATAACCGCTACACTCCCGTACCCCGGATTACTAATCTAGTGATATAACCGCTACACTCCCGTACCCCGGATTACTAGCCCAGTGATATAACCACTACACTCCCGTACCCCGGATTACTAGCCCAGTGATATAACCGCTACACTCCCGTATCCCGGATTACTAGTCCAGTGATATAACCGCTACACTCCCGTACCCCGGATTACTAGTCCAGTGATATAAACGCTACACTCCCGTACACCAGATTACTAGCCCAGTGTTATTACCGCTACACTCCCGTACCCCGGATTACAAGTCCAGTGATATTAACGCTACACTCCCGTACCCGGGATTACTAGCCCAGTGATATAATCGCTGCAATCCCGTACACCAGATTACTAGACCAGTGATATAACCGCTACACTCCCGTACCCCGGATTACTAGTCCAGTGATATAACCGCTACATCCCGTACCCCGGATTACTAGTCCAGTGATATAAACACTACACTCCGGTCCCCGGGATTACTAGTCCAGTGATATAACCGCTACACTCCCGTACCCCAGAGTACTAGCCCAGTGATATAACCGCTTCACTCCCGTACCCTGATTACGAGCCCAGTGATATAACTGCTACACTCCCGTACCCCGGATTATTAGCCCAGTGATATAACCGCTACACTCCCGTAACCCGGATTACTAGTCCAGTGATATAACCGCTGCACTCCCGTACCCCGGATTACTAGCCCACTGATATAACCGCTACACTCCCGTACCCCGGATTACTAGTGCAGTGATATAACTGCTTCAGTCCCGTACCCCGGATTACTAGCCCAGTGATATAACCGCTACACTCCCGTACCCCGGATTACTAGTCCAGTGATATAACCGCTACACTCCCGTACCCCGGATTACTAGCCCAGTGATATAACCGCTACACTCCCGTACCCCGGATTACTAGTCCGGTGATATAACCATTACACTCCCGTAACCCGGATTACCAGCCCAGTGATATAACCGCTACACTCCCGTACCCGGGATTAGTAGTCCAAAAATATAACCGCTACACTCCCGTACCCCGGATTACTAGCCCAGTGATATAACCGCTACAGTCCCATACGCCGGATTACTAGCCCAGTTACATAACCGCTACACTCCCGTACCCCGGATAACTAGTCCAGTGATATAACCGCTACACTCCCGTACCCCGGATGACGAGTCCAGTGATATAACTGCTACACTCCCTTGCCCCGGATGACTCGACCAGTGATATAACCGTTACACTCCCGTACCCCGGATTACTAGTTCAGTGATATAACCGCTACACTCCCGTACCCCGGAGTACTAGCCCGGTGATATCACCGCTACACTCCCTTTCCCCGGATTACTAGTCCAGTGATATAACTTTTACACTCCCGTACCCTGGATTACTTGTCCAGTGATATAACCGCTACACTCCCGTACCCCAGATTACTGGTCCAGTGATGTAACCGCTACACTCCCTTACCCCGGATTACTAGTCCAGTGATATAACCGCTACACTCCCGTACCCCGGATTACTAGTCCAGTGATATAACCGCTACACTCACGTACCCCGGATGACTAGTCCATTGATATAACCGTTACACTCCCGTACCCCGGAATACTGGTCCAGTGATATAACCGCTACACTCCCGTACCCCGGATCACTAGTCCAGTGATATAACCGCTACACTCCCGTACTCCGCATTACTAGTCCAGTGATATAACCGCTACACTCCCGTACCCCGGATTACTAGCCAGTGATATAACCGCTACACTCCCATACCCCGGATTACTAGTCCAGTGATATAACCGCTACACTCGCGTACACCGTATTATTAGTCCAGGGATATAACCGTTACACTCCCGTACCCCGGATTACTGGTCCAGTGATATAACCGCTACACTCCCGTACCCCGTATTACTAGCCCAGTGATATAACCGCTACACTCCCGTACCCCAGATTACTAAACCAGTGATATAACCGCTACACTCCCGTACCCCGGATTACTAGTCCAGTGATATAACCGCTACACACCTGTACCCCGGATTACTAGCCCAGTGATATAACTGCTACACTCCCGTACCCCGGATCACTAGTCCAGTGATATTACCGCTACACTCCCGTATCCCGGATTACTAGCCCAGTGATATAACCGCTACACTCCCGTACCCCGTATTACTAGTCCAGTGATATAACCGCTACACTCCCGTACCATGGATTACGAGCCCAGTGATACAACCGCTACACTCCCGTACCCCGGATTACTAGCCGTGTGATATAACCGCTACACTCCCGTACCCTGGATTACTAGTCCACTGATATAACCGCTACACTCCCTTACGGTGGATTACTAGTCCAGTGATATAACCGCTACAAACCGTACCCCGGATTACTAGCCCAGTGATATAACCGCTACACTCCCGTAACCCGGATTACCAGCCCAGTGATATAACCGCTACACTCCCGTACCCCGGATTACTAGTCCAGTGATATAAACGCTACACTCCCGTGCCCCGGATTACTAGCCCAGTGATATAACCACTACACTCCTGTACCCCGGATTACTAGTCCAGTGATATAAACGCTACACTCCCGTACACCAGATTACTAGCCCAGTGATATAACCGCTACACTCCCGTACCCCGGATTACAAGTCCAGTGATATAAACGCTACACTCCCGTACCCGGGATTACTAGTCCAGTGATATAATCGCTGCACTCCCGTACACCAGATTACTAGACCAGTTATATAACCGCTACACTCCCGTATCCCGGATTACTAGTCCAGTGATATAAACGCTCCACTCCGGTCCCCGGGATTACTAGTCCAGTGATATAACCGCTACACTCCCGTACCCCGGAGTAATAACCCAGTGATATAACCGCTACACTCCCGGACCCTGGATTACTAGCCCAGTGATATAACTGCTACACTCCCGTACCCCGGATTATTAGCCCAGTGATATAACCGCTACACTCCCGTAACCCGGATTACTAGTCCAGTGATATAACCACTGCACTCCCGTACCCGGATTACTAGCCCACTGATATAACCGCTACACTCCCGTACCCCGGATTACTAGCCCAGTGATATAACCGCTACACTCCCGTACCCCGGATTACTAGTCCAGTGATATAACCGCTACACTCCCGTACCCCGGATTACTAGCCCAGTGATATAACCGCTACACTCCCGTACCCCGGATTACTTTTCCGGTGATATAACCATTACACTCCCGTAACCCGGATTACCAGCCCAGTGATATAACCGCTACTCTCCCGTACCCGGGATTAGTAGTCCAAAAATAGAACCGCTACACTCCCGTACCCCGGATTACTAGCCCAGTGATATAACCGCTACAGTCCCGTACGCCGGATTACTAGCCCAGTTACATAACCGCTACACTCCCGTACCCCGGATTACTAGTCCAGTGATAGAACCGCTACACTCCCGTACCCCGGATTACTAGTCCAGTGATATAACCGCTACACTCCCTTGCCCCGGATGACTCGACCAGTGATATAACCGTTACACTCCCGTACCCCGGATTACTAGTCCAGTGATATATCCGCTACACTCCCGTACCCCGGATTACTAGCCCGGTGATATCACCGCTACACTACCTTGCCCCGGATTACTAGTCCAGTGATATAACATTTACACTCCCGTACCCTGGATTACTAGTCCAGTGATATAACCGCTACACTCCCGTACCCCAGATTACTGGTCCAGTGATATAACCGCTACACTCCCGTACCCCGGATTACTAGTCCAGTGATATAACCGCTACACTCCAGTACCCCGGATTACTAGTCCAGTGATATAACCGCTACACTCACGTACCCCGGATTACAAGTCCAGTGATATAACCGTTACACTCCCGTACACCGGATTACTGGTCCAGTGATATAACCGCTACACTCCCGTACCCCGGATCACTAGTCCAGTGATATAACCGCTACACTCCCGTACCCTGGATTACTAGTCCAGTGATATAATCGCTACACTCCCGTACCTCGGATTACAAGCCAGTGATATAACCGCTACACTCCCGTACCCCGGATTACTAGTCCAGTGATATAACCGCTAATCTCGCGTACACCGGATTATTAGTCCAGTGATATAACCGTTACACTCCCGTACCCCGGATTACTGGTCCAGTGATATAACCGCTACACTCCCGTTCCCCGTATTACTAGTCCAGTGATATAACCGCTACACTCCCGTACCGCGGATTACTAGTCCAATGATATAACCGCTACATTCCCGTACCCCGGATTACTAGTCCAGTGATATAACCGCTACACTCCCGTACCCCGGATTACTAGCCCAGTGATATAACCGCTACACTCCCGTACCCCGGATTACTAGCCCAGTGATATGACCACTACACTCCCGTACCCCGGATTACTAGTCCAGTGATATAACCGCTACACTCCCGTACCCCGGATTACTAGCCCAGTGATATAACTGCTACACTCCCGTACCCTGGATTACTAGCCCATTGATATAACTGCTACAATCCCGAACCCCGGATTACTAGTCCAGTGATATAACTGCTACACACCCTTACCCCGGATAACTAGTACAGTGATATAACCGCTACACTCCCGTACCTCGGATTACTAGTCCAGTGATATAACCGCTACACCCCCGTACCCCGGATTACTAGTCCAGTGATATAACCGCTACACTCCCGTACCCCGGATTATTAGTCCAGTGATATAACCTCTATACTCCCGTACCCCGGATTACTAGCCCAGTGATATAACCGCTACATTCCCGTACCCCGGTTTACTTGTCCAGTCATATAACCGCTACAATCCCGTACCCCGGATTACTAGTCCATTGATATAACCGCTACACTCCCGTACCCCGGATTACTATCCCAGTGATATAACCGCTACACTCCCGTACCCCGGATTACTAGTCCAGTTATATAACCACTACACTCCCGTACCCCGGATTACGAGCCCAGTGATATAACCGCTAAACTCCCGTACCCCGGATTACTAGCCCAGTGATATAACCGCTAGACTCCCTAACCCCGGATTACTAGTCCAGTGATATAACCGCTACACTCCCGTACCCCGGATTACTTGTCCAGTGATGTAACCGCTACATTCCCGGACCCAGGATTACTAGCCCAGTGATATAACCGCTACACTCCCGTACCCCGGATTACTAATCCAGTGATATAACCGCTACACTCCCGTACCCCGGATTACTAGCCCAGTGATATAACCACTACACTCCCGTACCCCGGATTACTAGCCCAGTGATATAACCGCTACACTCCCGTATCCCGGATTACTAGTCCAGTGATATAACCGCTACCCTCCCGTACCCCGGATTACTAGTCCAGTGATATAAACGCTACACTCCCGTACACCAGATTACTAGCCCAGTGTTATTACCGCTACACTCCCGTACCCCGGATTACAAGTCCAGTGATATTAACGCTACACTCCCGTACCCGGGATTACTAGCCCAGTGATATAATCGCTGCACTCCCGTACACCAGATTACTAGACCAGTGATATAACCGCTACACTCCCGTACCCCGGATTACTAGTCCAGTGATATAAACGCTACACTCCGGTCCCCGGGATTACTAGTCCAGTGATATAACCGCTACACTCCCGTACCCCAGAGTACTAGCCCAGTGATATAACCGCTACACTCCCGTACCCTGGATTACGAGCCCAGTGATATAACTGCTACACTCCCGTACCCCGTATTATTAGCCCAGTGATATAACCGCTACACTCCCGTAACCCGGATTACTAGTCCAGTGATATAACCGCTGCACTCCCGTACCCTGGATTACTAGCCCACTGATATAACCGCTACACTCCCGTACCCCGGATTACTAGTCCACTTATATAACCGCTACACTCCCGTACCCCGGATTACTAGTGCAGTGATATAACTGCTTCACTCCCGTACCCCGGATTACTAGCCCAGTGATATAACCGCTACACTCCCGTACCCCGGATTACTAGTCCAGTGATATAACCGCTACACTCCCGTACCCCGGATTACTAGCCCAGTGATATAACCGCTACACTCCCGTACCCCGGATTACTAGTCCGGTGATATAACCATTACACTCCCGTAACCCGGATTACCAGCCCAGTGATATAACCGCTACACTCCCGTACCCGGGATTAGTAGTCCAAAAATATAACCGCTACACTCCCGTACCCCGGATTACTAGCCCAGTGATATAACCGCTACAGTCCCATACGCCGGATTACTAGCCCAGTTACATAACCGCTACACTCCCGTACCCCGGATTACTAGTCCAGTGATATAACCGCTACACTCCCGTACCCCGGATTACTAGTCCAGTGATATAACCGCTACACTCCCTTGCCCCGGATGACTCGACCAGTGATATAACCGTTACACTCCCGTACCCCGGATTACTAGTTCAGTGATATAACCGCTACACTCCCGTACCCCGGATTACTAGCCCGGTGATATCACCGCTACACTCCCTTTCCCCGGATTACTAGTCCAGTGATATAACTTTTACACTCCCGTACCCTGGATTACTTGTCCAGTGATATAACCGCTACACTCCCGTACCCCAGATTACTGGTCCAGTGATGTAACCGCTACACTCCCGTACCCCGGATTACTAGTCCAGTGATATAACCGCTACACTCCCGTACCGCGGATTACTAGTCCAGTGATATAACCGCTACACTCACGTACCCCGGATGACTAGTCCATTGATATAACCGTTACACTCCCGTACCCCGGAATACTGGTCCAGTGATATAACCGCTACTCTCCCGTACCCCGGATCACTAGTCCAGTGATATAACTGCTACACTCCCGTACTCCGCATTACTAGTCCAGTGATATAACCGCTACACTCCCGTACCCCGGATTACTAGCCAGTGATATAACCGCTACACTCCCATACCCCGGATTACTAGTCCAGTGATATAACCGCTACACTCGCGTACACCGTATTATTAGTCCAGTGATATAACCGTTACACTCCCGTACCCCGGATTACTGGTCCAGTGATATAACCGCTACACTCCCGTACCCCGTATTACTAGCCCAGTGATATAACCGCTACACTCCCGTACCCCAGATTACTAAACCAGTGATATAACCGCTACACTCCCGTACCCCGGATTACTAGTCCAGTGATATAACCGCTACACACCTGTACCCCGGATTACTAGCCCAGTGATATAACCGCTACACTCCCGTACCCCGGATCACTAGTCCAGTGATATTACCGCTACACTCCCGTATCCCGGATTACTAGCCCAGTGATATAACCGCTACACTCCCGTACGCCGGATTACTAGTCCAGAGATATAACCGCTACACTCCGTACCCCGGATTACTAGCCCAGTGATATAAGCGCTAGACTCCCGTACCCCGGATTACTGGTCCAGTGATATAACCGAACACTCCCGTAACCCGGATCACTAGTCCAGTGATATAACCACTGCACTCCCGTAACCCGGATTACTAGTCCAGTGATATCACCACTACACTCCCGTAACCCGGATTACTAGTCCAGTGATAAAACCGCTACACTCCCGTACCCTGGATTACTAGCCCAGTGATATAACCGCTACACTCCCGTACCCCGGATTACTAGCCCAGTGATATAACCGCTACACTCCCGTACACCGGGTTACTAGTCCAGTGATATAACCGCTACACTACCATACCCCGGATTACTAGCCCAGTGATATGACCGCAGCACTCCCGTAAACCGGATTACTAGCCCAGTGATATAACCGCTACACTCCCGTACCCCAGATTACTAGCCCAGTGATATAACCTCTACACTCCCGTACCCCGGATTACTAGTCCAGTGATATAACCGCTACACTCACGTACCCCGGATTACAAGTCCAGTGATATAACCGTTACACTCCCGTACCCCGGATTACTGGTCCAGTGATATAACCGCTACACTCCCGTACCCCGGATCACTATTCCAGTGATATAACCGCTACACTCCCGTACCCCGGATTACTAGTCCAGTGATATAACCGCTACACTCCCGTACCTCGGATTACAAGCCAGTGATATAACCGCTACACTCCCGTACCCCGGATTACTAGTCCAGTGATATAACCGCTACACACGCGTACACCGGATTATTAGTCCAGTGATATAACCGTTACACACCCGTACCCCGGATTACTGGTCCAGTGATATAACCGCTACACTCCCGTTCCCCGTATTACTAGTCCAGTGATATAACCGCTACACTCCCGTACCCCGGATTACTAGTCCAATGATATAACCGCTACATTCCCGTACCCCGGATTACTAGTCCAGTGATATAACCGCTACACTCCCGTACCCCGGATTACTAGCCCAGTGATATAACCGCTACACTCCCGTTCCCCGGATTACTAGCCCAGTGATATGACCACTACACTCCCGTACCCCGGATTACTAGTCCAGTGATATAACCGCTACACTCCCGTACCCCGGATTACTAGCCCAGTGATATAACTGCTACACTCCCGTACCCTGGATTACTAGCCCATTGATATAACTGCTACAATACCGTACCCCGGATTACTAGTCCAGTGATATAACTGCTACACACCCTTACCCCGGATAACTAGTACAGTGATATAACCGCTACACTCCCGTACCTCGGATTACTAGTCCAGTGATATAACCGCTACACCCCCGTACCCCGGATTACTAGTCCAGTGATATAACCGCTACACTCCCGTACCCCGGATTATTAGTCCAGTGATATAACCTCTACACTCCCGTACCCCGGATTACTAGCCCAGTGATATAACCGCTACATTCCCGTACCCCGGTTTACTAGTTCAGTCATATAACCGCTACAATCCCGTACCCCGGATTACTAGTCCATTGATATAACCGCTACACTCCCGTACCCCGGATTACTATCCCAGTGATATAACCGCTACACTCCCGTACCCCGGATTACTAGTCCAGTTATATAACCACTACACTCCCGTACCCCGGATTACGAGCCCAGTGATATAACCGCTAAACTCCCGTACCCCGGATTACTAGCCCAGTGATATAACCGCTAGACTCCCTAACCCCGGATTACTAGTCCAGTGATATAACCGCTACACTCCCGTACCCCGGATTACTTGTCCAGTGATGTAACCGCTACATTCCCGGACCCTGGATTACTAGCCCAGTGATATAACCGCTACACTCCCGTACCCCGGATTACTAATCTAGTGATATAACCGCTACACTCCCGTACCCCGGATTACTAGCCCAGTGATATAACCACTACACTCCCGTACCCCGGATTACTAGCCCAGTGATATAACCGCTACACTCCCGTATCCCGGATTACTAGTCCAGTGATATAACCGCTACACTCCCGTACCCCGGATTACTAGTCCAGTGATATAAACGCTACACTCCCGTACACCAGATTACTAGCCCAGTGTTATTACCGCTACACTCCCGTACCCCGGATTACAAGTCCAGTGATATTAACGCTACACTCCCGTACCCGGGATTACTAGCCCAGTGATATAATCGCTGCAATCCCGTACACCAGATTACTAGACCAGTGATATAACCGCTACACTCCCGTACCCCGGATTACTAGTCCAGTGATATAACCGCTACACTCCCGTACCCCGGATTACTAGTCCAGTGATATAAACACTACACTCCGGTCCCCGGGATTACTAGTCCAGTGATATAACCGCTACACTCCCGTACCCCAGAGTACTAGCCCAGTGATATAACCGCTTCACTCCCGTACCCTGATTACGAGCCCAGTGATATAACTGCTACACTCCCGTACCCCGGATTATTAGCCCAGTGATATAACCGCTACACTCCCGTAACCCGGATTACTAGTCCAGTGATATAACCGCTGCACTCCCGTACCCCGGATTACTAGCCCACTGATATAACCGCTACACTCCCGTACCCCGGATTACTAGTCCAGTTATATAACCGCTACACTCCCGTACCCCGGATTACTAGTGCAGTGATATAACTGCTTCAGTCCCGTACCCCGGATTACTAGCCCAGTGATATAACCGCTACACTCCCGTACCCCGGATTACTAGTCCAGTGATATAACCGCTACACTCCCGTACCCCGGATTACTAGCCCAGTGATATAACCGCTACACTCCCGTACCCCGGATTACTAGTCCGGTGATATAACCATTACACTCCCGTAACCCGGATTACCAGCCCAGTGATATAACCGCTACACTCCCGTACCCGGGATTAGTAGTCCAAAAATATAACCGCTACACTCCCGTACCCCGGATTACTAGCCCAGTGATATAACCGCTACAGTCCCATACGCCGGATTACTAGCCCAGTTACATAACCGCTACACTCCCGTACCCCGGATAACTAGTCCAGTGATATAACCGCTACACTCCCGTACCCCGGATGACTAGTCCAGTGATATAACTGCTACACTCCCTTGCCCCGGATGACTCGACCAGTGATATAACCGTTACACTCCCGTACCCCGGATTACTAGTTCAGTGATATAACCGCTACACTCCCGTACCCCGGATTACTAGCCCGGTGATATCACCGCTACACTCCCTTTCCCCGGATTACTAGTCCAGTGATATAACTTTTACACTCCCGTACCCTGGATTACTTGTCCAGTGATATAACCGCTACACTCCCGTACCCCAGATTACTGGTCCAGTGATGTAACCGCTACACTCCCGTACCCCGGATTACTAGTCCAGTGATATAACCGCTACACTCCCGTACCCCGGATTACTAGTCCAGTGATATAACCGCTACACTCACGTACCCCGGATGACTAGTCCATTGATATAACCGTTACACTCCCGTACCCCGGAATACTGGTCCAGTGATATAACCGCTACACTCCCGTACCCCGGATCACTAGTCCAGTGATATAACCGCTACACTCCCGTACTCCGCATTACTAGTCCAGTGATATAACCGCTACACTCCCGTACCCCGGATTACTAGCCAGTGATATAACCGCTACAGTCCCATACCCCGGATTACTAGTCCAGTGATATAACTGCTACACTCGCGTACACCGTATTATTAGTCCAGGGATATAACCGTTACACTCCCGTACCCCGGATTACTGGTCCAGTGATATAACCGCTACACTCCCGTACCCCGTATTACTAGCCCAGTGATATAACCGCTACACTCCCGTACCCCAGATTACTAAACCAGTGATATAACCGCTACACTCCCGTACCCCGGATTACTAGTCCAGTGATTTAACCGCTACACACCTGTACCCCGGATTACTAGCCCAGTGATATAACTGCTACACTCCCGTACCCCGGATCACTAGTCCAGTGATATTACCGCTACACTCCCGTATCCCGGATTACTAGCCCAGTGATATAACCGCTACACTCCCGTACGCCGGATTACTAGTCCAGAGATATAACCGCTACACTCCGTACCCCGGATTACTAGCCCAGTGATATAAGCGCTAGACTCCCGTACCCCGGATTACTGGTCCAGTGATATAACCGAACACTCCCGTAACCCGGATCACTAGTCCAGTGATATAACCACTGCACTCCCGTAACCCGGATTACTAGTCCAGTGATATCACCACTACACTCCCGTAACCCGGATTACTAGTCCAGTGATAAAACCGCTACACTCCCGTACCCTGGATTACTAGCCCAGTGATATAACCGCTACACTCCCGTACCCCGGATTACTAGCCCAGTGATATAACCGCTACACTCCCGTACACCGGGTTACTAGCCCAGTGATATAACCGCTACACTACCATACCCCGGATTACTAGCCCAGTGATATGACCGCAGCACTCCCGTAAACCGGATTACTAGCCCAGTGATATAAGCGCTACACTCCCGTACCCCAGATTACTAGCCCAGTGATATAACCGCTACACTCCCGTACACCGGATTACTAGTCCAGTGATATAACCGCTACACTCCCGTACCCCGGATTACTAGTCCAGTGATATAACCGCTACACTCCCGTACCCCGGATTACTAGTCCAGTGATGTAACCGCTACACTCACGTACCCCGGATGACTAGTCCAGTGATATAACCGTTACACTCCCGTACCCTGGAATATTGGTCCAGTGATATAACCGCTACACTCCCGTAGCCCGGATCAGTAGTCCAGTGATATAACCGCTACACTCCCGTACCCCGGATTACTAGTCCAGTGATATAACCGCTACACTCCCTTGCTCCGGATGACTCGACCAGTGATATAACCGTTACACTCCCGTACCCCGGATTACTAGTTCAGTGATATAACCGCTACACTCCCGTACCCCGGATTACTAGCCCAGTGATATCACCCCTACACTCCCTTGCCCCGGATTACTAGTCCAGTGATATAACTTTTACACTCCCGTACCCTGGATTACTTGTCCAGTGATATAACCGCTACTCTCCCGTACCCCAGATTACTGGTCCAGTGATATAACCGCTACACTCCCGTACCCCGGATTACTAGTCCAGTGATATAACTGCTACACTCCCGTACCCCGGATTACTAGTCCAGTGATATAAACGCTACACTCACGTACCCCGGATGACTAGTCAAGTGATATAACCGTTACACTCCCGTACCCCGGAATACTGGTCCAGTGATATAACCGCTACACTCCCGTACCCCGGATCACTAGTCCAGTGATATAACCGCTACACTCCCGTACTCCGCATTACTAGTCCAGTGATATAACCGCTACACTCCCGTACCCCGGATTACTAGCCAGTGATATAACCGCTACACTCCCGTACCCCGGATTACTAGTCCAGTGATATAACCGCTACACTCCCGTACCCCGGATTACTAGTCCAGTGATATAAACACTACACTCCGGT
This sequence comes from Isurus oxyrinchus, assembly GCA_026770705.1. Classification (NCBI taxonomy): domain Eukaryota; kingdom Metazoa; phylum Chordata; class Chondrichthyes; order Lamniformes; family Lamnidae; genus Isurus; species Isurus oxyrinchus. The sequence continues at coordinate 269,887 of JANJGN010000175.1, forward strand.
CCCCGGGATTACTAGTCCAGTGATATAACCGCTACACTCCCGTACCCCAGAGTACTAGCCCAGTGATATAACCGCTTCACTCCCGTACCCTGATTACGAGCCCAGTGATATAACTGCTACACTCCCGTACCCCGGATTATTAGCCCAGTGATATAACCGCTACACTCCCGTAACCCGGATTACTAGTCCAGTGATATAACCGCTGCACTCCCGTACCCCGGATTACTAGCCCACTGATATAACCGCTACACTCCCGTACCCCGGATTACTAGTCCAGTTATATAACCGCTACACTCCCGTACCCCGGATTACTAGTGCAGTGATATAACTGCTTCAGTCCCGTACCCCGGATTACTAGCCCAGTGATATAACCGCTACACTCCCGTACCCCGGATTACTAGTCCAGTGATATAACCGCTACACTCCCGTACCCCGGATTACTAGCCCAGTGATATAACCGCTACACTCCCGTACCCCGGATTACTAGTCCGGTGATATAACCATTACACACCCGTAACCCGGATTACCAGCCCAGTGATATAACCGCTACACTCCCGTACCCGGGATTAGTAGTCCAAAAATATAACCGCTACACTCCCGTACCCCGGATTACTAGCCCAGTGATATAACCGCTACAGTCCCATACGCCGGATTACTAGCCCAGTTACATAACCGCTACACTCCCGTACCCCGGATAACTAGTCCAGTGATATAACCGCTACACTCCCGTACCCCGGATTACTAGTCCAGTGATATAACTGCTACACTCCCTTGCCCCGGATGACTCGACCAGTGATATAACCGTTACACTCCCGTACCCCGGATTACTAGTTCAGTGATATAACCGCTACACTCCCGTACCCCGGATTACTAGCCCGGTGATATCACCGCTACACTCCCTTTCCCCGGATTACTAGTCCAGTGATATAACTTTTACACTCCCGTACCCTGGATTACTGGTCCAGTGATATAACCGCTACACTCCCGTACCCCAGATTACTGGTCCAGTGATGTAACCGCTACACTCCCGTACCCCGGATTACTAGTCCAGTGATATAACCGCTACACTCCCGTACCCCGGATTACTAGTCCAGTGATATAACCGCTACACTCACGTACCCCGGATGACTAGTCCATTCATATAACCGTTACACTCCCGTACCCCGGAATACTGGTCCAGTGATATAACCGCTACACTCCCGTACCCCGGATCACTAGTCCAGTGATATAACCGCTACACTCCCGTACTCCGCATTACTAGTCCAGTGATATAACCGCTACACTCCCGTACCCCGGATTACTAGCCAGTGATATAACCGCTACACTCCCATACCCCGGATTACTAGTCCAGTGATATAACCGCTACACTCGCGTACACCGTATTATTAGTCCAGGGATATAACCGTTACACTCCCGTACCCCGGATTACTGGTCCAGTGATATAACCGCTACACTCCCGTACCCCGTATTACTAGCCCAGTGATATAACCGCTACACTCCCGTACCCCAGATTACTAAACCAGTGATATAACCGCTACACTCCCGTACCCCGGATTACTAGTCCAGTGATATAACCGCTACACACCTGTACCCCGGATTACTAGCCCAGTGATATAACCGCTACACTCCCGTACCCCGGATCACTAGTCCAGTGATATTACCGCTACACTCCCGTATCCCGGATTACTAGCCCAGTGATATAACCGCTACACTCCCGTACGCCGGATTACTAGTCCAGAGATATAACCGCTACACTCCGTACCCCGGATTACTAGCCCAGTGATATAAGCGCTAGACTCCCGTACCCCGGATTACTGGTCCAGTGATATAACCGAACACTCCCGTAACCCAGATCACTAGTCCAGTGATATAACCACTGCACTCCCGTAACCCGGATTACTAGTCCAGTGATATCACCACTACACTCCCGTAACCCGGATTACTAGTCCAGTGATAAAACCGCTACACTCCCGTACCCTGGATTACTAGCCCAGTGATATAACCGCTACACTCCCGTACCCCGGATTACTAGCCCAGTGATATAACCGCTACACTCCCGTACACCGGGTTACTAGCCCAGTGATATAACCGCTACACTACCATACCCCGGATTACTAGCCCAGTGATATGACCGCAGCACTCCCGTAAACCGGATTACTAGCCCAGTGATATAAGCGCTACACTCCCGTACCCCAGATTACTAGCCCAGTGATATGACCACTACACTCCCGTACCCCGGATTACTAGTCCAGTGATATAACCGCTACACTCCCGTACCCCGGATTACTAGCCCAGTGATATAACTGCTACACTCCCGTACCCTGGATTACTAGCCCATTGATATAACTGCTACAATACCGTACCCCGGATTACTAGTCCAGTGATATAACTGCTACACACCCTTACCCCGGATAACTAGTACAGTGATATAACCGCTACACTCCCGTACCTCGGATTACTAGTCCAGTGATATAACCGCTACACCCCCGTACCCCGGATTACTAGTCCAGTGATATAACCGCTACACTCCCGTACCCCGGATTATTAGTCCAGTGATATAACCTCTACACTCCCGTACCCCGGATTACTAGCCCAGTGATATAACCGCTACATTCCCGTACCCCGGTTTACTAGTTCAGTCATATAACCGCTACAATCCCGTACCCCGGATTACTAGTCCATTGATATAACCGCTACACTCCCGTACCCCGGATTACTATCCCAGTGATATAACCGCTACACTCCCGTACCCCGGATTACTAGTCCAGTTATATAACCACTACACTCCCGTACCCCGGATTACGAGCCCAGTGATATAACCGCTAAACTCCCGTACCCCGGATTACTAGCCCAGTGATATAACCGCTAGACTCCCTAACCCCGGATTACTAGTCCAGTGATATAACCGCTACACTCCCGTACCCCGGATTACTTGTCCAGTGATGTAACCGCTACATTCCCGGACCCTGGATTACTAGCCCAGTGATATAACCGCTACACTCCCGTACCCCGGATTACTAATCTAGTGATATAACCGCTACACTCCCGTACCCCGGATTACTAGCCCAGTGATATAACCACTACACTCCCGTACCCCGGATTACTAGCCCAGTGATATAACCGCTACACTCCCGTATCCCGGATTACTAGTCCAGTGATATAACCGCTACACTCCCGTACCCCGGATTACTAGTCCAGTGATATAAACGCTACACTCCCGTACACCAGATTACTAGCCCAGTGTTATTACCGCTACACTCCCGTACCCCGGATTACAAGTCCAGTGATATAAACACTACACTCCGGTCCCCGGGATTACTAGTCCAGTGATATAACCGCTACACTCCCGTACCCCAGAGTACTAGCCCAGTGATATAACCGCTTCACTCCCGTACCCTGATTACGAGCCCAGTGATATAACTGCTACACTCCCGTACCCCGGATTATTAGCCCAGTGATATAACCGCTACACTCCCGTAACCCGGATTACTAGTCCAGTGATATAACCGCTGCACTCCCGTACCACGGATTACTAGCCCACTGATATAACCGCTACACTCCCGTACCCCGGATTACTAGTCCAGTTATATAACCGCTACACTCCCGTACCCCGGATTACTAGTGCAGTGATATAACTGCTTCAGTCCCGTACCCCGGATTACTAGCCCAGTGATATAACCGCTACACTCCCGTACCCCGGATTACTAGTCCAGTGATATAACCGCTACACTCCCGTACCCCGGATTACTAGCCCAGTGATATAACCGCTACACTCCCGTACCCCGGATTACTAGTCCGGTGATATAACCATTACACTCCCGTAACCCGGATTACCAGCCCAGTGATATAACCGCTACACTCCCGTACCCGGGATTAGTAGTCCAAAAATATAACCGCTACACTCCCGTACCCCGGATTACTAGCCCAGTGATATAACCGCTACAGTCCCATACGCCGGATTACTAGCCCAGTTACATAACCGCTACACTCCCGTACCCCGGATAACTAGTCCAGTGATATAACCGCTACACTCCCGTACCCCGGATGACTAGTCCAGTGATATAACTGCTACACTCCCTTGCCCCGGATGACTTGACCAGTGATATAACCGTTACACTCCCGTACCCCGGATTACTAGTTCAGTGATATAACCGCTACACTCCCGTACCCCGGATTACTAGCCCGGTGATATCACCGCTACACTCCCTTTCCCCGGATTACTAGTCCAGTGATATAACTTTTACACTCCCGTACCCTGGATTACTTGTCCAGTGATATAACCGCTACACTCCCGTACCCCAGATTACTGGTCCAGTGATGTAACCGCTACACTCCCGTACCCCGGATTACTAGTCCAGTGATATAACCGCTACACTCCCGTACCCCGGATTACTAGTCCAGTGATATAACCGCTACACTCACGTACCCCGGATGACTAGTCCATTGATATAACCGTTACACTCCCGTACCCCGGAATACTGGTCCAGTGATATAACCGCTACACTCCCGTACCCCGGATCACTAGTCCAGTGATATAACCGCTACACTCCCGTACTCCGCATTACTAGTCCAGTGATATAACCGCTACACTCCCGTACCCCGGATTACTAGCCAGTGATATAACCGCTACAGTCCCATACCCCGGATTACTAGTCCAGTGATATAACCGCTACACTCGCGTACACCGTATTATTAGTCCAGGGATATAACCGTTACACTCCCGTACCCCGGATTACTGGTCCAGTGATATAACCGCTACACTCCCGTACCCCGTATTACTAGCCCAGTGATATAACCGCTACACTCCCGTACCCCAGATTACTAAACCAGTGATATAACCGCTACACTCCCGTACCCCGGATTACTAGTCCAGTGATTTAACCGCTACACACCTGTACCCCGGATTACTAGCCCAGTGATATAACTGCTACACTCCCGTACCCCGGATCACTAGTCCAGTGATATTACCGCTACACTCCCGTATCCCGGATTACTAGCCCAGTGATATAACCGCTACACTCCCGTACGCCGGATTACTAGTCCAGAGATATAACCGCTACACTCCGTACCCCGGATTACTAGCCCAGTGATATAAGCGCTAGACTCCCGTACCCCGGATTACTGGTCCAGTGATATAACCGAACACTCCCGTAACCCGGATCACTAGTCCAGTGATATAACCACTGCACTCCCGTAACCCGGATTACTAGTCCAGTGATATCACCACTACACTCCCGTAACCCGGATTACTAGTCCAGTGATAAAACCGCTACACTCCCGTACCCTGGATTACTAGCCCAGTGATATAACCGCTACACTCCCGTACCCCGGATTACTAGCCCAGTGATATAACCGCTACACTCCCGTACACCGGGTTACTAGCCCAGTGATATAACCGCTACACTACCATACCCCGGATTACTAGCCCAGTGATATGACCGCAGCACTCCCGTAAACCGGATTACTAGCCCAGTGATATAAGCGCTACACTCCCGTACCCCAGATTACTAGCCCAGTGATATAACCGCTACACTCCCGTACACCGGATTACTAGTCCAGTGATATAACCGCTACACTCCCGTACCCCGGATTACTAGTCCAGTGATATAACCGCTACACTCCCGTACCCCGGATTACTAGTCCAGTGATGTAACCGCTACACTCACGTACCCCGGATGACTAGTCCAGTGATATAACCGTTACACTCCCGTACCCTGGAATATTGGTCCAGTGATATAACCGCTACACTCCCGTAGCCCGGATCAGTAGTCCAGTGATATAACCGCTACACTCCCGTACCCCGGATTACTAGTCCAGTGATATAACCGCTACACTCCCTTGCTCCGGATGACTCGACCAGTGATATAACCGTTACACTCCCGTACCCCGGATTACTAGTTCAGTGATATAACCGCTACACTCCCGTACCCCGGATTACTAGCCCGGTGATATCACCCCTACACTCCCTTGCCCCGGATTACTAGTCCAGTGATATAACTTTTACACTCCCGTACCCTGGATTACTTGTCCAGTGATATAACCGCTACTCTCCCGTACCCCAGATTACTGGTCCAGTGATATAACCGCTACACTCCCGTACCCCGGATTACTAGTCCAGTGATATAACTGCTACACTCCCGTACCCCGGATTACTAGTCCAGTGATATAAACGCTACACTCACGTACCCCGGATGACTAGTCAAGTGATATAACCGTTACACTCCCGTACCCCGGAATACTGGTCCAGTGATATAACCGCTACACTCCCGTACCCCGGATCACTAGTCCAGTGATATAACCGCTACACTCCCGTACTCCGCATTACTAGTCCAGTGATATAACCGCTACACTCCCGTACCCCGGATTACTAGCCAGTGATATAACCGCTACACTCCCGTACCCCGGATTACTAGTCCAGTGATATAACCGCTACACTCCCGTACCCCGGATTACTAGTCCAGTGATATAAACACTACACTCCGGTCCCCGGGATTACTAGTCCAGTGATATAACCGCTACACTCCCGTACCCCAGAGTACTAGCCCAGTGATATAACCGCTTCACTCCCGTACCCTGATTACGAGCCCAGTGATATAACTGCTACACTCCCGTACCCCGGATTATTAGCCCAGTGATATAACCGCTACACTCCCGTAACCCGGATTACTAGTCCAGTGATATAACCGCTGCACTCCCGTACCCCGGATTACTAGCCCACTGATATAACCGCTACACTCCCGTACCCCGGATTACTAGTCCAGTTATATAACCGCTACACTCCCGTACCCCGGATTACTAGTGCAGTGATATAACTGCTTCAGTCCCGTACCCCGGATTACTAGCCCAGTGATATAACCGCTACACTCCCGTACCCCGGATTACTAGTCCAGTGATATAACCGCTACACTCCCGTTCCCCGGATTACTAGCCCAGTGATATAACCGCTACACTCCCGTACCCCGGATTACTAGTCCGGTGATATAACCATTACACACCCGTAACCCGGATTACCAGCCCAGTGATATAACCGCTACACTCCCGTACCCGGGATTAGTAGTCCAAAAATATAACCGCTACACTCCCGTACCCCGGATTACTAGCCCAGTGATATAACCGCTACAGTCCCATACGCCGGATTACTAGCCCAGTTACATAACCGCTACACTCCCGTACCCCGGATAACTAGTCCAGTGATATAACCGCTACACTCCCGTACCCCGGATTACTAGTCCAGTGATATAACTGCTACACTCCCTTGCCCCGGATGACTCGACCAGTGATATAACCGTTACACTCCCGTACCCCGGATTACTAGTTCAGTGATATAACCGCTACACTCCCGTACCCCGGATTACTAGCCCGGTGATATCACCGCTACACTCCCTTTCCCCGGATTACTAGTCCAGTGATATAACTTTTACACTCCCGTACCCTGGATTACTGGTCCAGTGATATAACCGCTACACTCCCGTACCCCAGATTACTGGTCCAGTGATGTAACCGCTACACTCCCGTACCCCGGATTACTAGTCCAGTGATATAACCGCTACACTCCCGTACCCCGGATTACTAGTCCAGTGATATAACCGCTACACTCACGTACCCCGGATGACTAGTCCATTCATATAACCGTTACACTCCCGTACCCCGGAATACTGGTCCAGTGATATAACCGCTACACTCCCGTACCCCGGATCACTAGTCCAGTGATATAACCGCTACACTCCCGTACTCCGCATTACTAGTCCAGTGATATAACCGCTACACTCCCGTACCCCGGATTACTAGCCAGTGATATAACCGCTACACTCCCATACCCCGGATTACTAGTCCAGTGATATAACCGCTACACTCGCGTACACCGTATTATTAGTCCAGGGATATAACCGTTACACTCCCGTACCCCGGATTACTGGTCCAGTGATATAACCGCTACACTCCCGTACCCCGTATTACTAGCCCAGTGATATAACCGCTACACTCCCGTACCCCAGATTACTAAACCAGTGATATAACCGCTACACTCCCGTACCCCGGATTACTAGTCCAGTGATATAACCGCTACACACCTGTACCCCGGATTACTAGCCCAGTGATATAACCGCTACACTCCCGTACCCCGGATCACTAGTCCAGTGATATTACCGCTACACTCCCGTATCCCGGATTACTAGCCCAGTGATATAACCGCTACAATCCCGTACGCCGGATTACTAGTCCAGAGATATAACCGCTACACTCCGTACCCCGGATTACTAGCCCAGTGATATAAGCGCTAGACTCCCGTACCCCGGATTACTGGTCCAGTGATATAACCGAACACTCCCGTAACCCGGATCACTAGTCCAGTGATATAACCACTGCACTCCCGTAACCCGGATTACTAGTCCAGTGATATCACCACTACACTCCCGTAACCCGGATTACTAGTCCAGTGATAAAACCGCTACACTCCCGTACCCTGGATTACTAGCCCAGTGATATAACCGCTACACTCCCGTACCCCGGATTACTAGCCCAGTGATATAACCGCTACACTCCCGTACACCGGGTTACTAGCCCAGTGATATAACCGCTACACTACCATACCCCGGATTACTAGCCCAGTGATATGACCGCAGCACTCCCGTAAACCGGATTACTAGCCCAGTGATATAAGCGCTACACTCCCGTACCCCAGATTACTAGCCCAGTGATATAACCGCTACACTCCCGTACACCGGATTACTAGTCCAGTGATATAACCGCTACACTCCCGTACCCCGGATTACTAGTCCAGTGATATAACCGCTACACTCCCGTACCCCGGATTACTAGTCCAGTGATGTAACCGCTACACTCACGTACCCCGGATGACTAGTCCAGTGATATAACCGTTACACTCCCGTACCCTGGAATATTGGTCCAGTGATATAACCGCTACACTCCCGTACCCCGGATCAGTAGTCCAGTGATATAACCGCTACACTCCCGTACCCCGGATTACTAGTCCAGTGATATAACCGCTACACTCCCTTGCTCCGGATGACTCGACCAGTGATATAACCGTTACACTCCCGTACCCCGGATTACTAGTTCAGTGATATAACCGCTACACTCCCGTACCCCGGATTACTAGCCCAGTGATATCACCCCTACACTCCCTTGCCCCGGATTACTAGTCCAGTGATATAACTTTTACACTCCCGTACCCTGGATTACTTGTCCAGTGATATAACCGCTACTCTCCCGTACCCCAGATTACTGGTCCAGTGATATAACCGCTACACTCCCGTACCCCGGATTACTAGTCCAGTGATATAACCGCTACACTCCCGTACCCCGGATTACTAGTCCAGTGATATAAACGCTACACTCACGTACCCCGGATGACTAGTCCAGTGATATAACCGTTACACTCCCGTACCCCGGAATACTGGTCCAGTGATATAACCGCTACACTCCCGTACCCCGGATCACTAGTCCAGTGATATAACCGCTACACTCCCGTACTCCGCATTACTAGTCCAGTGATATAACCGCTACACTCCCGTACCCCGGATTACTAGCCAGTGATATAACCGCTACACTCCCGTACCCCGGATTACTAGTCCAGTGATATAACCGCTACACTCGCGTACACCGTATTATTAGTCCAGTGATATAACCGTTACACTCCCGTACCCCGGATTACTGGTCCAGTGATATAACCGCTACACTCCCGTACCCCGTATTACTAGCCCAGTGATATAACCGCTACACTCCCGTACCCCAGATTACTAGACCAGTGATATAACCGCTACACTCCCGTACCCCGCATTACTAGTCCAGTGACATAACCGCTACACTCCTGTACCCCGGATTACTAGCCCAGTGATATAACCGCTACACTCCCGTACCCCGGATTACTAGTCCAGTGATATAAACGCTACACTCCGGTCCCCGGGATTACTAGTCCTGTGATATAACCGCTACACTCCCATACCCCGGAGTACTAACCCAGTGATATAACCGCTACACTCCCGTACCCTGGATTACTAGCCCAGTGATATAACTGCTACACTCCCGTACCCCGGATTATTAGCCCAGTGATATAACCGCTACACTCCCGTAACCCGGATTACTAGTCCAGTGATATAACCGCTGCACTCCCGTACCCCGTTTTACTAGCCCACTGATATAACCGCTACACTCCCGTACCCCAGATTACTAGTCCAGTGATATAACCGCTACACTCCCGTACCCGGGATTAGTAGTCCAAAAATATAACCGCAACACTCCCGTACCCCGGATTACTAGCCCAGTGATATAACCGCTACAGTCCCGTATGCCGGATTACTAGCCCAGTTACATAACCGCTACACTCCCGAACCCCGGATTACTAGTCCAGTGATATAACCGCTACACTCCCTTGCCCCGGATGACTCGACCAGTGATATAACCGTTACACTCCCGTACCCCGGATTACTAGTCCAGTGATATAACCGCTACACTCCCGTATCCCGGATTACTAGCCCGGTGATATCACCGCTACACTCCCTTTCCCCGGATTACTAGTCCAGTGATATAACTTTTACACTCCCGTACCCTGGATTACTAGTCCAGTGATATAACCGCTACACTCCCTTACCCCAGATTACTGGTCCAGTGATATAACCGCTACACTCCCGTACCCCGGATTACTAGTCCAGTGATATAACCGCTACACTCCCGTACCCCGGATTACTAGTCCAGTGATATAACCGCTACACTCACGTACCCCGGATGACTAGTCCAGTGATATAACCATTACACTCCCGTACCCCGGAATACTGGTCCAGTGATATAACCGTTACACTCCCGTACCCCGGATCACTAGTCCAGTGATATAACCGCTACACTCCCGTACCCCGGATTACTAGTCCAGTGATATAACCGCTACACTCCCGTACCCCGGATTACTAGCCAGTGATATAACCGCTACACTCCCGTACCCCGGATTACTAGTCCAGTGATATAAACGCTACACTCCCGTACCCCGGATTACTAGTCCAGTGATATAACCGCTACACTCACGTACCCCGGATGACTAGTCCAGTGATATAACCGTTACACTCCCGTACCCTGGAATATTGGTCCAGTGATATAACCGCTAAACTCCCGTACCCCGGATCAGTAGTCCAGTGATATAACCGCTACACTCCCGTACCCCGGATTACTAGTCCAGTGATATAACCGCTACACTCCCTTGCTCCGGATGACTCGACCAGTGATATAACCGTTACACTCCCGTACCCCGGATTACTAGTTCAGTGATATAACCGCTACACTCCCGTACCCCGGATTACTAGCCCGGTGATATCACCCCTAGACTCCCTTGCCCCGGATTACTAGTCCAGTGATATAACTTTTACACTCCCGTACCCTGGATTACTTGTCCAGTGATATAACCGCTACTCTCCCGTACCCCAGATTACTGGTCCAGTGATATAACCGCTACACTCCCGTACCCCGGATTACTAGTCCAGTGATATAACCGCTACACTCCCGTACCCCGGATTACTAGTCCAGTGATATAAACGCTACACTCAAGTACCCCGGATGACTAGTCCAGTGATATAACCGTTACACTCCCGTACCCCGGAATACTGGTCCAGTGATATAACCGCTACACTCCCGTACCCCGGATCACTAGTCCAGTGATATAACCGCTACACTCCCGTACTCCGCATTACTAGTCCAGTGATATAACCGCTACACTCCCGTACCCCGGATTACTAGCCAGTGATATAACCGCTACACTCCCGTACCCCGGATTACTAGTCCAGTGATATAACCGCTACACTCGCGTACACCGTATTATTAGTCCAGTGATATAACCGTTACACTCCCGTACCCCGGATTACTGGTCCAGTGATATAACCGCTACACTCCCGTACCCCGTATTACTAGCCCAGTGATATAACCGCTACACTCCCGTACCCCAGATTACTAGACCAGTGATATAACCGCTACACTCCCGTACCCCGCATTACTAGTCCAGTGACATAACCGCTACACTCCTGTACCCCGGATTACTAGCCCAGTGATATAACCGCTACACTCCCGTACCCCGCATTACTAGTCCAGTGTTATAAACGCTACACTCCGGTCCCCGGGATTACTAGTCCTGTGATATAACCGCTACACTCCCGTACCCCGGAGTACTAACCCAGTGATATAACCGCTACACTCCCGTACCCTGGATTACTAGCCCAGTGATATAACTGCTACACTCCCGTACCCCGGATTATTAGCCCAGTGATATAACCGCTACACTCCCGTAACCCGGATTACTAGTCCAGTGATATAACCGCTGCACTCCCGTACCCCGGTTTACTAGCCCACTGATATAACCGCTACACTCCCGTACCCCAGATTACTAGTCCAGTGATATAACCGCTACACTCCCGTACCCGGGATTAGTAGTCCAAAAATATAACCGCAACACTCCCGTACCCCGGATTACTAGCCCAGTGATATAACCGCTACAGTCCCGTATGCCGGATTACTAGCCCAGTTACATAACCGCTACACTCCCGAACCCCGGATTACTAGTCCAGTGATATAACCGCTACACTCCCTTGCCCCGGATGACTCGACCAGTGATATAACCGTTACACTCCCGTACCCCGGATTACTAGTCCAGTGATATAACCGCTACACTCCCGTATCCCGGATTACTAGCCCGGTGATATCACCGCTACACTCCCTTTCCCCGGATTACTAGTCCAGTGATATAACTTTTACACTCCCGTACCCTGGATTACTAGTCCAGTGATATAACCGCTACACTCCCTTACCCCAGATTACTGGTCCAGTGATATAACCGCTACACTCCCGTACCCCGGATTACTAGTCCAGTGATATAACCGCTACACTCCCGTACCCCGGATTACTAGTCCAGTGATATAACCGCTACACTCACGTACCCCGGATGACTAGTCCAGTGATATAACCATTACACTCCCGTACCCCGGAATACTGGTCCAGTGATATAACCGTTACACTCCCGTACCCCGGATCACTAGTCCAGTGATATAACCGCTACACTCCCGTACCCCGGATTACTAGTCCAGTGATATAACCGCTACACTCCCGTACCCCGGATTACTAGCCAGTGATATAACCGCTACACTCCCGTACCCCGGATTACTAGTCCAGTGATATAAACGCTACACTCCCGTACACCAGATTACTAGCCCAGTGTTATTACCGCTACACTCCCATACCCCGGATTACAAGTCCAGTGATATTAACGCTGCACTCCCGTACCCGGGATTACTAGCCCAGTGATATAATCGCTGCACTCCCGTACACCAGATTACTAGACCAGTGATATAACCGCTACACTCCCGTACCCCGGATTACTAGTCCAGTGATATAAACGCTACACTCCGGTCCCCGGGATTACTAGTCCAGTGATATAACCGCTACACTCCCGTGCCCCAGAGTACTAGCCCAGTGATATAACCGCTACACTCCCGTACCCTGGATTACTAGCCCAGTGATATAACTGCTACACTCCCGTACCCCGGATTATTAGTCCAGAGATATAACCGCTACACTCCCGTAACCCGGATTACTAGTCCAGTGATATAACCGCTGCACTCCCGTACCCCGGATTACTAGCCCACTGATATAACCGCTACACTCCCGTACCCCGGATAACTAGTCCAGTGATATAACCGCTACACTCCCGTACCCCGGATTACTAGTGCAGTGATATAACTGCTTCACTCCCGTACCCCGGATTACTAGCCCAGTGATATAACCGCTACACTCCCGTACCCCGGATTACTAGTCCAGTGATATAACCGCTACACTCCCGTACCCCGGATTACTAGCCCAGTGATATAACCGCTACACTCCCGTACCCCGGATTACTAGTCCGGTGATATAACCATTACAATCCCGTAACCCGGATTACCAGCCTAGTGATATAACCGCTACACTCCCGTACCCGGGATTAGTAGTCCAAAAATATAACCGCTACACTCCCGTACCCCGGATTACTAGCCCAGTGACATAACCGCTACAGTCCCGTACGCCGGATTACTAGCCCAGTTACATAACCGCTACACTCCCGTACCCCGGATTACTAGTCCAGTGATATAACCGCTACACTCCCGTACCCCGTATTACTAGTCCAGTGATATAACCGCTACACTCCCTTGCCCCGGATGAGTCGACCAGTGATATAACCGTTACACTCCCGTACCCCGGATTACTAGTTCAGTGATATAACCGCTACACTCCCGTACCCCGGATTACTAGCCCGGTGGTATCACCGCTACACTCCCTTGCCCCGGATTACAAGTCCAGTGATATAACTTTTACACTCCCGTACCCTGGATTACTTGTCCAGTGATATAACCGCTACACTCCCGTACCCCAGATTACTGGTCCAGTGATATAACCGCTACACTCCCGTACCCCGGATTACTAGTCCAGTGATATAACCGCTACACTCCCGTACCCCGGATTACTAGCCAGTGATATAACCGCTACACTCACGTACCCCGGATGACTAGTCCAGTGATATAACCGCTACACTCGCGTACACCGTATTATTAGTCCAGTGATATAACCGTTACACTCCCGTACCCCGGATTACTGGTCCAGTGATATAACCGCCAAACTCCCGTACCCCGTATTACTAGCCCAGTGATATAACCGCTACACTCCCGTACGCCAGAATACTAGACCAGTGATATAACCGCTACACTCCCGTACCCCGGATTACTAGTCCAGTGATATAACCGCTACACTCCTGTACCCCGGATTACTAGCCCAGTGATATAACCGCTACACTCCCGTACCCCGGATCACTAGTCCAGTGATATTACCGCTACACTCCCGTATCCCGGATTACTAGCCCAGTGATATAACCGCTACACTCCCGTACGCCGGATTACTAGTCCAGAGATATAACCGCTACACTCCGTACCCCGGATTACTAGCCCAGTGATATAAGCGCTAGACTCCCGTACCCCGGATTACTGGTCCAGTGATATAACCGAACACTCCCGTAACCCGGATCACTAGTCCAGTGATATAACCACTGCACTCCCGTAACCCGGATTACTAGTCCAGTGATATCACCGCTACACTCCCGTAACCCGGATTACTAGTCCAGTGATAAAACCGCTACACTCCTGTACCCTGGATTACTAGCCCAGTGATATAACCGCTACACTCTCGTACCCCAGATTACTAGCCCAGTGATATAACCGCTACACTCCCATACACCGGGTTACTAGCCCCGTGATATAACCGCTACACTACCATACCCAGGATTACTAGCCCAGTGATATGACCGCAACACTCCCGTAAACCGGATTACTAGCCCAGTGATATAACCGCTACACTCCCGTACCCCAGATTACTAGCCCAGTGATATAACCGCTACACTCCCGTACACCGGATTACTAGTCCAGTGATATAACCGCTACACTCCGGTACCCCGGATTACTAGTCCAGTGATATAACCGCTACACTCCCGTATCCCGGATTACTAGTCCAGTGATATAACCGCTACACTCACGTACCCCGGATGACTAGTCCAGTGATATAACCGTTACACTCCCGTACCCCGGAATACTGGTCCAGTGATATAACCGCTACACTCCCGTACCCCGGATCACTAGTCCAGTGATATAACCGCTACACTCCCGTACCCCGGATTACTAGTCCAGTGATATAACCGCTACACTCCCTTGCCCCGGATGACTCGACCAGTGATATAACCGTTACACTCCCGTACCCCGGATTACTAGTTCAGTGATATAACCGCTACACTCCCGTTCCCCGGATTACTAGCCCGGTGATATCACCCCTAGACTCCCTTGCCCCGGATTACTAGTCCAGTGATATAACTTTTACACTCCCGTACCCTGGATTACTTGTCCAGTGATATAACCGCTACTCTCCCGTACCCCAGATTACTGGTCCAGTGATATAACTGCTACACTCCCGTACCCCGGATTACTAGTCCAGTGATATAACCGCTACACTCCCGTACCCCGGATTACTAGTCCAGTGATATAAACGCTACACTCACGTACCCCGGATGACTAGTCCAGTGATATAACCGTTACACTCCCGTACCCCGGAATACTGGTCCAGTGATATAACCGCTACACTCCCGTACCCCGGATCACTAGTCCAGTGATATAACCGCTACACTCCCGTACTCCGCATTACTAGTCCAGTGATATAACCGCTACACTCCCGTACCCCGGATTACTAGCCAGTGATATAATAGCTACACTCCCGTACCCCGGATTACTAGTCCAGTGATATAACCGCTACACTCGCGTACAGCGTATTATTAGTCCAGTGATATAACCGTTACACTCCCGTACCCCGGATTACTGGTCCAGTGATATAACCGCTACACTCCCGTACCCCGTATTACTAGCCCAGTGATATAACCGCTACACTCCCGTACCCCAGATTACTAGACCAGTGATATAACCGCTACACTCCCGTACCCCGCATTACTAGTCCAGTGACATAACCGCTACACTCCTGTACCCCGGATTACTAGCCCAGTGATATAACCGCTACACTCCCGTACCCCGGATTACTAGTCCAGTGTTATAAACGCTACACTCCGGTCCCCGGGATTACTAGTCCTGTGATATAACCGCTACACTCCCGTACCCCGGAGTACTAACCCAGTGATATAACCGCTACACTCCCGTACCCTGGATTACTAGCCCAGTGATATAACTGCTACACTCCCGTACCCCGGATTATTAGCCCAGTGATATAACCGCTACACTCCCGTAACCCGGATTACTAGTCCAGTGATATAACCGCTGCACTCCCGTACCCCGGTTTACTAGCCCACTGATATAACCGCTACACTCCCGTACCCCAGATTACTAGTCCAGTGATATAACCGCAACACTCCCGTACCCGGGATTAGTAGTCCAAAAATATAACCGCAACACTCCCGTACCCCGGATTACTAGCCCAGTGATATAACCGCTACAGTCCCGTATGCCGGATTACTAGCCCAGTTACATAACCGCTACACTCCCGAACCCCGGATTACTAGTCCAGTGATATAACCGCTACACTCCCTTGCCCCGGATGACTCGACCAGTGATATAACCGTTACACTCCCGTACCCCGGATTACTAGTCCAGTGATATAACCGCTACACTCCCGTATCCCGGATTACTAGCCCGGTGATATCACCGCTACACTCCCTTTCCCCGGATTACTAGTCCAGTGATATAACTTTTACACTCCCGTACCCTGGATTACTAGTCCAGTGATATAACCGCTACACTCCCTTACCCCAGATTACTGGTCCAGTGATATAACCGCTACACTCCCGTACCCCGGATTACTAGTCCAGTGATATAACCGCTACACTCCCGTACCCCGGATTACTAGTCCAGTGATATAACCGCTACACTCACGTACCCCGGATGACTAGTCCAGTGATATAACCATTACACTCCCGTACCCCGGAATACTGGTCCAGTGATATAACCGTTACACTCCCGTACCCCGGATCACTAGTCCAGTGATATAACCGCTACACTCCCGTACCCCGGATTACTAGTCCAGTGATATAACCGCTACACTCCCGTACCCCGGATTACTAGCCAGTGATATAACCGCTACACTCCCGTACCCCGGATTACTAGTCCAGTGATATAAACGCTACACTCCCGTACACCAGATTACTAGCCCAGTGTTATTACCGCTACACTCCCATACCCCGGATTACAAGTCCAGTGATATTAACGCTGCACTCCCGTACCCGGGATTACTAGCCCAGTGATATAATCGCTGCACTCCCGTACACCAGATTACTAGACCAGTGATATAACCGCTACACTCCCGTACCCCGGATTACTAGTCCAGTGATATAAACGCTACACTCCGGTCCCCGGGATTACTAGTCCAGTGATATAACCGCTACACTCCCGTGCCCCAGAGTACTAGCCCAGTGATATAACCGCTACACTCCCGTACCCTGGATTACTAGCCCAGTGATATAACTGCTACACTCCCGTACCCCGGATTATTAGTCCAGAGATATAACCGCTACACTCCCGTAACCCGGATTACTAGTCCAGTGATATAACCGCTGCACTCCCGTACCCCGGATTACTAGCCCACTGATATAACCGCTACACTCCCGTACCCCGGATAACTAGTCCAGTGATATAACCGCTACACTCCCGTACCCCGGATTACTAGTGCAGTGATATAACTGCTTCACTCCCGTACCCCGGATTACTAGCCCAGTGATATAACCGCTACACTCCCGTACCCCGGATTACTAGTCCAGTGATATAACCGCTACACTCCCGTACCCCGGATTACTAGCCCAGTGATATAACCGCTACACTCCCATACCCCGGATTACTAGTCCGGTGATATAACCATTACACTCCCGTAACCCGGATTACCAGCCTAGTGATATAACCGCTACACTCCCGTACCCGGGATTAGTAGTCCAAAAATATAACCGCTACACTCCCGTACCCCGGATTACTAGCCCAGTGATATAACCGCTACAGTCCCGTACGCCGGATTACTAGCCCAGTTACATAACCGCTACACTCCCGTACCCCGGATTACTAGTCCAGTGATATAACCGCTACACTCCCGTACCCCGTATTACTAGTCCAGTGATATAACCGCTACACTCCCTTGCCCCGGATGACTCGACCAGTGATATAACCGTTACACTCCCGTACCCCGGATTACTAGTTCAGTGATATAACCGCTACACTCCCGTTCCCCGGATTACTAGCCCGGTGATATCACCCCTAGACTCCCTTGCCCCGGATTACTAGTCCAGTGATATAACTTTTACACTCCCGTACCCTGGATTACTTGTCCAGTGATATAACCGCTACTCTCCCGTACCCCAGATTACTGGTCCAGTGATATAACCGCTACACTCCCGTACCCCGGATTACTAGTCCAGTGATATAACCGCTACACTCCCGTACCCCGGATTACTAGTCCAGTGATATAAACGCTACACTCACGTACCCCGGATGACTAGTCCAGTGATATAACCGTTACACTCCCGTACCCCGGAATACTGGTCCAGTGATATAACCGCTACACTCCCGTATCCCGGATCACTAGTCCAGTGATATAACCGCTACACTCCCGTACTCCGCATTACTAGTCCAGTGATATAACCGCTACACTCCCGTACCCCGGATTACTAGCCAGTGATATAACCGCTACACTCCCGTACCCCGGATTACTAGTCCAGTGATATAACCGCTACACTCGCGTACACCGTATTATTAGTCCAGTGATATAACCGTTACACTCCCGTACCCCGGATTACTGGTCCAGTGATATAACCGCTACACTCCCGTACCCCGTATTACTAGCCCAGTGATATAACCGCTACACTCCCGTACCCCAGATTACTAGACCAGTGATATAACCGCTACACTCCCGTACCCCGCATTACTAGTCCAGTGACATAACCGCTACACTCCTGTACCCCGGATTACTAGCCCAGTGATATAACCGCTACACTCCCGTACCCCGGATTACTAGTCCAGTGTTATAAACGCTACACTCCGGTCCCCGGGATTACTAGTCCTGTGATATAACCGCTACACTCCCGTACCCCGGAGTACTAACCCAGTGATATAACCGCTACACTCCCGTACCCTGGATTACTAGCCCAGTGATATAACTGCTACACTCCCGTACCCCGGATTATTAGCCCAGTGATATAACCGCTACACTCCCGTAACCCGGATTACTAGTCCAGTGATATAACCGCTGCACTCCCGTACCCCGGTTTACTAGCCCACTGATATAACCGCTACACTCCCGTACCCCAGATTACTAGTCCAGTGATATAACCGCTACACTCCCGTACCCGGGATTAGTAGTCCAAAAATATAACCGCAACACTCCCGTACCCCGGATTACTAGCCCAGTGATATAACCGCTACAGTCCCGTATGCCGGATTACTAGCCCAGTTACATAACCGCTACACTCCCGAACCCCGGATTACTAGTCCAGTGATATAACCGCTACACTCCCTTGCCCCGGATGACTCGACCAGTGATATAACCGTTACACTCCCGTACCCCGGATTACTAGTCCAGTGATATAACCGCTACACTCCCGTATCCCGGATTACTAGCCCGGTGATATCACCGCTACGCTCCCTTTCCCCGGATTACTAGTCCAGTGATATAACTTTTACACTCCCGTAACCCGGATTACCAGCCCAGTTACATAACCGCTACACTCCCGTACCCCGGATTACTAGTCCAGTGATATAACCGCTACACTCCCGTACCCCGTATTACTAGTCCAGTGATATAACCGCTACACTCCCTTGCCCCGGATGAGTCGACCAGTGATATAACCGTTACACTCCCGTACCCCGGATTACTAGTTCAGTGATATAACCGCTACACTCCCGTACCCCGGATTACTAGCCCGGTGGTATCACTGCTACACTCCCTTGCCCCGGATTACAAGTCCAGTGATATAACTTTTACACTCCCGTACCCTGGATTACTTGTCCAGTGATATAACCGCTACACTCCCGTACCCCAGATTACTGGTCCAGTGATATAACCGCTACACTCCCGTACCCCGGATTACTAGTCCAGTGATATAACCGCTACACTCCCGTACCCCGGATTACTAGCCAGTGATATAACCGCTACACTCACGTACCCCGGATGACTAGTCCAGTGATATAACCGCTACACTCGCGTACACCGTATTATTAGTCCAGTGATATAACCGTTACACTCCCGTACCCCGGATTACTGGTCCAGTGATATAACCGCCAAACTCCCGTACCCCGTATTACTAGCCCAGTGATATAACCGCTACACTCCCGTACGCCAGAATACTAGACCAGTGATATAACCGCTACACTCCCGTACCCCGGATTACTAGTCCAGTGATATAACCGCTACACTCCTGTACCCCGGATTACTAGCCCAGTGATATAACCGCTACACTCCCGTACCCCGGATCACTAGTCCAGTGATATTACCGCTACACTCCCGTATCCCGGATTACTAGCCCAGTGATATAACCGCTACACTCCCGTACGCCGGATTACTAGTCCAGAGATATAACCGCTACACTCCGTACCCCGGATTACTAGCCCAGTGATATAAGCGCTAGACTCCCGTACCCCGGATTACTGGTCCAGTGATATAACCGAACACTCCCGTAACCCGGATCACTAGTCCAGTGATATAACCACTGCACTCCCGTAACCCGGATTACTAGTCCAGTGATATCACCGCTACACTCCCGTAACCCGGATTACTAGTCCAGTGATAAAACCGCTACACTCCTGTACCCTGGATTACTAGCCCAGTGATATAACCGCTACACTCTCGTACCCCAGATTACTAGCCCAGTGATATAACCGCTACACTCCCGTACACCGGGTTACTAGCCCCGTGATATAACCGCTACACTACCATACCCAGGATTACTAGCCCAGTGATATGACCGCAACACTCCCGTAAACCGGATTACTAGCCCAGTGATATAACCGCTACACTCCCG
The DNA here is from genome assembly GCA_026770705.1 of Isurus oxyrinchus. NCBI lineage: Eukaryota > Metazoa > Chordata > Chondrichthyes > Lamniformes > Lamnidae > Isurus > Isurus oxyrinchus. Next base: position 291,446 of record JANJGN010000175.1, read on the forward strand.
TACCCCAGATTACTAGCCCAGTGATATAACCGCTACACTCCCGTACACCGGATTACTAGTCCAGTGATATAACCGCTACACTCCGGTACCCCGGATTACTAGTCCAGTGATATAACCGCTACACTCCCGTATCCCGGATTACTAGTCCAGTGATATAACCGCTACACTCACGTACCCCGGATGACTAGTCCAGTGATATAACCGTTACACTCCCGTACCCCGGAATACTGGTCCAGTGATATAACCGCTACACTCCCGTACCCCGGATCACTAGTCCAGTGATATAACCGCTACACTCCCGTACCCCGGATTACTAGTCCAGTGATATAACCGCTACACTCCCTTGCCCCGGATGACTCGACCAGTGATATAACCGTTACACTCCCATACCCCGGATTACTAGTTCAGTGATATAACCGCTACACTCCCGTTCCCCGGATTACTAGCCCAGTGATATCACCCCTACACTCCCTTGCCCCGGATTACTAGTCCAGTGATATAACTTTTACACTCCCGTACCCTGGATTACTTGTCCAGTGATATAACCGCTACACTCCCGTACCCCAGATTACTGGTCCAGTGATATAACCGCTCCACTCCCGTACCCCGGATTACTAGTCCAGTGATATAACCGCTACACTCCCGTACCCGGGATTACTAGTCCAGTGATATAACCTCTACACTCACGTACACCGGATGACTAGTCCAGTGATATAACCGTTACACTCCCGTACCCCGGAATACTGGTCGAGTGATATAACCGCTACACTCCCGTACCCCGGATCACTAGTCCAGTGATATAACCGCTACACTCCCGTACTCCGCATTACTAGTCCAGTGATATAAAAGCTACACTCCCGTACCCCGGAATACTAGCCAGTGATATAACCGCTACACTCCCGTACCCCGGATTACTAGTCCAGTGATATAACCGCTACACTCGCGTACACCGTATTATTAGTCCAGTGATATAACCGTTACACTCCCGTACCCGGGATAACTGGTCCAGTGATATCACCGCTACACTCCCGTACCCCGTATTACAAGCCCAGTGATATAACCGCTACACTCCCGTACCCCAGATTACTAGACCAGTGATATAACCGCTACACTCCCGTACCCCGGATTACTAGTCCAGTGATATAACCGCTACACTCCTGTACCCCGGATTACTAGCCCAGTGATATAACTGCTACACTCCCGTACCCCGGATCACTAGTCCAGTGATATTACCGCTACACTCCCGTATCCCGGATTACTAGCCCAGTGATATAACCGCTACACTCCCGTACGCCGGATTACTAGTCCAGAGATATAAACGCTACACTCCGTACCCCGGATTACTAGCCCAGTGATATAAGCGCTAGACTCCCGTACCCCGGATTACTGGTCCAGTGATATAACCGAACACTCCCGTAACCCGGATCACTAGTCCAGTGATATAACCACTGCACTCCCGTAACCCGGATTACTAGTCCAGTGATATCACCGCTACACTCCCGTAACCCGGATTACTAGTCCAGTGATATAACCGCTACACTCCCGTACCCTGGATTACTAGCCCAGTGATATAACCGCTACACTCACGTACCCCAGATTACTAGCCCAGTGATATAACCGCTACACTCCCGTACACCGGGTTACTAGCCCAGTGATATAACCGCTACACTACCATACCCCGGATTACTAGCCCAGTGATATGACCGCAACACTCCCGTAAACCGGATTACTAGCCCAGTGATATAACCGCTACACTCCCTTACCCCAGATTACTAGCCCAGTGATATAACCGCTACACTCCCGTACGCCGGATTACTAGTCCAGTGATATAACCGCTACACTCCCGTACCCCGGATTACTAGTCCAGTGATATAACCGCTACACTCCCGTACCCCGGATTACTAGTCCAGTGATATAACCGCTACACTCACGTACCCCGGATGACTAGTCCAGTGATATAACCGTTACACTCCCGTACCCCGGAATACTGGTCCAGTGATATAACCGCTACACTCCCGTACCCCGGATCACTAGTCCAGTGATATAACCGCTGCACTCCCGTACCCCGGATTACTCGTCCAGTGATATAACCGCTACACTCCCGTACCCCGGATTACTAGCCAGTGATATAACCGCTACACCCCCGTACCCCGGATTACTAGTCCAGTGATATAACCGCTACACTCGCGTACACCGTATTATTAGTCCAGTGATATAACCGTTACACTCCCGTACCCCGGATTACTGGTCCAGTGATATAACCGCTACACTCCCGTACCCCGTATTACTAGCCCAGTGATATAACCGCTACACTCCCGTACCCCAGATTACTGGACCAGTGATATAACCGCTACACTCCCGTACACCGGATTACTAGTCCAGTGATATAACCGCTACACTCCTGTACCCCGGATTACTAGCCCAGTGATATAACCGCTACACTCCCGTACCCCGGATCACTAGTCCAGTGATATTACCGCTACATTCCCGTATCCCGGATTACTAGCCCAGTGATATAACCGCTACACTCCCGTACGCCGGATTACTAGTCCAGAGATATAACCGCTACACTCCGTACCCCGGATTACTAGCCCAGTGATATAACCGCTACACTCCTGTACCCCGGATTACTAGCCCAGTGATATAACCGCTACACTCCCGTACCCCGGATTACTAGCCCAGTGATATAACCGCTACACACCCGTACCCAGGATGACTTGTCCAGTGATATAACCGCTACACTCCCGTACACCGGATTACTAGCCCAGTGATATAACCGCTACACTCCCGTACCCCGGATTACTAGCCCAGTGATATAACCGCTACACTACCGTACCCTGGATAACTAGCCCAGTGATATAACCGCTACACTCCCGTACCCCGGATTACTAGTCCAGTGATATAACCGCTACACTCCCGTACCCTGGATTACTAGTCCAGTGATATAACCGCTACACTCCCGTACCCCGGATTACTAGCCCAGTGATATAACCGCTACACTCCCGTACCCCGGATCACTAGTCCAGTGATATAACTGCTACACTCCCATATCCCGGATTACTAGCCCAGTGATATAACCGCTACACTCCCGTACCCCGGATTACTAGTCCAGTGATATAACCGCTACACTCCCTTACCCCGGATTACTGGTCCAGTGATATAACCTCTACACTCCCGTACCCCGGATTACTATCCCAGTGATATAACCGCTACACTCCCGTACCCCGGATTACTATTCCAGTGATATAACCGCTACACTCCCGTACCCCGGATTACTATCCCAGTGATATAACCGCTACACTCCCGTACCCCGGATTACTAGTCCAGTGATATAACCGCTACACTCCCGTACACCGGATTACTAGCCCAGTGATATAACCGCTACACTCCCGTACCCCGGTTTACTAGCCCAGTGATATAACCGCTACACTACCGTACCGCGGATTACTAGCCCAGTGATATAACCGCTACACTCCCGTACCCCGGATTACTAGTCCAGTTTTATAATCGCTACACTCCCGTACCCTGGATTACTAGTCCAGTGACATAACCGCTACACTCCCGTACCCCGGATTACTAGCCCAGTGATATAACCGCTACACTCCCGTAACCCGGATTACTAGTCCAGTGATATAACCGCTACACTCCCGTACCCTGGATTACTAGCCCAGTGATATAACCGCTACACTCCCGTACCCCAGTTTACTAGCCCAGTGATGTAACCGCTACACTCCCGTACACCGGATTACTAGCCCAGTGATATAACCTCTACACTCCCATACCCCGGATTACTAGCCCAGTGATATGACCACAACACTCCCGTACCCCGGAATACTAGCCCAGTGATATAACCGCTACACTCCCGTACCCCAGATTACTAGCCCAGTGATATAACCGCTACACTCCCGTACACCGGATTACTAGTCCAGTGATATAACCGCTACACTCCCGTACCCCGGATTACTAGTCCAGTGATATAACCGCTACACTCCCGTACCCCGGATGACTAGTCCAGTGATATAACCGCTACGCTCCCGTACACCGGATTACTAGCCCAGTGATATAACCGCTACACTCCCGTACCAGGGATTACTAGCCCAGTGATATAACCGCTACACTACCGTACCCCGGATTACTAGCCCAGTCATATAACCGCTACACTCCCGTACCCCGGATTACTAGTCCAGTGATATAACCATTACACTCCCGTACCCTGGATTGCTAGCCCAGTGATATAACCGCTACACTCCCGTACCCCAGATTACTAGCCCAGTGATATAACCGCTACACTCCCGTACACCGGATTACTAGCCCGGTGATATAACCGCTACACTCCCATACCCCGGATTACTAGCCCAGTGATATGACCGCAACACTCCCGTACCCCGGAATACTAGCCCAGTGATATAACCGCTACACTCCCGTACCCCAGATTACTAGCCCAGTGATATAACCGCTACACTCCCGTACACCGGATTACTAGTCCAGTGATATAACCGCTACACTCCCGTACCCCGGATTACTAGTCCATTGATATAACCGCTACACTCCCGTACCCAGGATGACTAGTCCAGTGATATAACCGCTACGCTCCCGTACACCGGATTACTAGCCCAGTGATATAACCGCTACACTCCCGTACCAGGGATTACTAGCCCAGTGATATAACCGCTACACTACCGTACCCCGGATTACTAGCCCAGTGATATAACCGCTACACTCCCGTACCCCGGATTACTAGTCCAGTGATATAACCGCTACACTCCCGTACCCTGGATTACTAGTCCAGTGATATAACTGCTACACTCCCGTACCCCGGATTACTCGCCCAGTGATATAACCGCTGCACTCCCGTATTCCGGATTACTAGCCCAGTGATATAAGCGCGAGACTCCCGTACCCCGGATTACTGGTCCAGTGATATAACCGAACACTCCCGTAACCCGATTCACTTGTCCAGTGATATAACCACTGCACTCCCGTAACCCGGATCACTAGTCCAGTGATATAACCACTGCACTCCCGTACCCTGGATTACTAGCCCAGTGATTTCACCGCTACACTCCCGTACCCCAGATTACTAGCCCAGTGATATAACCGCTACACTCCCGTACACCGGATTACTAGTCCAGTGATATAACCGCTACACTCCCGTACCCCGGATTACTAGCCCAGTGATATAACCGCTACAAAAACAGAATTACCTTGAAAAACTCAGCAGGTCTGGCAGTATCGGCGGAGAAGAAAAGAGTTGACGTTTCGAGTCCTCGTGACCCTTCGACAGAACTTGATTTCGAGTCCAGGAAAGATTTGAAATATAAGCTGGTTTAAGGTGTGTGTGTGGGGGGGGAAAGGAGAGAGAGAGAGAGACAGAGGTGCTTGTGTAGACAAACAAGCAGTGATAGAAGCAGATCATCAAAAGATGTCAGCGACAATGGTACAAAAGAACACATAGGTGTTAAAGTTAAAGTTGGTGATATTATCTAAACGAATGTGCTAATTAAGAATGGATGGTAGGGCACTCAAGGTACAGCTCTAGTGGGGGTGGGGGAGCATAAAAGATTTTAAAATATTTAAAAATAATGGAAATAGGTGGGAAAAGAAAAATCTATAAAATTTATAGGGAAAAAAAAAGGGGGGAAAAAGGGGGAAACAGAAAGGGGGTGGGGATGGAGGAGGGAGCTCACGACCTAAAGTTATTGAATTCAATATTCAGACCGGAAGGCTGTAAGGTGCCTAGTCGGAAGATGAGGTGCTGTTCCTCCAGTTTGCGTTGGGCTTCACTGGAACAATGCAGCAAGCCAAGGACAGACATGTGGGCAAGAGAGCAGGGTGGAGTGTTAAAATGGCAAGCGACAGGGAGGTCTGGGTCATTCTTGCGGACAGACCACAGGTGTTCTGCAAAGCGGTCGCCCTGTTTACGTTTGGTCTCTCCAATGTAGAGGAGACCACATTGGGAGCAACGAATGCAGTAGACTAAGTTGGGGGAAATGCAAGTGAAATGCTGCTTCACTTGAAAGGAATGTTTGGGCCCTTGGACGGTGAGGAGAGAGGAAGTGAAGGGGCAGGTGTTACATCTTTTGCGTGGGCATGGGGTGGTGCCATAGGAGGGGGTTGAGGAGTAGGGGGTGATGGAGGAGTGGACCAGGGTGTCCCGGAGGGAGCGATCCCTACGGAATGCCGATGAGGGGGGTGAAGGGAAGATGTGTTTGGTGGTGGCATCATGCTGGAGTTGGCGGAAATGGCGGAGGATGATCCTTTGAATGCGGAGGCTGGTGGGGTGATAAGTGAGGACAAGGGGGACCCTATCATGTTTCTGGGAGGGAGGAGAAGGCGTGAGGGCGGATGCGCGGGAGATGGGCCGGACACGGTTGAGGGCCCTGTCAACCACCGTGGGTGGAAAACCTCGGTTAAGGAAGAAGGAGGACATGTCAGAGGAACTGTTTTTAAAGGTAGCATCATCGGAACAGATGCGACGGAGGCGAAGGAACTGGGAGAATGGGATGGAGTCCTTACAGGAAGCGGGGTGTGAGGAGCTGTAGTCGAGGTAGCTGTGGGAGTCGGTGGGTTTGTAATGGATATTGGTGGACAGTCTATCACCAGAGATTGAGACAGAGAGGTCAAGGAAGGGAAGGGAAGTGTCAGAGATGGACCACGTGAAAATGATGGAGGGGTGGAGATTGGAAGCAAAATTTATAAATTTTTCCAAGTCCCGACAAGAGCATGAAGTGGCACCGAAGTAATCATCGATGTAGCGGAGAAAGAGTTGTGGAAGGGGGCCGGAGTAGGACTGCAACAAGGAATGTTCCACATACCCATAAAGAGACAGGCATAGCTGGAGCCCATGCGGGTACCCATAGCCACACCTTTTATTTGGAGGAAGTGAGAGGAGTTGAAGGAGAAATTGTTCAGTGTGAGAACAAGTTCAGCCAGACGGAGGAGAGTAGTGGTGGATGGGGATTGTTCGGGCCTCTGTTCGAGGAAGAAGCTAAGGGCCCTCAGACCATCCTGGTGGGGGATGGAGGTGAAGAGGGATTGGATGTCCATGGTGAAGAGGAAGCGGTTGGGGCCAGGGAACTGGAAATTGTTGATGTGACGTAAGGTGTCAGAGGAATCACGGATGTAGGTGGGAAGGGACTGGACAAGGGGAGAGAGAAGGGAGTCAAGATAACGAGAAATGAGTTCTGTGGGGCAGGAGCAAGCTGAGACGATCGGTCTACCGGGGCAGTTCTGTTTGTGGATTTTGGGTAGGAGATAGAAGCGGGCCGTCCGAGGTTGGGCGACTATCAGGTTGGATGCTGTGGGAGGGAGATCCCCAGAGGAGATGAGGTCAGTGACAGTCCTGGAAACAATGGCTTGATGTTCAGTGGTGGGGTCATGGTCCAGGGAGAGGTAGGAGGAAGTGTCTGCGAGTTGATGCTCAGCCTCCGTGAGGTAGAGGTCAGTGCGCCAGACAACAACAGCACCACCCTTGTCAGCGGGTTTGATGACAATGTCAGGGTTGGACCTGAGAGAATGGAGTGCAGTAAGTTCAGAGAGAGACAGGTTAGAATGGGTGAGAGGAGCAGAGAAATTGAGACGACTAATGTCGCGCCGACAGTTCTCAATGAAAAGATCAAGAGAAGGTAAGAATCCAGAGGGAGGGGTCCAGGTGGAGGGAGAATATTGGAGGTGGGTGAAAGGATCCGTTGAATGGGGAGAGGACTCCTGCCCAAAGAAGTGAGCCCGGAGACGAAGACGGCGGAAGAAGAGTTCAGCATCATGCCGAGCCCGAAATTCATTGAGGTGAGGGCATAAGGGTATGAAACTAAGTCCTTTGCTGAGCACTGAACGTTCAGCATCGGAGAGGGGAAGGTCAGGGGGTATAGTGAATACACGGCTGGGGCTGGGATTGGAAGATGGGGTGGGGACGGAGGGACAGGCTGGGGTGGAGGGTCCTAGATGGGTGTTGGTGTCGATGAATTGTTGGAGCTTGCGTTCCTTAGCACTTGAGAGAAAGAGAAAAAGTTTCTTGTTGAGGCATCGGATGAGCCGAAGGATAAAATGAAACTGGGGGCACGCGCAGCTTTGAAAAAGGGTACGGCGGTGCTGCTGGAGGGAGAGGTCGAGTGTGTTCATATGGCGGCGCATGGCACTGAGTGTGGATTTCAGAATGTGACGGGAACAGCAGTCTGAGAAACGTTTTATGCCCCGGAGATACCGGTAATCCTGTGTGGGTTCGAAAGATGAGGGGTGGAATTTCAGTTGAAATCCACGTGGGGTAAGTCGGAGACGGAGGCAGTCACTGAGAAAGGAGATATGGCTGTGAAAGCGGGTTTTAGTAAACACCTTGTCAAACACCAGGAGGGAAATGGAAAGCAAGGAAGGTGAACAAGGCAACAGAGAGATACGGAAATCTTGTCGCAGAGAGGAACAGAACTTCTTCAAGGAGGTAGGCATTTCTTGAAGAGCAGTGGCAGTCAATTAAACACAGAGATAAAGACAAAACAAAACTGCGGATGCTGGAAATCCAAAACAAAAACAGAATTACCTGGAAAAACTCAGCAGGTCTGGCAGCATCGGCGGAGAAGAAAAGAGTTGACGTTTCGAGTCCTCATGACCCTTCGACAGAACTTGATTTCGAGTCCAGGAAAGAGTTGAAATATAAGCTGGTTTAAGGTGTGTGTGTGGGGGGGCGGAGAGAGAGAGAGAGAGAGAGGTGGGGGTGTGTGGTTGTGTAGACAAACAAGCAGTGATAGAAGCAGATCATCAAAAGATGTCAGCGACAATGGTACAAAAGAACACATAGGTGTTAAAGTTAAAGTTGGTGATATTATCTAAATGAATGTGCTAATTAAGAATGGATGGTAGGGCACTCAAGGTACAGCTCTAGTGGGGGTGGGGGGAGCATAAAAGATTTTAAAATATTTAAAAATAATGGAAATAGGTGGGAAAAGAAAAATCTATAAAATTTATTGGGAAAAAAAAGGGGGAAAAAAAGGGGGAAACAGAAAGGGGGTGGGGATGGGGGAGGGAGCTCACGACCTAAAGTTATTGAATTCAATATTCAGACCGGAAGGCTGTAAGGTGCCTAGTCGGAATATAACCGCTACACTGCTGTACCCAGGATTACTTCTCCAGTGATACAACCACTAAACTCCTGTACCCCGGATTACTAGTCCAGTGATATAACCACTACACTCCCGTACCCCGGATTACTAGCTCAGTGATATAACCACTACACTCCCGTACCCCGGATTACTAGTCCAGTGATATAACAGCTACACTCACGTACCCCGGATTACTAACCCAGTGATATAACCGCTACACTCCCGTACCCCGGATTACTAGTCCAGTGATATAACCGCTACACTCCTGTACCCCGGATTACTAGCCCAGTGATATAACCGCTACACTCCCGTACCCCGGATTACTAGTCCAGTGATATAACCGCTACACTCCCGTACCCCGGATTACTAGTCCAGTGATATAACAGCTACACTCCCATACCCAGGATTACTAGTCCAGTGATATAACCGCTACACTCCTGTACCCCGGATTACTAGCCCAGTGATATAACCGCTACACTCCCGTACCCCGGATTACTAGTCCAGTGATATAACAGCTACACTCCTGTACCCAGGATTACTAGTCCATTGATATAACCGCTACACTCCCGTACCCCGGATTACTAGCCCAGTGATATAACCGCTACACTCCCGTACCCCGGATTACTAGCCCAGTGATATAACCGCTACACTCCCGTACCCTGGATTACTAGCCCAGTGATATAACCGCTACACTCCCGTACCCCGGATTACTAGCCCAGTGATATAACCACTACACTCCTGTACCCCGGATTACTAGTCCAGTCATATAGCCGCTACACTCCCGTACCCTGGATTACTAGTCCAGTGATATAACTGCTACACTCCCGTACCCCGGATTACTAGCCCAGTGATATAACCGCTACACTCCCGTACACCGGATTACTAGCCCAGTGATATAACCGCTACACTCCCGTACCCTGGATTACTAGTCCAGTGATATAACCGCTACACTCCCGTACCCCAGATTACTATCCCAGTGATATAACCGCTACACTCCCGTACCCCGGATTACTAGCCCAGGGATATAACCGCTACACTCCCGTGCCCCGGATTACTAGCCCAGTGATATAACCACTACACTCCCGTACCCCGTATTACTATCCCAGTGATATAACCGCTACACTCCCGTACCCCGGATTACTAGTCCAGTGATATAACCGCTACACTCCCGTACCCCGGATTACTAGCCCAGGGATATAACCGCTACACTCCCGTACCCCGGATTACTATCCCAGTGATATAACCGCTACACTCCCGTACCCTGGATTACTAGCCCAGTGATATAACCGTTACACTCCCGTACCCTGGATTACTAGCCCAGTGATATAACCGCTACACTCCGTACCCCGGATTACTAGCCCAGTGATATAACCGCTACACTCCCGTACCCCGGATTACTATCCCAGTGATATGACCGCTACACTCCCGTACCCCGGATTTCTAGCCCAGTGATATAACCGCTACACTCCCGTACCCTGGATTACTAGTCCAGTGATATAACCGCTACACTCCCGTACCCTGGATCACTAGTCCAGTGATATAACCGCTACACTCCCGTACCCCGGATTACTAGCCCAGTGATATAACCGTTACACTCCCGTACCCTGGATTACTAGCCCAGTGATATAACCGCTACACTCCGTACCCCGGATTACTAGCCCAGTGATATAACCGCTACACTCCCGTACCCCGGATTACTATCCCAGTGATATAACCGCTACACTCCCGTATCCCGGATTTCTAGCCCAGTGATATAACCGCTACACTCCCGTACCCTGGATTACTAGTCCAGTGATATAACCGCTACACTCCCGTACCCTGGATTACTAGTCCAGTGATATAACTGCTACACTCCCGTACCCCAGATTACTATTCCAGTGATATAACATTTACATCTCCATTTCATTGAGCTGGGATTTTGATGTTCTGTGTCTATCCCTGCGCTATTGAGGGAAGGAGGTTTGATTGATTTGCTGGATTTCAATAAAGCGAACTTCTCGGTAATGGAACTGACCTTGTGTTTGACAGATGACAAGATGCAAGCAGAGACAAAAAATCAAAGGCGGAAGATGAAGGATTCCAAGGCCAGGCAGATTGACTGCACACGGCAGGATACATTACCCATGGGTACTGCAATCTTAATTATCAACTGTATCCCATTTGCCAGGTTAAAACCCGAGTGGATGCTTCCAACTCCGAAAGTGATTTTGTCCATCCTGCCCTCTGTCGCGCAGACTGTGTTTATGTGTATGTGTATGTGTGTGTGATTGTGTGTGTGTGCGCTACCCCGACCCAAGTTATTCTATGTCCCCATCAGCAGCTCTCTCCAACTTGAATCAACAGAAATGTACAGTCACTACAGCCTCGAACACAATCAAACATGCCTGACCCTCACTACAGCCGCTAACACAATCAAATATGCCTGACCGTCACTACAGCCTCGAACACAATCAAACATGCCTGACCCTCACTACAGCTGCTAACACAATCAAACATGCCTGACCATCACTACAGCCGCTAACACAATCAAACATGCCTGACCCTCACTACAGCCTCGAACACAATCAAACATGCCGGACCCTCCCTACAGCCTCGAACACAATCAAACATGCCTGACCATCACTACAGCTGCTAACACAATCAAACATGCCTGACCCTCACTACAGCTGCTAACACAATCAAACATACCTGACCCTCATTACAGCTTCGAACACAATCAAACATGCCTGACCCTCACTAGAGCTGCTAACACAATCAAATATACCTGACTCTCACTACAGCCTCGAACACAATCAAATCTGCCTGACCCTCACTACAGCCTCAAACACAATCAAACATGCCTGACCCTCACTACAGCCTCGAACACAATCAAACATGCCTGACCCTCACTACAGCATCGAACACAATCAAACATGCCTGACCCTCACTACAGCTGCTAACACAATCAAACATGCCTGACCCTCACTACAGCATCGAACACAATCAAACATGCCTGACCCTCACTACAGCCTCGAACACAATCAAACATGCCTGACCCTCACTAAAGCCTCGAACACAATCAAAGATGCCTGACCCTCACTACAGCTTCGAACACAATCAAACATGCCTGACCCTCACTACTGCCTCGAACACAATCAAACATGCCTGACCCTCATTACAGCCTCGAACACAATCAAACATGCCTGACCCTCACTACAGCCGCTAACACAATCAAACATGCCTGACCTTCATTACAGCATCGAACACAATCAAACATTCCTGACCCACACTACAGCCGCTAACACAATCAAACATGCCGGACCCACACTACAGCCTCTAACACAATCAAACATGCCTGAAAACAACAGCTGCTAACACAATCAAACATGCCTGACCCTCACTACAGCCGCTAACACAATCAAACATAAATGAACCTCACTACAGCCGCTAACACAATCAAACATGCCTGACCCTCACAAAAGCCTCGAACACAATCAAACATGCCTGACCCTCACTACAGCCGCTAACACAATCAAACATGCCTGACCCACACTACAGCTGCTAACACAACCAAACATGCCTGATCCTCACTCCAGCTGCTAACACAATCAAACATGCCTGACCCTCACTACAGCCTCGAACACAATCAAACATGCCTGACCCTCACTACAGCCTCGAACACAATCAAACATGCCTGAACCTCACTACAGCCGTTAACACAATCAAACATGCCTGACCCTCACTTCAGCTGCTAACACAATCAAACATGCCTGAACCTCACAACAGCCGCTAACACAATCAAACGTGCCAGACCCTCCCTACAGCCTCGAACGCAATCAAACATGCCTGACCCTCACTACAGCCGCTAACACAATCAAACATGCCTGACCCACACTACAGCTGCTAACACAATCAAACATGCCTGACCCTCACTACTGCCTCGAACACAATCAAACATGCCTGATCCTCACTACAGCCGCTAATACAATCAAACATGTCTGAATCATACTACAGCCGCTAACACAATCAAACATGCCTGACCCACACTACAGCCGCTAATACAATCAAACATGTCTGAATCATACTACAGCCGCTAACACAATCAAACATGCCTGACCCTCACTACAGCTGCTAACACAATCAAACATGCCTGACCCTCACTACAGCCTCGAACACAATCAAACATCCCTGACCCTCACTACAGCCGCAAACACAGTCAAAAATGCCTGACACTCACTACAGCCTCCAACACAATCAAACATGCCTGACCCACACTACAGCCGCTAACACAATCAAACATGTCTGACCCTCACTACAGCGGCTAACACAATCAAACATGCCTGACCCTCACTACAGCCGCGAACAAAAACAAACATGCCTGACCCTCACTACAGCCGCTAACACAATCAAAGTTGCCTGACCCTGACTACAGCTGCTAACACAATCAAACATGCCTGACCCTCACTACAGCCTCGAACACAATCAAACATCCCTGACCCTCACTACAGCCGCGAACACAGTCAAAAATGCCTGACACTCACTACAGCCTCGAACACAATCAAACATGCCTGACCCACACCACAGCCGCTAACACAATCAAACATGCCTGAACCTCACTACAGCCTCTAACACAATCAAACATGCCTGAACCCCACTACTGCCGCGAACACAAACAAACATGCCTGACCCTCACTACAGCCGCTAACACAATCAATGTTGCCTGACCCTCACTACAGCTGCTAACACAATCAAACATGCCTGACTCTCACTACAGCCTCGAACACAATCAAACACACCTGACCATCACTATAGCCGCTAACACAATCAAAAATAAATGAACCTCACTACAGCCTCTAACACAATCAAACATGCCTGACCCTCACTACAGCCTGGAACACAATCAAACATGCCTAAACCTCACTACAGCCTCGAACACAATCAAACATGCCTGACACTCACTACTGCCTCTAACACAATCAAACATGCCTGATCCTCACAACAGCCTCGACCACAATCAAATATGCCTGACCCTCACTACAGCCTCTAACACAATCAAACATGCCTGACCCTCACTACAGCCTCGAACACAATCAAACATCCCTGACACTCACTACAGCCTAGAACACAATCAAACATGCCTGACCCTAACTACAGCCGCTAAAACAATCAAACATGCCTGACCCTCACTACAGTCTCGAAGACAATCAAACATGCCTGACCCTCACTACAGCCTCTAGCACAATCAAACATGCCTGACCCTCACTACAGCCTCAAACACAATCAAACATGCCTGACCCTCACTACAGCTTCTTAGCACAATCAAACATGCCTGACCCTGACTACAGCCTCTAGCACAATCAAGCAGGCCTGAACCTCACGACAGCCGCTAACACAATCAAACATGCCTGACCCTCACTACAGCCGCGAACAAAAACAAACATGCCTGACCCTCACTACAGCCGCTAACACAATCAAACATGCCTGACCCTCACTACAGCCTCGAACACAATCAAACATGCCTGACCGTCACAACAGCCTCGAACACAATCAAACATGCCTGACCCTCACTACAGCCTCGAACACAATCAAACATGCCTGACCCTCACTACAGCCTCGAACACAATCAAACATGCCTGACCCTCACGACAGCCTCTAGCACAATCAAACATGCCTGACCCTCACTACTCCCGCTAACACAATCAAAGTTGCCTGACCCTCACAACAGCTGCTAACACAATCAAACATGCCTGACCCTCACTGCGGCCTTGAACACAATCAAACATGCCTGACCCTCACTACAGCCTCGAACACAATCAAACATACCTGACCCTCAGTTCTGCCTCGAGCACAATCAAACTTGCCTGACCCTCATTATAGCCGGTAACACAACCAAACATAAATGAACCTCAGTACCGCCGTTAACACAATCAAAGATGCCTGACCCGCACTACTGACTCGAACACAAACAAACATGCCTGACCCTCACTACAGCCTCGAACACAATCAAACATGCCTGACCCTCACTACAGCCTCTAACACAATCAAACAAGCCTGACCTTCACTACAGCCTCGAACACAATCAAACATGCCTGACCCTCACTACAGCCGCTAACACAATCAAACATGCCTGACCCTCACTACAGCCTCGAACACAATCAAACATGCCTGATCCTCACTACAGCCACTAACACAATCAAACATGCCTGACCCTCACTACAGCCGCTAACACAATCAAACATGCCTGAACCTCACTCAGCCGATAACACAATCAAACATGCCTGACCCTCACTACAGCCTCGAACACAATCAAACATGCCTGACCCTCACTACAGCCTCTAACACAATCAAACATGCCTGACCCTCACTACCACCTCGAACACAATCAAACGTGCCTGATCCTCACTGCAGCCGCTAACACAGTCAAAAATGCCTGACCCTCACTACAGCCTCGAACACAATCAAACATGCCTGACCCACACTACAGCCGCTAACACAATCAAACATGTCTCACCCTCACTACAGCCGCGAACACAATCAAACATGCCTGACCCTCACTACAGCCGTGAACAAAAACAAACATACCTGACCCTCACTACAGCCGCTAACACAATCAAAGTTGCCTGACCCTGATTACAGCTGCTAACACAACCAAACATGCCTGGACCTCACTACAGCCTCTAACACAATCAAACATGCCTGAACCTCACTACAGCCGCGAACACAAACAAACATTCCTGACCCTCACTGCAGCCGCTAACACAATCAAAGTTGCCTGACCCTCACTACAGCTGCTAACACAATCAAACATGCCTGACCCTCACTACAGCCTCGAACACAATCAAACATACCTGACCATCACTTTAGCCGCTAACACAATCAAACATAAATGAACCTCACTACAGCCGCTAACAAAATCAAACATGCCTGACCCTCACTTCTGCCTCGAGCACAATAAAACATGCCTGACCCTCACTACAGCCTCGAACACAATCAAACATGCCTGTCCCTCACAACAGACGCTAACACAATCAAACATGCCTGACCCACACTACAGCCGCTAACACAATCAAACATGCCGGACCCTCACTACAGCCTCTAACACAATCAAACATGCCTGATCCTCACAACAGCCTCTAACACAATCAAACATGCCTGACCCTCACTACAGCCTCGAACACAATCAAACATCCCTGACACTCACTACAGCCTAGAACACAATCAAACATGCCTGACCCTCACTACAGCCGCTAAAACAATCAAACATGCCTGACCCTCACTACAGTCTCGAAGACAATCAAACATGCCTGACCCTCACTACAGCCTCTAGCACAATCAAACATGCCTGACCCTCACTACAGCCTCAAACACAATCAAACATGCCTGACCCTCACTACAGCTTCTTAGCTCAATCAAACATGCCTGACCCTGACTACAGCCTCTAGCACAATCAAGCAGGCCTGAAACTCACGACAGCCGCTAACACAATCAAACATGCCTGACCCTCACTACAGCCGCTAACACAATCAAACGTGCCTGACCCTCACTACAGCCTCGAACACAATCAAAAATGCCTGACCCTCAGTACTGCTTCGAACACAATCAAACATGCCTGATCCTCACTACAGCCGCTAACACAGTCAAAAATGCCTGACACTCACTACAGCCACTAACACAATCAAAAATGCCTGACCCTCACTTCTGCCTCGAGCAAAATCAAACATGCCTGACCCTCACTACACCCTCGAACACAATCAAACATGCCTGTCCCTCACAACAGCCGCTAACACAAGCAAACATGCCTGACCCTTACTACACCCGCTAACACAATGAAACATGCCTGAGCCTCACTGCAGCTTCGAACACAATCAAACATTCCTGACCCTCACTACAGCCTCGAACACAAGCAAGCATGCCGGACGCTCACTACAGCCTCTAACACAATTAAACATGCCTGACCCTCACTACAGCCTCGAACACAATCAAACATGCCTGACCCTCACTACAGCCTCAAACACAATCAAACATGCCTGATCCTCACTACTGCCTCGAACACAATCAAACATGCCTGATCCTCACTAGAGCCTCTAGCACAATCACGCATGCCTGATCCTCACGACAGCCGCTAACACAATCAAACATGCCTGACCCTCACTAGAGCCGCTAACACAATCAAACATGCCTGACCCTCACTACAGCCTCGATCACAATCAAAAATGCCTGACCCTCAGTACTGCCTCGAACACAGTCAAACATGCCTGACCCTTACTACAGCCGCTAACACAAGCAAATATGCCTGACCCTTACTACACCCGCTAACACAATCAAACATGCCTGAGCCTCACTACAGCCTCGAACACAATCAAACATGCCTGACCCTCACTACAGCCTCTTACACAATCAAACATGCCTGACCCTCACTACAGCCTCTAACACAATTAAACATGCCTGACCCTCACTAGAGCCTCGAACACAATCAAACATGCCTGACCCTCACTACAGCCTTGAACACAATCAAACATGCCTGACCCTCACTACTGCCACGAACACAATCAAACATGCCTGATCCTCACTACAGCCGCTAACACAATCAAACATGCCTGACCCTCACTACAGCCGCTAACACAGTCAAAAATGCCTGACCCTCACTACAGCCTCGAACACAATCAAACATGCCTGACCCACACTACAGCCGCTAATACAATCAAACATGTCTGAATCTGACTACAGCCGCTAACACAATCAAACATGCCTGACCCTCACTACAGCTGCTAACACAATCAAACATGCCTGACCCTCACTACAGCCTCGAACACAATCAAACATCCCTGACCCTCACTACAGCCGCGAACACAGTGAAAAATGCCTGACACTCACTACAGCCGCGAACACAATGAAACATGCCTGACCCACACTACAGCCACCAGCACAATCAAAAATGTCTGACACTCACTATAGCCGCTAACACAATCAAACATGCCTGACCCTCACTACAGCCGCGAACAAAAACAAACATGCCTGACCCTCACTACAGCCGCTAACACAATCAAACATGCCTGACCCTCACTACAGCCTCGAACACAATCAAACATGCCTGACCGTCACAACAGCCTCGAACACAATCAAACATGCCTGACCCTCACTACAGCCTCGAACACAATCAAACATGCCTGACCCTCACTACAGCCTCGAACACAATCAAACATGCCTGACCCTCACGACAGCCTCTAGCACAATCAAACATGCCTGACCCTCACTACAGCCGCTAACACAATCAAAGTTGCCTGACCCTCACAACAGCCGCTAACACAATCAAACATGCCTGACCCTCACTGCGGCCTCGAACACAATCAAACATGCCTGACCCTCACTACAGCCTCGAACACAATCAAACATACCTGACCCTCAGTTCTGCCTCGAGCACAATCAAACTTGCCTGACCCTCATTATAGCCGGTAACACAACCAAACATAAATGAACCTCAGTACCGCCGTTAACACAATCAAAGATGCCTGACCCGCACTACTGACTCGAATACAAACAAACATGCCTGACCCTCACTACAGCCTCGAACACAATCAAACATGCCTGACCCTCACTACAGCCTCTAACACAATCAAACAAGCATGACCCTCACTACAGGCTCGAACACAATCAAACATGCCTGACCCTCACTACAGCCGCTAACACAATCAAACATGCCTGACCCTCACTATAGCCGCTAACACAATCAAACATGCCTGACCCTCACTACAGCCGCTAACACAATCAAACATGCCTGACCCTCACTACAGCCTCGAACACAATCAAACATGCCTGATCCTCACTACAGCCACTAACACAATCAAACATGCCTGACCCTCACTACAGCCGCTAACACAATCAAACATGCCTGAACCTCACTACAGCCGATAACACAATCAAACATGCCTGACCCTCACTACCACCTCGAACACAATCAAACGTGCCTGATCCTCACTGCAGCCGCTAACACAGTCAAAAATGCCTGACCCTCACTACAGCCTCGAACACAATCAAACATGCCTGACCCACACTACAGCCGCTAACACAATCAAACATGTCTGACCCTCACTACAGCCGCGAACACAATCAAACATGCCTGACCCTCACAACAGCCGTGAACAAAAACAAACATACCTGACCCTCACTACAGCCGCTAACACAATCAAAGTTGCCTGACCCTGATTACAGCTGCTAACACAATCAAACATGCCTGACCCTCACTACAGCCTCGAACACAATCAAACATGCATGACCATCACTATAGCCGCAAACACAATCAAACATAAATGGCCCTCGCTACAGCCGCTGACACAATCAAACATGCCTGGACCTCACTACAGCCTCTAACACAATCAAACATGCCTGAACCTCACTACAGCCGCGAACACAAACAAACATTCCTGACCCTCACTACAGCCGCTAACACAATCAAAGTTGCCTGACCCTCACTACAGCTGCTAACACAATCAAACATGCCTGACCCTCACTACAGCCTCGAACACAATCAAACATACCTGACCATCACTTTAGCTGCTAACACAATCAAACATAAATGAACCTCACTACAGCCGCTAACAAAATCAAACATGCCTGACCCTCACTTCTGCCTCGAGCACAATAAAACATGCCTGACCCTCACTACAGCCTCGAACACAATCAAACATGCCTGTCCCTCACAACAGACGCTAACACAATCAAACATGCCTGACCCACACTACAGCCGCTAACACAATCAAACATGCCGGACCCTCACTACAGCCTCTAACACAATCAAACATGCCTGATCCTCACAACAGCCTCGACCACAATCAAATATGCCTTACCCTCACTACAGCCTCGAACACAATCAAACATCCCTGACACTCACTACAGCCTAGAACACAATCAAACATGCCTGACCCTCACTACAGCCGCTAAAACAATCAAACATGCCTGACCCTCACTACAGTCTCGAAGACAATCAAACATGCCTGACCCTCACTACAGCCTCTCGCACAATCAAACATGCCTGACCCTCACTACAGCCTCAAACACAATCAAACATGCCTGACCCTCACTACAGCTTCTTAGCACAATCAAACATGCCTGACCCTGACTACAGCCTCTAGCACAATCAAGCAGGCCTGAACCTCACGACAGCCGCTAACACAATCAAACATGCCTGACCCTCACTACAGCCGCTAACACAATCAAACATGCCTGACCCTCACTACAGCCTCGAACACAATCAAAAATGCCTGACCCTCAGTACTGCCTCGAACACAATCAAACATGCCTGATCCTCACTACAGCCGCTAACACAGTCAAAAATGCCTGACACTCACTACAGCCGCTAACACAATCAAAAATGCCTGAAACCTCACTTCTGCCTCGAGCAAAATCAAACATGACTGACCCTCACTACACCCTCGAACACAATCAAACATGCCTGTCCCTCACAACAGCCGCTAACACAAGCAAACATGCCTGACCCTTACTACACCCGCTAACACAATGAAACATGCCTGAGCCTCACTGCAGCTTCGAACACAATCAAACATTCCTGACCCACACTACAGCCTCGAACACAATCAAACATGCCGGACGCTCACTACAGCCTCTAACACAATTAAACATGCCTGACCCTCACTACAGCCTCGAACACAATCAAACATGCCTGACCCTCACTACAGCCTCAAACACAATCAAACAAGCCTGACCCTCTCTACTGCCTCGAACACAATCAAACATGCCTGATCCTCACTACAGCCACTAACACAATCAAACATGCCTGACCCTCACTACAGCTGCTAACACAATCAAACATGCCTGACCCTCACTGCAGCCTCGAACACAATCAAACATGCCTGATCCTCACTACAGCCGCTAACACAGTCAAAAATGCCTGACCCTCACTACATCCTCGAACACAATCAAACATGCCTGACCCACACTACAGCAGCTAATACAATCAAACATGTCTGAATCTTACTACAGCCGCTAACACAATCAAACATGCCTGACCCTCACTACAGCTGCTAACACAATCAAACATGCCTGACCCTCACAACAGCCTCGAACACTATCACACATGCCTGACCCTCACTACAGCCGCTAACACAATCAAACATGCCCGACCCTCACTTCAGCCTCTAGCACAATCAAACATGCCTGACCCTCACTACAGCCGCTAACACAATCAAACATCCCTGACCCTCACGACAGTCTAGAACACAATCAAACATACCTGACCCACACTACAGCCTCGAACACAATCAAACATGCCTGACCCTCACTACAGCCTCGCACACAATCAAACATGCCTGACCATCGTTACAGCCTCGAATACAATCAAACATGCCTGACCCTCACTACAGCCTCTAGCACAATCAAACATGCCTGACCCTCACTACAGCCTCTAGCACAATCATACATGCCTGACACTCACCACAGCCACTAACACTTTCAAACATGCCTCATCCTCACTACAGACTCCAGCACAATCAAACATGCCTGATCCTCACTACAGCCGCTAACACAGTCAAAAATGCCTGACCCTCACTACAGCCTCGAACACAATCAAACATGCCTGACCCACACTACAGCCGCTAATACAATCAAACATGTGTGAATCTTACTACAGCCGCTAACACAATCAAACATGCCTGACCCTCACTACAGCCTCGATCACAATCAAAAATGCCTGACCCTCAGTACTGCCTCGAACACAGTCAAACCTGCCTGACCCTCACTACAGCCTCTAGCACAATCAAACATGCCTGACCCTCACTACAGCCTCAAACACAATCAAACATGCCTGACCCTCACTACAGCTTCTTAGCTCAATCAAACATGCCTGACCCTGACTACAGCCTCTAGCACAATCAAGCAGGCCTGAAACTCACGACAGCCGCTAACACAATCAAACATGCCTGACCCTCACTACAGCCGCTAACACAATCAAACGTGCCTGACCCTCACTACAGCCTCGAACACAATCAAAAATGCCTGACCCTCAGTACTGCTTCGAACACAATCAAACATGCCTGATCCTCACTACAGCCGCTAACACAGTCAAAAATGCCTGACACTCACTACAGCCACTAACACAATCAAAAATGCCTGACCCTCACTTCTGCCTCGAGCAAAATCAAACATGCCTGACCCTCACTACACCCTCGAACACAATCAAACATGCCTGTCCCTCACAACAGCCGCTAACACAAGCAAACATGCCTGACCCTTACTACACCCGCTAACACAATGAAACATGCCTGAGCCTCACTGCAGCTTCGAACACAATCAAACATTCCTGACCCTCACTACAGCCTCGAACACAAGCAAGCATGCCGGACGCTCACTACAGCCTCTAACACAATTAAACATGCCTGACCCTCACTACAGCCTCGAACACAATCAAACATGCCTGACCCTCACTACAGCCTCAAACACAATCAAACATGCCTGATCCTCACTACTGCCTCGAACACAATCAAACATGCCTGATCCTCACTAGAGCCTCTAGCACAATCACGCATGCCTGATCCTCACGACAGCCGCTAACACAATCAAACATGCCTGACCCTCACTAGAGCCGCTAACACAATCAAACATGCCTGACCCTCACTACAGCCTCGATCACAATCAAAAATGCCTGACCCTCAGTACTGCCTCGAACACAGTCAAACATGCCTGACCCTTACTACAGCCGCTAACACAAGCAAATATGCCTGACCCTTACTACACCCGCTAACACAATCAAACATGCCTGAGCCTCACTACAGCCTCGAACACAATCAAACATGCCTGACCCTCACTACAGCCTCTTACACAATCAAACATGCCTGACCCTCACTACAGCCTCTAACACAATTAAACATGCCTGACCCTCACTAGAGCCTCGAACACAATCAAACATGCCTGACCCTCACTACAGCCTTGAACACAATCAAACATGCCTGACCCTCACTACTGCCACGAACACAATCAAACATGCCTGATCCTCACTACAGCCGCTAACACAATCAAACATGCCTGACCCTCACTACAGCCGCTAACACAGTCAAAAATGCCTGACCCTCACTACAGCCTCGAACACAATCAAACATGCCTGACCCACACTACAGCCGCTAATACAATCAAACATGTCTGAATCTGACTACAGCCGCTAACACAATCAAACATGCCTGACCCTCACTACAGCTGCTAACACAATCAAACATGCCTGACCCTCACTACAGCCTCGAACACAATCAAACATCCCTGACCCTCACTACAGCCGCGAACACAGTGAAAAATGCCTGACACTCACTACAGCCGCGAACACAATGAAACATGCCTGACCCACACTACAGCCACCAGCACAATCAAAAATGTCTGACACTCACTATAGCCGCTAACACAATCAAACATGCCTGACCCTCACTACAGCCGCGAACAAAAACAAACATGCCTGACCCTCACTACAGCCGCTAACACAATCAAACATGCCTGACCCTCACTACAGCCTCGAACACAATCAAACATGCCTGACCGTCACAACAGCCTCGAACACAATCAAACATGCCTGACCCTCACTACAGCCTCGAACACAATCAAACATGCCTGACCCTCACTACAGCCTCGAACACAATCAAACATGCCTGACCCTCACGACAGCCTCTAGCACAATCAAACATGCCTGACCCTCACTACAGCCGCTAACACAATCAAAGTTGCCTGACCCTCACAACAGCCGCTAACACAATCAAACATGCCTGACCCTCACTGCGGCCTCGAACACAATCAAACATGCCTGACCCTCACTACAGCCTCGAACACAATCAAACATACCTGACCCTCAGTTCTGCCTCGAGCACAATCAAACTTGCCTGACCCTCATTATAGCCGGTAACACAACCAAACATAAATGAACCTCAGTACCGCCGTTAACACAATCAAAGATGCCTGACCCGCACTACTGACTCGAATACAAACAAACATGCCTGACCCTCACTACAGCCTCGAACACAATCAAACATGCCTGACCCTCACTACAGCCTCTAACACAATCAAACAAGCATGACCCTCACTACAGGCTCGAACACAATCAAACATGCCTGACCCTCACTACAGCCGCTAACACAATCAAACATGCCTGACCCTCACTATAGCCGCTAACACAATCAAACATGCCTGACCCTCACTACAGCCGCTAACACAATCAAACATGCCTGACCCTCACTACAGCCTCGAACACAATCAAACATGCCTGATCCTCACTACAGCCACTAACACAATCAAACATGCCTGACCCTCACTACAGCCGCTAACACAATCAAACATGCCTGAACCTCACTACAGCCGATAACACAATCAAACATGCCTGACCCTCACTACCACCTCGAACACAATCAAACGTGCCTGATCCTCACTGCAGCCGCTAACACAGTCAAAAATGCCTGACCCTCACTACAGCCTCGAACACAATCAAACATGCCTGACCCACACTACAGCCGCTAACACAATCAAACATGTCTGACCCTCACTACAGCCGCGAACACAATCAAACATGCCTGACCCTCACAACAGCCGTGAACAAAAACAAACATACCTGACCCTCACTACAGCCGCTAACACAATCAAAGTTGCCTGACCCTGATTACAGCTGCTAACACAATCAAACATGCCTGACCCTCACTACAGCCTCGAACACAATCAAACATGCATGACCATCACTATAGCCGCAAACACAATCAAACATAAATGGCCCTCGCTACAGCCGCTGACACAATCAAACATGCCTGGACCTCACTACAGCCTCTAACACAATCAAACATGCCTGAACCTCACTACAGCCGCGAACACAAACAAACATTCCTGACCCTCACTACAGCCGCTAACACAATCAAAGTTGCCTGACCCTCACTACAGCTGCTAACACAATCAAACATGCCTGACCCTCACTACAGCCTCGAACACAATCAAACATACCTGACCATCACTTTAGCTGCTAACACAATCAAACATAAATGAACCTCACTACAGCCGCTAACAAAATCAAACATGCCTGACCCTCACTTCTGCCTCGAGCACAATAAAACATGCCTGACCCTCACTACAGCCTCGAACACAATCAAACATGCCTGTCCCTCACAACAGACGCTAACACAATCAAACATGCCTGACCCACACTACAGCCGCTAACACAATCAAACATGCCGGACCCTCACTACAGCCTCTAACACAATCAAACATGCCTGATCCTCACAACAGCCTCGACCACAATCAAATATGCCTTACCCTCACTACAGCCTCGAACACAATCAAACATCCCTGACACTCACTACAGCCTAGAACACAATCAAACATGCCTGACCCTCACTACAGCCGCTAAAACAATCAAACATGCCTGACCCTCACTACAGTCTCGAAGACAATCAAACATGCCTGACCCTCACTACAGCCTCTCGCACAATCAAACATGCCTGACCCTCACTACAGCCTCAAACACAATCAAACATGCCTGACCCTCACTACAGCTTCTTAGCACAATCAAACATGCCTGACCCTGACTACAGCCTCTAGCACAATCAAGCAGGCCTGAACCTCACGACAGCCGCTAACACAATCAAACATGCCTGACCCTCACTACAGCCGCTAACACAATCAAACATGCCTGACCCTCACTACAGCCTCGAACACAATCAAAAATGCCTGACCCTCAGTACTGCCTCGAACACAATCAAACATGCCTGATCCTCACTACAGCCGCTAACACAGTCAAAAATGCCTGACACTCACTACAGCCGCTAACACAATCAAAAATGCCTGAAACCTCACTTCTGCCTCGAGCAAAATCAAACATGACTGACCCTCACTACACCCTCGAACACAATCAAACATGCCTGTCCCTCACAACAGCCGCTAACACAAGCAAACATGCCTGACCCTTACTACACCCGCTAACACAATGAAACATGCCTGAGCCTCACTGCAGCTTCGAACACAATCAAACATTCCTGACCCACACTACAGCCTCGAACACAATCAAACATGCCGGACGCTCACTACAGCCTCTAACACAATTAAACATGCCTGACCCTCACTACAGCCTCGAACACAATCAAACATGCCTGACCCTCACTACAGCCTCAAACACAATCAAACAAGCCTGACCCTCTCTACTGCCTCGAACACAATCAAACATGCCTGATCCTCACTACAGCCACTAACACAATCAAACATGCCTGACCCTCACTACAGCTGCTAACACAATCAAACATGCCTGACCCTCACTGCAGCCTCGAACACAATCAAACATGCCTGATCCTCACTACAGCCGCTAACACAGTCAAAAATGCCTGACCCTCACTACATCCTCGAACACAATCAAACATGCCTGACCCACACTACAGCAGCTAATACAATCAAACATGTCTGAATCTTACTACAGCCGCTAACACAATCAAACATGCCTGACCCTCACTACAGCTGCTAACACAATCAAACATGCCTGACCCTCACAACAGCCTCGAACACTATCACACATGCCTGACCCTCACTACAGCCGCTAACACAATCAAACATGCCCGACCCTCACTTCAGCCTCTAGCACAATCAAACATGCCTGACCCTCACTACAGCCGCTAACACAATCAAACATCCCTGACCCTCACGACAGTCTAGAACACAATCAAACATACCTGACCCACACTACAGCCTCGAACACAATCAAACATGCCTGACCCTCACTACAGCCTCGCACACAATCAAACATGCCTGACCATCGTTACAGCCTCGAATACAATCAAACATGCCTGACCCTCACTACAGCCTCTAGCACAATCAAACATGCCTGACCCTCACTACAGCCTCTAGCACAATCATACATGCCTGACACTCACCACAGCCACTAACACTTTCAAACATGCCTCATCCTCACTACAGACTCTAGCACAATCAAACATGCCTGATCCTCACTACAGCCGCTAACACAGTCAAAAATGCCTGACCCTCACTACAGCCTCGAACACAATCAAACATGCCTGACCCACACTACAGCCGCTAATACAATCAAACATGTGTGAATCTTACTACAGCCGCTAACACAATCAAACATGCCTGACCCTCACTACAGCCTCGATCACAATCAAAAATGCCTGACGCTCAGTACTGCCTCGAACACAGTCAAACCTGCCTGACCCTTACTACAGCCGCTAACACAAGCAAATATGCCTGACCCTTACTACACACGCTAACACAATCAAACATGCCTGAGCCTCACTACAGCCTCGAACACAATCAAACATGCCTGACCCTCACTACAGCCTCTTACACAATCAAACATGCCTGAACCTCACTACAGCCTCTAACACAATTAAACATGCCTGACCCTCACTAGAGCCTCAAACACAATCAAACATGCCTGACCCTCACTACAGCCTTGAACACAATCAAACATGCCTGACCCTCACTACTGCCTCGAACACAATCAAACATGCCTGATCCTCACTACAGCCGCTAACACAATCAAACATGCCTGACCCTCACTACAGCCGCTAACACAGTCAAAAATGCCTGACCCTCACTACAGCCTCGAACACAATCAAACATGCCTGACCCACACTACAGCCGCTAATACAATCAAACATGTCTGAATCTGACTACAGCCGCTAACACAATCAAACATGCCTGACCCTCACTACAGCTGCTAACACAATCAAACATGCCTGACCCTCACTACAGCCTCGAACACAATCAAACATCCCTGACCCTCACTACAGCCGCGAACACAGTGAAAAATGCCTGACACTCACTACAGCCGCGAACACAATGAAACATGCCTGACCCACACTACAGCCACCAGCACAATCAAAAATGTCTGACACTCACTATAGCCGCTAACACAATCAAACATGCCTGACCCTCACTACAGCCGCGAACAAAAACAAACATGCCTGACCCTCACTACAGCCGCTAACACAATCAAACATGCCTGACCCTCACTACAGCCTCGAACACAATCAAACATGCCTGACCGTCACAACAGCCTCGAACACAATCAAACATGCCTGACCCTCACTACAGCCTCGAACACAATCAAACATGCCTGACCCTCACTACAGCCTCGAACACAATCAAACATGCCTGACCCTCACGACAGCCTCTAGCACAATCAAACATGCCTGACCCTCACTACAGCCGCTAACACAATCAAAGTTGCCTGACCCTCACAACAGCCGCTAACACAATCAAACATGCCTGACCCTCACTGCGGCCTCGAACACAATCAAACATGCCTGACCCTCACTACAGCCTCGAACACAATCAAACATACCTGACCCTCAGTTCTGCCTCGAGCACAATCAAACTTGCCTGACCCTCATTATAGCCGGTAACACAACCAAACATAAATGAACCTCAGTACCGCCGTTAACACAATCAAAGATGCCTGACCCGCACTACTGACTCGAATACAAACAAACATGCCTGACCCTCACTACAGCCTCGAACACAATCAAACATGCCTGACCCTCACTACAGCCTCTAACACAATCAAACAAGCATGACCCTCACTACAGGCTCGAACACAATCAAACATGCCTGACCCTCACTACAGCCGCTAACACAATCAAACATGCCTGACCCTCACTATAGCCGCTAACACAATCAAACATGCCTGACCCTCACTACAGCCGCTAACACAATCAAACATGCCTGACCCTCACTACAGCCTCGAACACAATCAAACATGCCTGATCCTCACTACAGCCACTAACACAATCAAACATGCCTGACCCTCACTACAGCCGCTAACACAATCAAACATGCCTGAACCTCACTACAGCCGATAACACAATCAAACATGCCTGACCCTCACTACCACCTCGAACACAATCAAACGTGCCTGATCCTCACTGCAGCCGCTAACACAGTCAAAAATGCCTGACCCTCACTACAGCCTCGAACACAATCAAACATGCCTGACCCACACTACAGCCGCTAACACAATCAAACATGTCTGACCCTCACTACAGCCGCGAACACAATCAAACATGCCTGACCCTCACAACAGCCGTGAACAAAAACAAACATACCTGACCCTCACTACAGCCGCTAACACAATCAAAGTTGCCTGACCCTGATTACAGCTGCTAACACAATCAAACATGCCTGACCCTCACTACAGCCTCGAACACAATCAAACATGCATGACCATCACTATAGCCGCAAACACAATCAAACATAAATGGCCCTCGCTACAGCCGCTGACACAATCAAACATGCCTGGACCTCACTACAGCCTCTAACACAATCAAACATGCCTGAACCTCACTACAGCCGCGAACACAAACAAACATTCCTGACCCTCACTACAGCCGCTAACACAATCAAAGTTGCCTGACCCTCACTACAGCTGCTAACACAATCAAACATGCCTGACCCTCACTACAGCCTCGAACACAATCAAACATACCTGACCATCACTTTAGCTGCTAACACAATCAAACATAAATGAACCTCACTACAGCCGCTAACAAAATCAAACATGCCTGACCCTCACTTCTGCCTCGAGCACAATAAAACATGCCTGACCCTCACTACAGCCTCGAACACAATCAAACATGCCTGTCCCTCACAACAGACGCTAACACAATCAAACATGCCTGACCCACACTACAGCCGCTAACACAATCAAACATGCCGGACCCTCACTACAGCCTCTAACACAATCAAACATGCCTGATCCTCACAACAGCCTCGACCACAATCAAATATGCCTTACCCTCACTACAGCCTCGAACACAATCAAACATCCCTGACACTCACTACAGCCTAGAACACAATCAAACATGCCTGACCCTCACTACAGCCGCTAAAACAATCAAACATGCCTGACCCTCACTACAGTCTCGAAGACAATCAAACATGCCTGACCCTCACTACAGCCTCTCGCACAATCAAACATGCCTGACCCTCACTACAGCCTCAAACACAATCAAACATGCCTGACCCTCACTACAGCTTCTTAGCACAATCAAACATGCCTGACCCTGACTACAGCCTCTAGCACAATCAAGCAGGCCTGAACCTCACGACAGCCGCTAACACAATCAAACATGCCTGACCCTCACTACAGCCGCTAACACAATCAAACATGCCTGACCCTCACTACAGCCTCGAACACAATCAAAAATGCCTGACCCTCAGTACTGCCTCGAACACAATCAAACATGCCTGATCCTCACTACAGCCGCTAACACAGTCAAAAATGCCTGACACTCACTACAGCCGCTAACACAATCAAAAATGCCTGAAACCTCACTTCTGCCTCGAGCAAAATCAAACATGACTGACCCTCACTACACCCTCGAACACAATCAAACATGCCTGTCCCTCACAACAGCCGCTAACACAAGCAAACATGCCTGACCCTTACTACACCCGCTAACACAATGAAACATGCCTGAGCCTCACTGCAGCTTCGAACACAATCAAACATTCCTGACCCACACTACAGCCTCGAACACAATCAAACATGCCGGACGCTCACTACAGCCTCTAACACAATTAAACATGCCTGACCCTCACTACAGCCTCGAACACAATCAAACATGCCTGACCCTCACTACAGCCTCAAACACAATCAAACAAGCCTGACCCTCTCTACTGCCTCGAACACAATCAAACATGCCTGATCCTCACTACAGCCACTAACACAATCAAACATGCCTGACCCTCACTACAGCTGCTAACACAATCAAACATGCCTGACCCTCACTGCAGCCTCGAACACAATCAAACATGCCTGATCCTCACTACAGCCGCTAACACAGTCAAAAATGCCTGACCCTCACTACATCCTCGAACACAATCAAACATGCCTGACCCACACTACAGCAGCTAATACAATCAAACATGTCTGAATCTTACTACAGCCGCTAACACAATCAAACATGCCTGACCCTCACTACAGCTGCTAACACAATCAAACATGCCTGACCCTCACAACAGCCTCGAACACTATCACACATGCCTGACCCTCACTACAGCCGCTAACACAATCAAACATGCCCGACCCTCACTTCAGCCTCTAGCACAATCAAACATGCCTGACCCTCACTACAGCCGCTAACACAATCAAACATCCCTGACCCTCACGACAGTCTAGAACACAATCAAACATACCTGACCCACACTACAGCCTCGAACACAATCAAACATGCCTGACCCTCACTACAGCCTCGCACACAATCAAACATGCCTGACCATCGTTACAGCCTCGAATACAATCAAACATGCCTGACCCTCACTACAGCCTCTAGCACAATCAAACATGCCTGACCCTCACTACAGCCTCTAGCACAATCATACATGCCTGACACTCACCACAGCCACTAACACTTTCAAACATGCCTCATCCTCACTACAGACTCTAGCACAATCAAACATGCCTGATCCTCACTACAGCCGCTAACACAGTCAAAAATGCCTGACCCTCACTACAGCCTCGAACACAATCAAACATGCCTGACCCACACTACAGCCGCTAATACAATCAAACATGTGTGAATCTTACTACAGCCGCTAACACAATCAAACATGCCTGACCCTCACTACAGCCTCGATCACAATCAAAAATGCCTGACGCTCAGTACTGCCTCGAACACAGTCAAACCTGCCTGACCCTTACTACAGCCGCTAACACAAGCAAATATGCCTGACCCTTACTACACCCGCTAACACAATCAAACATGCCTGAGCCTCACTACAGCCTCGAACACAATCAAACATGCCTGACCCTCACTACAGCCTCTTACACAATCAAACATGCCTGAACCTCACTACAGCCTCTAACACAATTAAACATGCCTGACCCTCACTAGAGCCTCAAACACAATCAAACATGCCTGACCCTCACTACAGCCTTGAACACAATCAAACATGCCTGACCCTCACTACTGCCTCGAACACAATCAAACATGCCTGATCCTCACTACAGCCGCTAACACAATCAAACATGCCTGACCCTCACTACAGCCGCTAACACAGTCAAAAATGCCTGACCCTCACTACAGCCTCGAACACAATCAAACATGCCTGACCCACACTACAGCCGCTAATACAATCAAACATGTCTGAATCTGACTACAGCCGCTAACACAATCAAACATGCCTGACCCTCACTACAGCTGCTAACACAATCAAACATGCCTGACCCTCACTACAGCCTCGAACACAATCAAACATCCCTGACCCTCACTACAGCCGCGAACACAGTGAAAAATGCCTGACACTCACTACAGCCGCGAACACAATGAAACATGCCTGACCCACACTACAGCCACCAGCACAATCAAAAATGTCTGACACTCACTATAGCCGCTAACACAATCAAACATGCCTGACCCTCACTACAGCCGCGAACAAAAACAAACATGCCTGACCCTCACTACAGCCGCTAACACAATCAAACATGCCTGACCCTCACTACAGCCTCGAACACAATCAAACATGCCTGACCGTCACAACAGCCTCGAACACAATCAAACATGCCTGACCCTCACTACAGCCTCGAACACAATCAAACATGCCTGACCCTCACTACAGCCTCGAACACAATCAAACATGCCTGACCCTCACGACAGCCTCTAGCACAATCAAACATGCCTGACCCTCACTACAGCCGCTAACACAATCAAAGTTGCCTGACCCTCACAACAGCCGCTAACACAATCAAACATGCCTGACCCTCACTGCGGCCTCGAACACAATCAAACATGCCTGACCCTCACTACAGCCTCGAACACAATCAAACATACCTGACCCTCAGTTCTGCCTCGAGCACAATCAAACTTGCCTGACCCTCATTATAGCCGGTAACACAACCAAACATAAATGAACCTCAGTACCGCCGTTAACACAATCAAAGATGCCTGACCCGCACTACTGACTCGAACACAAACAAACATGCCTGACCCTCACTACAGCCTCGAACACAATCAAACATGCCTGACCCTCACTACAGCCTCTAACACAATCAAACAAGCCTGACCCTCACTACAGGCTCGAACACAACCAAACATGCCTGACCCTCACTACAGCCGCTAACACAATCAAACATGCCTGACCCTCACTATAGCCACTAACACAATCAAACATGCCTGACCCTCACTACAGCCGCTAACACAATCAAACATGCCTGACCCTCACTACAGCCTCGAACACAATCAAACATGCCTGATCCTCACTACAGCCACTAACACAATCAAACATGCCTGACCCTCACTACAGCCGCTAACACAATCAAACATGCCTGAACCTCACTACAGCCGATAACACAATCAAACATGCCTGACCCTCACTACCACCTCGAACACAATCAAACGTGCCTGATCCTCACTGCAGCCGCTAACACAGTCAAAAATGCCTGACCCTCACTACAGCCTCGAACACAATCAAACATGCCTGACCCACACTACAGCCGCTAACACAATCAAACATGACTGACCCTCACTACAGCCGCGAACACAATCAAACATGCCTGACCCTCACAACAGCCGTGAACAAAAACAAACATACCTGACCCTCACTACAGCCGCTAACACAATCAAAGTTGCCTGACCCTGATTACAGCTGCTAACACAATCAAACATGCCTGACCCTCACTACAGCCTCGAACACAATCAAACATGCATGACCATCACTATAGCCGCAAACACAATCAAACATAAATGGCCCTCGCTACAGCCGCTGACACAATCAAACATGCCTGGACCTCACTACAGCCTCTAACACAATCAAACATGCCTGAACCTCACTACAGCCGCGAACACAAACAAACATTCCTGACCCTCACTACAGCCGCTAACACAATCAAAGTTGCCTGACCCTCACTACAGCTGCTAACACAATCAAACATGCCTGACCCTCACTACAGCCTCGAACACAATCAAACATACCTGACCATCACTTTAGCCGCTAACACAATCAAACATAAATGAACCTCACTACAGCCGCTAACAAAATCAAACATGCCTGACCCTCACTTCTGCCTCGAGCACAATAAAACATGCCTGACCCTCACTACAGCCTCGAACACAATCAAACATGCCTGTCCCTCACAACAGACGCTAACACAATCAAACATGCCTGACCCACACTACAGCCGCTAACACAATCAAACATGCCGGACCCTCACTACAGCCTCTAACACAATCAAACATGCCTGATCCTCACAACAGCCTCGACCACAATCAGATATGCCTTACCCTCACTACAGCCTCGAACACAATCAAACATCCCTGACACTCACTACAGCCTTGAACACAATCAAACATGCCTGACCCTCACTACTGCCTCGAACACAATCAAACATGCCTGATCCTCAGTACAGCCGCTAACACAATCAAACATGCCTGACCCTCACTACAGCCGCTAACACAGTCAAAAATGCCTGACCCTCACTACAGCCTCGAACACAATCAAACATGCCTGACCCACACTACAGCCGCTAATACAATCAAACATGTCTGAATCTGACTACAGCCGCCAACACAATCAAACATGCCTGACCCTCACTACAGCTGCTAACACAATCAAACATGCCTGACCCTCACTACAGCCTCGAACACAATCAAACATCCCTGACCCTCACTACAGCCGCGAACACAGTCAAAAATGCCTGACACTCACTACAGCCGCGAACACAATGAAACATGCCTGACCCACACTACAGCCACCAGCACAATCAAAAATGTCTGACACTCACTATAGCCGCTAACACAATCAAACATGCCTGACCCTCACTACAGCCGCGAACAAAAACAAACATGCCTGACCCTCACTACAGCCGCTAACACAATCTAACATGCCTGACCCTCACTACAGCCTCGAACACAATCAAACATGCCTGACCGTCACAACAGCCTCGAACACAATCAAACATGCCTGACCCTCACTACAGCCTCGAACACAATCAAACATGCCTGACCCTCACTACAGCCTCGAACACAATCAAACATGCCTGACCCTCACGACAGCCTCTAGCACAATCAAACATGCCTGACCCTCACTACAGCCGCTAACACAATCAAAGTTGCCTGACCCTCACAACAGCCGCTAACACAATCAAACATGCCTGATCCTCACTGCGGCCTCGAACACAATCAAACATGCCTGACCCTCACTACAGCCTCGAACACAATCAAACATACCTGACCCTCAGTTCTGCCTCGAGCACAATCAAACTTGCCTGACCCTCATTATAGCCGGTAACACAACCAAACATAAATGAACCTCAGTACCGCCGTTAACACAATCAAAGATGCCTGACCCGCACTACTGACTCGAACACAAACAAACATGCCTGACCCTCACTACAGCGTCGAACACAATCAAACATGCCTGACCCTCACTACAGCCTCTAACACAATCAAACAAGCCTGACCCTCACTACAGGCTCGAACACAATCAAACATGCCTGACCCTCACTACAGCCGCTAACACAATCAAACATGCCTGACCCTCACTATAGCCACTAACACAATCAAACATGCCTGACCCTCACTACAGCCGCTAACACAATCAAACATGCCTGACCCTCACTACAGCCTCGAACACAATCAAACATGCCTGATCCTCACTACAGCCACTAACACAATCAAACATGCCTGACCCTCACTACAGCCGCTAACACAATCAAACATGCCTGAACCTCACTACAGCCGATAACACAATCAAACATGCCTGACCCTCACTACCACCTCGAACACAATCAAACGTGCCTGATCCTCACTGCAGCCGCTAACACAATCAAAAATGCCTGACCCTCACTACAGCCTCGAACACAATCAAACATGCCTGACCCACACTACAGCCGCTAACACAATCAAACATGTCTGACCCTCACTACAGCCGCGAACACAATCAAACATGCCTGACCCTCACAACAGCCGTGAACAAAAACAAACATACCTGACCCTCACTACAGCCGCTAACACAATCAAAGTTGCCTGACCCTGATTACAGCTGCTAACACAATCAAACATGCCTGACCCTCACTACAGCCTCGAACACAATCAAACATGCATGACCATCACTATAGCCGCAAACACAATCAAACATAAATGGCCCTCGCTACAGCCGATGACACAATCAAACATGCCTGGACCTCACTACAGCTGCTAACACAATCAAACATGCCTGAACCTCACTACAGCCGCGAACACAAACAAACATTCCTGACCCTCACTACAGCCGCTAACACAATCAAAGTTGCCTGACCCTCACTACAGCTGCTAACACAATCAAACATGCCTGACCCTCACTACAGCCTCGAACACAATCAAACATACCTGACCATCACTTTAGCCGCTAACACAATCAAACATAAATGAACCTCACTACAGCCGCTAACAAAATCAAACATGCCTGACCCTCACTTCTGCCTCGAGCACAATAAAACATGCCTGACCCTCACTACAGCCTCGAACACAATCAAACATGCCTGTCCCTCACAACAGACGCTAACACAATCAAACATGCCTGACCCACACTACAGCCGCTAACACAATCAAACATGCCGGACCCTCACTACAGCCTCTAACACAATCAAACATGCCTGATCCTCACAACAGCCTCGACCACAATCATATATGCCTTACCCTCACTACAGCCTCGAACACAATCAAACATCCCTGACACTCACTACAGCCTTGAACACAATCAAACATGCCTGACCCTCACTACTGCCTCGAACACAATCAAACATGCCTGATCCTCACTACAGCCGCTAACACAATCAAACATGCCTGACCCTCACTACAGCCGCTAACACAGTCAAAAATGCCTGACCCTCACTACAGCCTCGAACACAATCAAACATGCCTGACCCACACTACAGCCGCTAATACAATCAAACATGTCTGAATCTGACTACAGCCGCTAACACAATCAAACATGCCTGACCCTCACTACAGCTGCTAACACAATCAAACATGCCTGACCCTCACTACAGCCTCGAACACAATCAAAAATGCCTGACCCTCAGTACTGCCTCGAACACAATCAAACATGCCTGATCCTCACTACAGCCGCTAACACAGTCAAAAATGCCTGACACTCACTACAGCCGCTAACACAATCAAAAATGCCTGAAACCTCACTTCTGCCTCGAGCAAAATCAAACATGACTGACCCTCACTACACCCTCGAACACAATCAAACATGCCTGTCCCTCACAACAGCCGCTAACACAAGCAAACATGCCTGACCCTTACTACACCCGCTAACACAATGAAACATGCCTGAGCCTCACTGCAGCTTCGAACACAATCAAACATTCCTGACCCACACTACAGCCTCGAACACAATCAAACATGCCGGACGCTCACTACAGCCTCTAACACAATTAAACATGCCTGACCCTCACTACAGCCTCGAACACAATCAAACATGCCTGACCCTCACTACAGCCTCAAACACAATCAAACAAGCCTGACCCTCTCTACTGCCTCGAACACAATCAAACATGCCTGATCCTCACTACAGCCACTAACACAATCAAACATGCCTGACCCTCACTACAGCTGCTAACACAATCAAACATGCCTGACCCTCACTGCAGCCTCGAACACAATCAAACATGCCTGATCCTCACTACAGCCGCTAACACAGTCAAAAATGCCTGACCCTCACTACATCCTCGAACACAATCAAACATGCCTGACCCACACTACAGCAGCTAATACAATCAAACATGTCTGAATCTTACTACA
Source organism: Isurus oxyrinchus (assembly GCA_026770705.1). Classification (NCBI taxonomy): domain Eukaryota; kingdom Metazoa; phylum Chordata; class Chondrichthyes; order Lamniformes; family Lamnidae; genus Isurus; species Isurus oxyrinchus. Next base: position 329,274 of record JANJGN010000175.1, read on the forward strand.
GCCGCTAACACAATCAAACATGCCTGACCCTCACTACAGCTGCTAACACAATCAAACATGCCTGACCCTCACAACAGCCTCGAACACTATCACACATGCCTGACCCTCACTACAGCCGCTAACACAATCAAACATGCCCGACCCTCACTTCAGCCTCTAGCACAATCAAACATGCCTGACCCTCACTACAGCCGCTAACACAATCAAACATCCCTGACCCTCACGACAGTCTAGAACACAATCAAACATACCTGACCCACACTACAGCCTCGAACACAATCAAACATGCCTGACCCTCACTACAGCCTCGCACACAATCAAACATGCCTGACCATCGTTACAGCCTCGAATACAATCAAACATGCCTGACCCTCACTACAGCCTCTAGCACAATCAAACATGCCTGACCCTCACTACAGCCTCTAGCACAATCATACATGCCTGACACTCACCACAGCCACTAACACTTTCAAACATGCCTCATCCTCACTACAGACTCTAGCACAATCAAACATGCCTGATCCTCACTACAGCCGCTAACACAGTCAAAAATGCCTGACCCTCACTACAGCCTCGAACACAATCAAACATGCCTGACCCACACTACAGCCGCTAATACAATCAAACATGTGTGAATCTTACTACAGCCGCTAACACAATCAAACATGCCTGACCCTCACTACAGCCTCGATCACAATCAAAAATGCCTGACCCTCAGTACTGCCTCGAACACAGTCAAACCTGCCTGACCCTCACTACAGCCTCTAGCACAATCAAACATGCCTGACCCTCACTACAGCCTCAAACACAATCAAACATGCCTGACCCTCACTACAGCTTCTTAGCTCAATCAAACATGCCTGACCCTGACTACAGCCTCTAGCACAATCAAGCAGGCCTGAAACTCACGACAGCCGCTAACACAATCAAACATGCCTGACCCTCACTACAGCCGCTAACACAATCAAACGTGCCTGACCCTCACTACAGCCTCGAACACAATCAAAAATGCCTGACCCTCAGTACTGCTTCGAACACAATCAAACATGCCTGATCCTCACTACAGCCGCTAACACAGTCAAAAATGCCTGACACTCACTACAGCCACTAACACAATCAAAAATGCCTGACCCTCACTTCTGCCTCGAGCAAAATCAAACATGCCTGACCCTCACTACACCCTCGAACACAATCAAACATGCCTGTCCCTCACAACAGCCGCTAACACAAGCAAACATGCCTGACCCTTACTACACCCGCTAACACAATGAAACATGCCTGAGCCTCACTGCAGCTTCGAACACAATCAAACATTCCTGACCCTCACTACAGCCTCGAACACAAGCAAGCATGCCGGACGCTCACTACAGCCTCTAACACAATTAAACATGCCTGACCCTCACTACAGCCTCGGACACAATCAAACATGCCTGACCCTCACTACAGCCTCAAACACAATCAAACATGCCTGATCCTCACTACTGCCTCGAACACAATCAAACATGCCTGATCCTCACTAGAGCCTCTAGCACAATCACGCATGCCTGATCCTCACGACAGCCGCTAACACAATCAAACATGCCTGACCCTCACTAGAGCCGCTAACACAATCAAACATGCCTGACCCTCACTACAGCCTCGATCACAATCAAAAATGCCTGACCCTCAGTACTGCCTCGAACACAGTCAAACATGCCTGACCCTTACTACAGCCGCTAACACAAGCAAATATGCCTGACCCTTACTACACCCGCTAACACAATCAAACATGCCTGAGCCTCACTACAGCCTCGAACACAATCAAACATGCCTGACCCTCACTACAGCCTCTTACACAATCAAACATGCCTGACCCTCACTACAGCCTCTAACACAATTAAACATGCCTGACCCTCACTAGAGCCTCGAACACAATCAAACATGCCTGACCCTCACTACAGCCTTGAACACAATCAAACATGCCTGACCCTCACTACTGCCACGAACACAATCAAACATGCCTGATCCTCACTACAGCCGCTAACACAATCAAACATGCCTGACCCTCACTACAGCCGCTAACACAGTCAAAAATGCCTGACCCTCACTACAGCCTCGAACACAATCAAACATGCCTGACCCACACTACAGCCGCTAATACAATCAAACATGTCTGAATCTGACTACAGCCGCTAACACAATCAAACATGCCTGACCCTCACTACAGCTGCTAACACAATCAAACATGCCTGACCCTCACTACAGCCTCGAACACAATCAAACATCCCTGACCCTCACTACAGCCGCGAACACAGTGAAAAATGCCTGACACTCACTACAGCCGCGAACACAATGAAACATGCCTGACCCACACTACAGCCACCAGCACAATCAAAAATGTCTGACACTCACTATAGCCGCTAACACAATCAAACATGCCTGACCCTCACTACAGCCGCGAACAAAAACAAACATGCCTGACCCTCACTACAGCCGCTAACACAATCAAACATGCCTGACCCTCACTACAGCCTCGAACACAATCAAACATGCCTGACCGTCACAACAGCCTCGAACACAATCAAACATGCCTGACCCTCACTACAGCCTCGAACACAATCAAACATGCCTGACCCTCACTACAGCCTCGAACACAATCAAACATGCCTGACCCTCACGACAGCCTCTAGCACAATCAAACATGCCTGACCCTCACTACAGCCGCTAACACAATCAAAGTTGCCTGACCCTCACAACAGCCGCTAACACAATCAAACATGCCTGACCCTCACTGCGGCCTCGAACACAATCAAACATGCCTGACCCTCACTACAGCCTCGAACACAATCAAACATACCTGACCCTCAGTTCTGCCTCGAGCACAATCAAACTTGCCTGACCCTCATTATAGCCGGTAACACAACCAAACATAAATGAACCTCAGTACCGCCGTTAACACAATCAAAGATGCCTGACCCGCACTACTGACTCGAATACAAACAAACATGCCTGACCCTCACTACAGCCTCGAACACAATCAAACATGCCTGACCCTCACTACAGCCTCTAACACAATCAAACAAGCATGACCCTCACTACAGGCTCGAACACAATCAAACATGCCTGACCCTCACTACAGCCGCTAACACAATCAAACATGCCTGACCCTCACTATAGCCGCTAACACAATCAAACATGCCTGACCCTCACTACAGCCGCTAACACAATCAAACATGCCTGACCCTCACTACAGCCTCGAACACAATCAAACATGCCTGATCCTCACTACAGCCACTAACACAATCAAACATGCCTGACCCTCACTACAGCCGCTAACACAATCAAACATGCCTGAACCTCACTACAGCCGATAACACAATCAAACATGCCTGACCCTCACTACCACCTCGAACACAATCAAACGTGCCTGATCCTCACTGCAGCCGCTAACACAGTCAAAAATGCCTGACCCTCACTACAGCCTCGAACACAATCAAACATGCCTGACCCACACTACAGCCGCTAACACAATCAAACATGTCTGACCCTCACTACAGCCGCGAACACAATCAAACATGCCTGACCCTCACAACAGCCGTGAACAAAAACAAACATACCTGACCCTCACTACAGCCGCTAACACAATCAAAGTTGCCTGACCCTGATTACAGCTGCTAACACAATCAAACATGCCTGACCCTCACTACAGCCTCGAACACAATCAAACATGCATGACCATCACTATAGCCGCAAACACAATCAAACATAAATGGCCCTCGCTACAGCCGCTGACACAATCAAACATGCCTGGACCTCACTACAGCCTCTAACACAATCAAACATGCCTGAACCTCACTACAGCCGCGAACACAAACAAACATTCCTGACCCTCACTACAGCCGCTAACACAATCAAAGTTGCCTGACCCTCACTACAGCTGCTAACACAATCAAACATGCCTGACCCTCACTACAGCCTCGAACACAATCAAACATACCTGACCATCACTTTAGCTGCTAACACAATCAAACATAAATGAACCTCACTACAGCCGCTAACAAAATCAAACATGCCTGACCCTCACTTCTGCCTCGAGCACAATAAAACATGCCTGACCCTCACTACAGCCTCGAACACAATCAAACATGCCTGTCCCTCACAACAGACGCTAACACAATCAAACATGCCTGACCCACACTACAGCCGCTAACACAATCAAACATGCCGGACCCTCACTACAGCCTCTAACACAATCAAACATGCCTGATCCTCACAACAGCCTCGACCACAATCAAATATGCCTTACCCTCACTACAGCCTCGAACACAATCAAACATCCCTGACACTCACTACAGCCTAGAACACAATCAAACATGCCTGACCCTCACTACAGCCGCTAAAACAATCAAACATGCCTGACCCTCACTACAGTCTCGAAGACAATCAAACATGCCTGACCCTCACTACAGCCTCTCGCACAATCAAACATGCCTGACCCTCACTACAGCCTCAAACACAATCAAACATGCCTGACCCTCACTACAGCTTCTTAGCACAATCAAACATGCCTGACCCTGACTACAGCCTCTAGCACAATCAAGCAGGCCTGAACCTCACGACAGCCGCTAACACAATCAAACATGCCTGACCCTCACTACAGCCGCTAACACAATCAAACATGCCTGACCCTCACTACAGCCTCGAACACAATCAAAAATGCCTGACCCTCAGTACTGCCTCGAACACAATCAAACATGCCTGATCCTCACTACAGCCGCTAACACAGTCAAAAATGCCTGACACTCACTACAGCCGCTAACACAATCAAAAATGCCTGAAACCTCACTTCTGCCTCGAGCAAAATCAAACATGACTGACCCTCACTACACCCTCGAACACAATCAAACATGCCTGTCCCTCACAACAGCCGCTAACACAAGCAAACATGCCTGACCCTTACTACACCCGCTAACACAATGAAACATGCCTGAGCCTCACTGCAGCTTCGAACACAATCAAACATTCCTGACCCACACTACAGCCTCGAACACAATCAAACATGCCGGACGCTCACTACAGCCTCTAACACAATTAAACATGCCTGACCCTCACTACAGCCTCGAACACAATCAAACATGCCTGACCCTCACTACAGCCTCAAACACAATCAAACAAGCCTGACCCTCTCTACTGCCTCGAACACAATCAAACATGCCTGATCCTCACTACAGCCACTAACACAATCAAACATGCCTGACCCTCACTACAGCTGCTAACACAATCAAACATGCCTGACCCTCACTGCAGCCTCGAACACAATCAAACATGCCTGATCCTCACTACAGCCGCTAACACAGTCAAAAATGCCTGACCCTCACTACATCCTCGAACACAATCAAACATGCCTGACCCACACTACAGCAGCTAATACAATCAAACATGTCTGAATCTTACTACAGCCGCTAACACAATCAAACATGCCTGACCCTCACTACAGCTGCTAACACAATCAAACATGCCTGACCCTCACAACAGCCTCGAACACTATCACACATGCCTGACCCTCACTACAGCCGCTAACACAATCAAACATGCCCGACCCTCACTTCAGCCTCTAGCACAATCAAACATGCCTGACCCTCACTACAGCCGCTAACACAATCAAACATCCCTGACCCTCACGACAGTCTAGAACACAATCAAACATACCTGACCCACACTACAGCCTCGAACACAATCAAACATGCCTGACCCTCACTACAGCCTCGCACACAATCAAACATGCCTGACCATCGTTACAGCCTCGAATACAATCAAACATGCCTGACCCTCACTACAGCCTCTAGCACAATCAAACATGCCTGACCCTCACTACAGCCTCTAGCACAATCATACATGCCTGACACTCACCACAGCCACTAACACTTTCAAACATGCCTCATCCTCACTACAGACTCTAGCACAATCAAACATGCCTGATCCTCACTACAGCCGCTAACACAGTCAAAAATGCCTGACCCTCACTACAGCCTCGAACACAATCAAACATGCCTGACCCACACTACAGCCGCTAATACAATCAAACATGTGTGAATCTTACTACAGCCGCTAACACAATCAAACATGCCTGACCCTCACTACAGCCTCGATCACAATCAAAAATGCCTGACGCTCAGTACTGCCTCGAACACAGTCAAACCTGCCTGACCCTTACTACAGCCGCTAACACAAGCAAATATGCCTGACCCTTACTACACCCGCTAACACAATCAAACATGCCTGAGCCTCACTACAGCCTCGAACACAATCAAACATGCCTGACCCTCACTACAGCCTCTTACACAATCAAACATGCCTGAACCTCACTACAGCCTCTAACACAATTAAACATGCCTGACCCTCACTAGAGCCTCAAACACAATCAAACATGCCTGACCCTCACTACAGCCTTGAACACAATCAAACATGCCTGACCCTCACTACTGCCTCGAACACAATCAAACATGCCTGATCCTCACTACAGCCGCTAACACAATCAAACATGCCTGACCCTCACTACAGCCGCTAACACAGTCAAAAATGCCTGACCCTCACTACAGCCTCGAACACAATCAAACATGCCTGACCCACACTACAGCCGCTAATACAATCAAACATGTCTGAATCTGACTACAGCCGCTAACACAATCAAACATGCCTGACCCTCACTACAGCTGCTAACACAATCAAACATGCCTGACCCTCACTACAGCCTCGAACACAATCAAACATCCCTGACCCTCACTACAGCCGCGAACACAGTGAAAAATGCCTGACACTCACTACAGCCGCGAACACAATGAAACATGCCTGACCCACACTACAGCCACCAGCACAATCAAAAATGTCTGACACTCACTATAGCCGCTAACACAATCAAACATGCCTGACCCTCACTACAGCCGCGAACAAAAACAAACATGCCTGACCCTCACTACAGCCGCTAACACAATCAAACATGCCTGACCCTCACTACAGCCTCGAACACAATCAAACATGCCTGACCGTCACAACAGCCTCGAACACAATCAAACATGCCTGACCCTCACTACAGCCTCGAACACAATCAAACATGCCTGACCCTCACTACAGCCTCGAACACAATCAAACATGCCTGACCCTCACGACAGCCTCTAGCACAATCAAACATGCCTGACCCTCACTACAGCCGCTAACACAATCAAAGTTGCCTGACCCTCACAACAGCCGCTAACACAATCAAACATGCCTGACCCTCACTGCGGCCTCGAACACAATCAAACATGCCTGACCCTCACTACAGCCTCGAACACAATCAAACATACCTGACCCTCAGTTCTGCCTCGAGCACAATCAAACTTGCCTGACCCTCATTATAGCCGGTAACACAACCAAACATAAATGAACCTCAGTACCGCCGTTAACACAATCAAAGATGCCTGACCCGCACTACTGACTCGAACACAAACAAACATGCCTGACCCTCACTACAGCCTCGAACACAATCAAACATGCCTGACCCTCACTACAGCCTCTAACACAATCAAACAAGCCTGACCCTCACTACAGGCTCGAACACAATCAAACATGCCTGACCCTCACTACAGCCGCTAACACAATCAAACATGCCTGACCCTCACTATAGCCACTAACACAATCAAACATGCCTGACCCTCACTACAGCCGCTAACACAATCAAACATGCCTGACCCTCACTACAGCCTCGAACACAATCAAACATGCCTGATCCTCACTACAGCCACTAACACAATCAAACATGCCTGACCCTCACTACAGCCGCTAACACAATCAAACATGCCTGAACCTCACTACAGCCGATAACACAATCAAACATGCCTGACCCTCACTACCACCTCGAACACAATCAAACGTGCCTGATCCTCACTGCAGCCGCTAACACAGTCAAAAATGCCTGACCCTCACTACAGCCTCGAACACAATCAAACATGCCTGACCCACACTACAGCCGCTAACACAATCAAACATGACTGACCCTCACTACAGCCGCGAACACAATCAAACATGCCTGACCCTCACAACAGCCGTGAACAAAAACAAACATACCTGACCCTCACTACAGCCGCTAACACAATCAAAGTTGCCTGACCCTGATTACAGCTGCTAACACAATCAAACATGCCTGACCCTCACTACAGCCTCGAACACAATCAAACATGCATGACCATCACTATAGCCGCAAACACAATCAAACATAAATGGCCCTCGCTACAGCCGCTGACACAATCAAACATGCCTGGACCTCACTACAGCCTCTAACACAATCAAACATGCCTGAACCTCACTACAGCCGCGAACACAAACAAACATTCCTGACCCTCACTACAGCCGCTAACACAATCAAAGTTGCCTGACCCTCACTACAGCTGCTAACACAATCAAACATGCCTGACCCTCACTACAGCCTCGAACACAATCAAACATACCTGACCATCACTTTAGCCGCTAACACAATCAAACATAAATGAACCTCACTACAGCCGCTAACAAAATCAAACATGCCTGACCCTCACTTCTGCCTCGAGCACAATAAAACATGCCTGACCCTCACTACAGCCTCGAACACAATCAAACATGCCTGTCCCTCACAACAGACGCTAACACAATCAAACATGCCTGACCCACACTACAGCCGCTAACACAATCAAACATGCCGGACCCTCACTACAGCCTCTAACACAATCAAACATGCCTGATCCTCACAACAGCCTCGACCACAATCAGATATGCCTTACCCTCACTACAGCCTCGAAAACAATCAAACATCCCTGACACTCACTACAGCCTTGAACACAATCAAACATGCCTGACCCTCACTACTGCCTCGAACACAATCAAACATGCCTGATCCTCAGTACAGCCGCTAACACAATCAAACATGCCTGACCCTCACTACAGCCGCTAACACAGTCAAAAATGCCTGACCCTCACTACAGCCTCGAACACAATCAAACATGCCTGACCCACACTACAGCCGCTAATACAATCAAACATGTCTGAATCTGACTACAGCCGCCAACACAATCAAACATGCCTGACCCTCACTACAGCTGCTAACACAATCAAACATGCCTGACCCTCACTACAGCCTCGAACACAATCAAACATCCCTGACCCTCACTACAGCCGCGAACACAGTCAAAAATGCCTGACACTCACTACAGCCGCGAACACAATGAAACATGCCTGACCCACACTACAGCCACCAGCACAATCAAAAATGTCTGACACTCACTATAGCCGCTAACACAATCAAACATGCCTGACCCTCACTACAGCCGCGAACAAAAACAAACATGCCTGACCCTCACTACAGCCGCTAACACAATCTAACATGCCTGACCCTCACTACAGCCTCGAACACAATCAAACATGCCTGACCGTCACAACAGCATCGAACACAATCAAACATGCCTGACCCTCACTACAGCCTCGAACACAATCAAACATGCCTGACCCTCACTACAGCCTCGAACACAATCAAACATGCCTGACCCTCACGACAGCCTCTAGCACAATCAAACATGCCTGACCCTCACTACAGCCGCTAACACAATCAAAGTTGCCTGACCCTCACAACAGCCGCTAACACAATCAAACATGCCTGACCCTCACTGCGGCCTCGAACACAATCAAACATGCCTGACCCTCACTACAGCCTCGAACACAATCAAACATACCTGACCCTCAGTTCTGCCTCGAGCACAATCAAACTTGCCTGACCCTCATTATAGCCGGTAACACAACCAAACATAAATGAACCTCAGTACCGCCGTTAACACAATCAAAGATGCCTGACCCGCACTACTGACTCGAACACAAACAAACATGCCTGACCCTCACTACAGCGTCGAACACAATCAAACATGCCTGACCCTCACTACAGCCTCTAACACAATCAAACAAGCCTGACCCTCACTACAGGCTCGAACACAATCAAACATGCCTGACCCTCACTACAGCCGCTAACACAATCAAACATGCCTGACCCTCACTATAGCCACTAACACAATCAAACATGCCTGACCCTCACTACAGCCGCTAACACAATCAAACATGCCTGACCCTCACTACAGCCTCGAACACAATCAAACATGCCTGATCCTCACTACAGCCACTAACACAATCAAACATGCCTGACCCTCACTACAGCCGCTAACACAATCAAACATGCCTGAACCTCACTACAGCCGATAACACAATCAAACATGCCTGACCCTCACTACCACCTCGAACACAATCAAACGTGCCTGATCCTCACTGCAGCCGCTAACACAATCAAAAATGCCTGACCCTCACTACAGCCTCGAACACAATCAAACATGCCTGACCCACACTACAGCCGCTAACACAATCAAACATGTCTGACCCTCACTACAGCCGCGAACACAATCAAACATGCCTGACCCTCACAACAGCCGTGAACAAAAACAAACATACCTGACCCTCACTACAGCCGCTAACACAATCAAAGTTGCCTGACCCTGATTACAGCTGCTAACACAATCAAACATGCCTGACCCTCACTACAGCCTCGAACACAATCAAACATGCATGACCATCACTATAGCCGCAAACACAATCAAACATAAATGGCCCTCGCTACAGCCGATGACACAATCAAACATGCCTGGACCTCACTACAGCTGCTAACACAATCAAACATGCCTGAACCTCACTACAGCCGCGAACACAAACAAACATTCCTGACCCTCACTACAGCCGCTAACACAATCAAAGTTGCCTGACCCTCACTACAGCTGCTAACACAATCAAACATGCCTGACCCTCACTACAGCCTCGAACACAATCAAACATACCTGACCATCACTTTAGCCGCTAACACAATCAAACATAAATGAACCTCACTACAGCCGCTAACAAAATCAAACATGCCTGACCCTCACTTCTGCCTCGAGCACAATAAAACATGCCTGACCCTCACTACAGCCTCGAACACAATCAAACATGCCTGTCCCTCACAACAGACGCTAACACAATCAAACATGCCTGACCCACACTACAGCCGCTAACACAATCAAACATGCCGGACCCTCACTACAGCCTCTAACACAATCAAACATGCCTGATCCTCACAACAGCCTCGACCACAATCATATATGCCTTACCCTCACTACAGCCTCGAACACAATCAAACATCCCTGACACTCACTACAGCCTTGAACACAATCAAACATGCCTGACCCTCACTACTGCCTCGAACACAATCAAACATGCCTGATCCTCACTACAGCCGCTAACACAATCAAACATGCCTGACCCTCACTACAGCCGCTAACACAGTCAAAAATGCCTGACCCTCACTACAGCCTCGAACACAATCAAACATGCCTGACCCACACTACAGCCGCTAATACAATCAAACATGTCTGAATCTGACTACAGCCGCTAACACAATCAAACATGCCTGACCCTCACTACAGCTGCTAACACAATCAAACATGCCTGACCCTCACTACAGCCTCGAACACAATCAAACATCCCTGACCCTCACTACAGCCGCGAACACAGTGAAAAATGCCTGACACTCACTACAGCCGCGAACACAATGAAACATGCCTGACCCACACTACAGCCACCAGCACAATCAAAAATGTCTGACACTCACTATAGCCGCTAACACAATCAAACATGCCTGACCCTCACTACAGCCGCGAACAAAAACAAACATGCCTGACCCTCACTACAGCCGCTAACACAATCAAACATGCCTGACCCTCACTACAGCCTCGAACACAATCAAACATGCCTGACCGTCACAACAGCCTCGAACACAATCAAACATGCCTGACCCTCACTACAGCCTCGAACACAATCAAACATGCCTGACCCTCACTACAGCCTCGAACACAATCAAACATGCCTGACCCTCACTACAGCCTCTAACACAATCAAACATGCCTGATCCTCACAACAGCCTCGACCACAATCAAATATGCCTTACCCTCACTACAGCCTCGAACACAATCAAACATCCCTGACACTCACTACAGCCTAGAACACAATCAAACATGCCTGACCCTCACTACAGCCGCTAAAACAATCAAACATGCCTGACCCTCACTACAGTCTCGAAGACAATCAAACATGCCTGACCCTCACTACAGCCTCTAGCACAATCAAACATGCCTGACCCTCACTACAGCCTCAAACACAATCAAACATGCCTGACCCTCACTACAGCTTCTTAGCACAATCAAACATGCCTGACCCTGACTACAGCCTCTAGCACAATCAAGCAGGCCTGAACCTCACGACAGCCGGTAACACAGTCAAACATGCCTGACCGTCACTACAGCCGCTAACACAATCAAACATGCCTGACCCTCACTACAGCCTCGAACACAATCAAAAATGCCTGACCCTCAGTACTGCCTCGAACACAATCAAACATGCCTGATCCTCACTACAGCCGCTAACACAGTCAAAAATGCCTGACACTCACTACAGCCGCTAACACAATCAAAAATGCCTGACCCTCACTTCTGCCTCGAGCAAAATCAAACATGACTGACCCTCACTACACCCTCGAACACAATCAAACATGCCTGTCCCTCACAACAGCCGCTAACACAAGCAAACATGCCTGACCCTTACTACACCCGCTAACACAATGAAACATGCCTGAGCCACACTGCAGCTTCGAACACAATCAAACATTCCTGACCCACACTACAGCCTCGAACACAATCAAACATGCCGGACGCTCACTACAGCCTCTAACACAATTAAACATGCCTGACCCTCACTACAGCCTCGAACACAATCAAACATGCCTGACCCTCACTACAGCCTCAAACACAATCAAACAAGCCTGACCCTCACTACTGCCTCGAACACAATCAAACATGCCTGATCCTCAATACAGCCGCTAACACAATCAAGCATGCCTGACCCTCACTACAGCTGCTAACACAATCAAACATGCCTGACCCTCACTGCAGCCTCGAACACAATCAAACATGCCTGATCCTCACTACAGCCGCTAACACAGTCAAAAATGCCTGACCCTCACTACATCCTCGAACACAATCAAACATGCCTGACCCACACTACAGCAGCTAATACAATCAAACATGTCTGAATCTTACTACAGCCGCTAACACAATCAAACATGCCTGACCCTCACTACAGCTGCTAACACAATCAAACATGCCTGACCCTCACAACAGCCTCGAACACTATCACACATGCCTGACCCTCACTACAGCCGCTAACACAATCAAACATGCCCGACCCTCACTTCAGCCTCTAGCACAATCAAACATGCCTGACGCTCACTACAGCCGCTAACACAATCAAACATCCCTGACCCTCACGACAGTCTAGAACACAATCAAACATACCTGACCCACACTACAGCCTCGAACACAATCAAACATGCCTGACCCTCACTACAGCCTCGCACACAATCAAACATGCCTGACCATCGTTACAGCCTCGAATACAATCAAACATGCCTGACCCTCACTACAGCCTCTAGCACAATCAAACATGCCTGACCCTCACTACAGCCTCTAGCACAATCATACATGCCTGACACTCACCACAGCCACTAACACTTTCAAACATGCCTCACCCTCACTACAGACTCTAGCACAATCAAACATGCCTGACCCTCACTACAGCCTCGAACACAATCAAACATGCCTGACCCTCACGACAGCCTCTAGCACAATCAAACATGCCTGACCCTCACTACAGCCGCTAACACAATCAAAGTTGCCTGACCCTCACAACAGCCGCTAACACAATCAAACATGCCTGACCCTCACTGCGGCCTCGAACACAATCAAACATGCCTGACCCTCACTACAGCCTCGAACACAATCAAACATACCTGACCCTCAGTTCTGCCTCGAGCACAATCAAACTTGCCTGACCCTCATTATAGCCGGTAACACAACCAAACATAAATGAACCTCAGTACCGCCGTTAACACAATCAAAGATGCCTGACCCGCACTACTGACTCGAACACAAACAAACATGCCTGACCCTCACTACAGCCTCGAACACAATCAAACATGCCTGACCCTCACTACAGCCGCTAACACAATCAAACATGCCTGACCCTCATTATAGCCGCTAACACAATCAAACATGCCTGACCCTCACTACAGCCGCTAACACAATCAAACATGCCTGACCCTCACTACAGCCTCGAACACAATCAAACATGCCTGATCCTCACTACAGCCACTAACACAATCAAACATGCCTGACCCTCACTACAGCTGCTAACACAATCAAACATGCCTGAACCTCACTACAGCCGATAACACAATCAAACATGCCAGACCCTCACTACCACCTCGAACACAATCAAACATGCCTGACCCTCACAACAGCCTCGAACACTATCACACATGCCTGACCCTCACTACAGCCGCTAACACAATCAAACATGCCCGACCCTCACTTCAGCCTCTAGCACAATCAAACATGCCTGACGCTCACTACAGCTGCTAACACAATCAAACATCCCTGACCCTCACGACAGTCTAGAACACAATCAAACATACCTGACCCACACTACAGCCTCGAACACAATCAAACATGCCTGACCCTCACTACAGCCTCGCACACAATCAAAGATGCCTGACCATCGTTACAGCCTCGAATACAATCAAACATGCCTGACCCTCACTACAGCCTCTAGCACAATCAAACATGCCTGACCCTCACTACAGCCTCTAGCACAATCATACATGCCTGACACTCACCACAGCCACTAACACTTTCAAACATGCCTCACCCTCACTACAGACTCTAGCACAATCAAACATGCCTGACCCTCACTACAGCCTCGAACACAATCAAACATGCCTGACCCTCACGACAGCCTCTAGCACAATCAAACATGCCTGACCCTCACTACAGCCGCTAACACAATCAAAGTTGCCTGACCCTCACAACAGCCGCTAACACAATCAAACATGCCTGACCCTCACTGCGGCCTCGAACACAATCAAACATGCCTGACCCTCACTACAGCCTCGAACACAATCAAACATACCTGACCCTCAGTTCTGCCTCGAGCACAATCAAACTTGCCTGACCCTCATTATAGCCGGTAACACAACCAAACATAAATGAACCTCAGTACCGCCGTTAACACAATCAAAGATGCCTGACCCGCACTACTGACTCGAACACAAACAAACATGCCTGACCCTCACTACAGCGTCGAACACAATCAAACATGCCTGACCCTCACTACAGCCTCTAACACAATCAAACAAGCCTGACCCTCACTACAGGCTCGAACACAATCAAACATGCCTGACCCTCACTACAGCCGCTAACACAATCAAACATGCCTGACCCTCACTATAGCCGCTAACACAATCAAACATGCCTGACCCTCACTACAGCCGCTAACACAATCAAACATGCCTGACCCTCACTACAGCCTCGAACACAATCAAACATGCCTGATCCTCACTACAGCCACTAACACAATCAAACATGCCTGACCCTCACTACAGCTGCTAACACAATCAAACATGCCTGAACCTCACTACAGCCGATAACACAATCAAACATGCCAGACCCTCACTACCACCTCGAACACAATCAAACGTGCCTGATCCTCACTGCAGCCGCTAACACAGTCAAAAATGCCTGATCCTCACTACAGCCTCGAACACAATCAAACATGCCTGACCCACACTACAGCCGCTAACACAATCAAACATGTCTGACCCTCACTACAGCCGCGAACACAATCAAACATGCCTGACCCTCACAACAGCCGTGAACAAAAACAAACATACCTGACCCTCACTACAGCCGCTAACACAATCAAAGTTGCCTGACCCTGATTACAGCTGCTAACACAATCAAACATGCCTGACCCTCACTACAGCCTCGAACACAATCAAACATGCATGACCATCACTATAGCCGCAAACACAATCAAAAATAAATGGCCCTCGCTACAGCCGCTGACACAATCAAACATGCCTGGACCTCACTACAGCCTCTAACACAATCAAACATGCCTGAACCTCACTACAGCCGCGAACACAAACAAACATTCCTGACCCTCACTACAGCCGCTAACACAATCAAAGTTGCCTGACCCTCACTACAGCTGCTAACACAATCAAACATGCCTGACCCTCACTACAGCCTCGAACACAATCAAACATACCTGACCATCACTTTAGCCGCTAACACAATCAAACATAAATGAACCTCACTACAGCCGCTCACAAAATCAAACATGCCTGACCCTCACTTCTGCCTCGAGCACAATAAAACATGCCTGACCCTCACTACAGCCTCGAACACAATCAAACATGCCTGTCCCTCACAACAGACGCTAACACAATCAAACATGCCTGACCCACACTACAGCCGCTAACACAATCAAACATGCCGGACCCTCACTACAGCCTCTAACACAATCAAACATGCCTGATCCTCACAACAGCCTCGACCACAATCAAATATGCCTTACCCTCACTACAGCCTCGAACACAATCAAACATCCCTGACACTCACTACAGCCTAGAACACAATCAAACATGCCTGACCCTCACTACAGCCGCTAAAACAATCAAACATGCCTGACCCTCACTACAGTCTCGAAGACAATCAAACATGCCTGACCCTCACTACAGCCTCTAGCACAATCAAACATGCCTGACCCTCACTACAGCCTCAAACACAATCAAACATGCCTGACCCTCACTACAGCTTCTTAGCACAATCAAACATGCCTGACCCTGACTACAGCCTCTAGCACAATCAAGCAGGCCTGAACCTCACGACAGCCGCTAACACAATCAAACATGCCTGACCGTCACTACAGCCGCTAGCACAATCAAACATGCCTGACACTCACTACAGCCTCGAACACAATCAAAAATGCCTGACCCTCAGTACTGCCTCGAACACAATCAAACATGCCTGATCCTCACTACAGCCGCTAACACAGTCAAAAATGCCTGACACTCACTACAGCCGCTAACACAATCAAAAATGCCTGACCCTCACTTCTGCCTCGAGCAAAATCAAACATGACTGACCCTCACTACACCCTCGAACACAATCAAACATGCCTGTCCCTCACAACAGCCGCTAACACAAGCAAACATGCCTGACCCTTACTACACCCGCTAACACAATGAAACATGCCTGAGCCTCACTGCAGCTTCGAACACAATCAAACATTCCTGACCCACACTACAGCCTCGAACACAATCAAACATGCCGGACGCTCACTACAGCCTCGAACACAATTAAACATGCCTGACCCTCACTACAGCCTCGAACACAATCAAACATGCCTGACCCTCACTACAGCCTCAAACACAATCAAACAAGCCTGACCCTCACTACTGCCTCGAACACAATCAAACATGCCTGATCCTCAATACAGCCGCAAACACAATCAAACATGCCTGACCCTCACTACAGCTGCTAACACAATCAAACATGCCTGACCCTCACTGCAGCCTCGAACACAATCAAACATGCCTGATCCTCACTACAGCCGCTAACACAGTCAAAAATGCCTGACCCTCACTACATCCTCGAACACAATCAAACATGCCTGACCCACACTACAGCAGCTAATACAATCAAACATGTCTGAATCTTACTACAGCCGCTAACACAATCAAACATGCCTGACCCTCACTACAGCTGCTAACACAATCAAACATGCCTGACCCTCACAACAGCCTCGAACACTATCACACATGCCTGACCCTCACTACAGCCGCTAACACAATCAAACATGCCTGACCCACACTACAGCCGCTAATACAATCAAACATGTCTGAATCTTACTACAGCCGCTAACACAATCAAACATGCCTGACCCTCACTACAGCTGCTAACACAATCAAACATGCCTGACCCTCACAACAGCCTCGAACACAATCAAACATCCCTGACCCGCACTACTGCCGCGAACACAGTCAAAAATGCCTGACACGCACTACAGCCTCGAACACAATCAAACATGCCTGACCCACACTACAGCCGCTAATACAATCAAACATGTCTGAATCTTACTACAGCCGCTAACACAATCAAACATGCCTGACCCTCACTACAGCTGCTAACACAATCAAACATGCCTGACCCTCACAACAGCCTCGAACACAATCAAACATCCCTGACCCTCACTACTGCCGCGAACACAGTCAAAAATGCCTGACACGCACTACAGCCTCCAACACAATCAAACATGCCTGACCCACACTACAGCCGCTAACACAATCAAACATGTCTGACCCTCACTACAGCCTCGAACACAATCAAACATGCCTGACCCTCACTTCAGCCGCGAACAAAAACAAACATGCCTGACCCTCACTACAGCCAATAACACAATCAAAGTTGCCTGACCCTGACTACAGCTGCTAACACAATCAAACATGCCTGACCCTCACTACAGCCTCGAACACAATCAAACATGCCTGACCCACACTACAGCCGCTAACACAATCAAACATGCCTAGACCTCACTACAGCCGCGAACACAATCAAACATGCCTGAACCCCACTACAGCCACGAACACAAACAAGCATACCTGACCCTCACTACAGCCGCTAACACAATCAATGTTGCCTGACCCTCACTACAGCTGCTAACACAATCAAACATGCCTGACTCTCACTACAGCCTCGAACACAATCAAACACACCTGACCATCACTATAGCCGCTAACACAATCAAAAATAAATGAACCTCACTACAGCCGCAAACACAATCAAACATGCCTGACCCTCACTACAGCCTGGAACACAATCAAACATGCCTAAACCTCACTACAGCCTCGAACACAATCAAACATGCCTGACACTCACTACTGCCTCTAACACAATCAAACATGCCTGACCCTCACTTCTGCCTCGAGCACAATCAAACATGCCTGACCCTCACTACAGCCTCGAACACAATCAAACATGCCTGACCCTCACTACAGCCGCTAACACAATCAAACATGCCTGACCCTCACTTCAGCCTCTAGCACAATCAAACATCCCTGACCCTCACGACAGTGTAGAACACAATCCAACATACCTGACCCACACTACAGCCTCGAACACAATCAAACATGCCTGACCCTCACTACGGCCTCGGACACAATCAAACATGCCTGACCCTCGTTACAGACTCGAATACAATCAAACATGCCTGACCCTCACTACAGCCTCTAGCACAATCAAATATGCCTGACCCTCACTACAGCCTCTAGCACAATCATACATGCCTGACACTCACTACAGCCACTAACACAATCAAACATGCCTGACCCTCACTACAGACTCTAGCACAATCAAACATGCCTGATCCTCACTACAGCCGCTAACACAGTCAAAAATGCCTGACCCTCACTACAGCCTCGAACACAATCAAACATGCCTGACCCACACTACAGCCGCTAATACAATCAAACATGTCTGAATCTTACTACAGCCGCTAACACAATCAAACATGCCTGACCCTCACTACAGCAGCTAACACAATCAAACATGCCTGACCCTCACAACAGCCTCGAACACAATCAAACATCCCTGACCCTCACTACTGCCGCGAACACAGTCAAAAATGCCTAACACGCACTACAGCCTCGAACACAATCAAACATGCCTGACCCACACTACAGCCGCTAATACAATCAAACATGTCTGAATCTTACTACAGCCGCTAACACAATCAAACATGCCTGACCCTCACTACAGCTGCTAACACAATCAAACATGCCTGACCCTCACAACAGCCTCGAACACAATCAAACATCCCTGACCCTCACTACTGCCGCGAACACAGTCAAAAATGCCTGACACGCACTACAGCCTCGAACACAATCAAACATGCCTGACCCACACTACAGCCGCTAACACAATCAAACATGTCTGACCCTCACTACAGCCTCGAACACAATCAAACATGCCTGACCCTCACTACAGCCGCGAACAAAAACAAACATGCCTGACCCTCACTACAGCCAATAACACAATCAAAGTTGCCTGACCCTGACTACAGCTGCTAACACAATCAAACATGCCTGACCCTCACTACAGCCTCGAACACAATCAAACATGCCTGACCCACACTACAGCCGCTAACACAATCAAACATGCCTAGACCTCACTACAGCCGCGAACACAATCAAACATGCCTGAACCCCACTACAGCCGCGAACACAAACAAGCATGCCTGACCCTCACTACAGCCGCTAACACAATCAATGTTGCCTGACCCTCACTACAGCTGCTAACACAATCAAACATGCCTGACTCTCACTACAGCCTCGAACACAATCAAACACACCTGACCATCACTATAGCCGCTAACACAATCAAAAATAAATGAACCTCACTACAGCCGCAAACACAATCAAACATGCCTGACCCTCACTACAGCCTGGAACACAATCAAACATGCCTAAACCTTACTACAGCCTCGAACACAATCAAACATGCCTGACACTCACTACTGCCTCTAACACAATCAAACGTGCCTGACCCTCACTTCTGCCTCGAGCACAATCAAACATGCCTGACCCTCACTACAGCCTCGAACACAATCAAACATGCCTGACCCTCACTACAGCCGCTAACACAATCAAACATGCCTGACCCTCACTTCAGCCTCTAGCACAATCAAACATCCCTGACCCTCACGACAGTGTAGAACACAATCCAACATACCTGACCCACACTACAGCCTCGAACACAATCAAACATGCCTGACCCTCACTACGGCCTCGGACACAATCAAATATGCCTGACCCTCGTTACAGACTCGAATACAATCAAACATGCCTGACCCTCACTACAGCCTCTAGCACAATCAAATATGCCTGACCCTCACTACAGCCTCTAGCACAATCATACATGCCTGACACTCACTACAGCCACTAACACAATCAAACATGCCTGACCCTCACTACAGACTCTAGCACAATCAAACATGCCTGATCCTCACTACAGCCGCTAAAACAATCAAACATGCCTGACCTTCACTACAGCTGCTAACACAATCAAGCATGCCTGACCCTCACTACAGCCTCGAACACAATCAAACATGCCTGATCCTCACTACAGCCGCTAACACAGTCAAAAATGCCTGACCCTCACTACAGCCTCGAACAGATTCCAGCATGCCTGACCCACAATACAGCTGCAAATACAATCAAACATGTCTGAATCTTACTACAGCAGATAACACAATCAAACATGCCTGGCCCTCACTACAGCTGCTAACACAATCAAACATGCCTGACCCTCACTACAGCCTCGAACACAATCAAACATCCCTGACCCTCCCTACAGCCGCGAACACAGTCAAAAATGCCTGACCCTCACTACAGCCTCGAACACAATCAAACATGCCTGACCCACACTACAGCCGCTAACACAATCAAACATGTCTGACCCTCACTACAGCCGCGAACACAATCAAACATGCCTGACCCTCACTACAGCTGTGAACAAAAACAAACATACCTGACCCTCACTACAGCCGCTAACACAATCAAAGTTGCCTGTCCCTGACTACAGCTGCTAATACAATCAAACATGCCTGACCCTCACTACAGCCTCGAACACAATCAAACATGCATGACCATCACTAAAGCCGCAAACACAAACAAACATTCCCGACCCTCACTACAGCCGCTAACACAATCAAAGTTGCCTGACCCTCACTACAGCTGCTAAAACAATCCAACATGCCTGACCCTCACTACAGCCACGAACACAATCAAACATACCTGACCATCACTTTAGCCGCTAACACAATCAAACATAAATGAACCTCACTACAGCCGCTAACACAATCAAACATGCCTGACCCTCACTTCTGCCTCGAGCACAATCAAACATGCCTGACCCTCACTACAGCCTCGAACACAATCAAACATGCCTGTCCCTCACAACAGACGCTAACACAATCAAACATGCCTGACCCACACTACAGCCGCTAACACAATCAAACATGCCGGAACCTCACGACAGCCTCTAACACAATCAAACATGCCTGATCCTCACTACAGCCTCGACCACAATCAAATATGCCTGACCCTCACTACAGCCTCTAACACAATCAAACATGCCTGACCCTCACTACAGCCTCGAACACAGTCAAACATCCCTGACACTCACTACAGCCTCGAACACAATCAAACATGCCTGAAACTCACTACAGCCGCTAAAACAATCAATCATGCCTGACCCTCACTACAGTCTCGAAGACAATCAAACATGCCTGACCCTCACTACAGCCTCAAACACAATCAAACATGCCTGACCCTTACTACAGCTTCTTAGCACAATCAATCATGCCTGACCCTGACTACAGCCTCTAGCACAATCAAGCATGCCTGATGCTCACGACAGCCGCTAACACAATCAAACATGCCTGACCCTCACTACAGCCGCTAACACAATCAAACATGCCTGACCCTCACTACAGCCTCGAACACAATCAAAAATGCCTGACCCTCAGTATTGCCTCGAACACAGTAAACCATGCCTGACCTTTACTACAGCCGCTAACACAAGCAAATATGCCTGACCCTTACTACACCCGCTAACACAATCAAACATGCCTGAGCCTCACTACAGCCTCTAACACAATCAAACATGCCTGACCCTCACTACAGCCTCTAACACAATCAAACATGCTGGACCCTCACCACAGTCTCTAACACAATTAAACATGCCTGACCCTCACTAGAGCCTCGAACACAATCAAACATGCCTGAAACTCACTACAGCCGCTAACACAATCAAACATGCCTGAGCCTCACTACTGCCTCGAACACAATCAAACATGCCTGACCCTCACTACAGCCTCGAACACAATCAAACATGCCTGACCCACACTACAGCCGCTAATACAATCAAACATGTCTGAATCTGACTACAGCCGCTAACACAATCAAACATGCCTGACCCTCACTACAGCCGCTAACACAAGCAAATATGCCTGACCCTTTCTACACCCGCTAACACAATCAAACATGCCTGAGCCTCACTACAGCCTCGAACACAATCAAACATGCCTGACCCTCACTACAGCCTCTAACACAATCAAACATGCTGGACCCTCACTACAGCCGCTAATACAATCAAACATGTCTGAATCTGACTACAGCCGCTAACACAATCAAACATGCTGACCCTCACTACAGCCTCAAACACAATCAAACAAGCCTGACCCTCACTACTGCCTCGAACACAATCAAACATGCCTGATCCTCAATACAGCCGCAAGCACAATCAAACATGCCTGACCCTCACTACAGCTGCTAACACAATCAAACATGCCTGACCCTCACTGCAGCCTCGAACACAATCAAACATGCCTGATCCTCACTACAGCCGCTAACACAGTCAAAAATGCCTGACCCTCACTACATCCTCGAACACAATCAAACATGCCTGACCCACACTACAGCAGCTAATACAATCAAACATGTCTGAATCTTACTACAGCCGCTAACACAATCAAACATGCCTGACCCTCACTACAGCTGCTAACACAATCAAACATGGCTGACCCTCACAACAGCCTCGAACACTATCACACATGCC
Source organism: Isurus oxyrinchus (assembly GCA_026770705.1). Lineage (NCBI taxonomy): Eukaryota > Metazoa > Chordata > Chondrichthyes > Lamniformes > Lamnidae > Isurus > Isurus oxyrinchus. The sequence continues at coordinate 352,901 of JANJGN010000175.1, forward strand.
TGACCCTCACTACAGCCGCTAACACAATCAAACATGCCTGACCCACACTACAGCCGCTAATACAATCAAACATGTCTGAATCTTACTACAGCCGCTAACACAATCAAACATGCCTGACCCTCACTACAGCTGCTAACACAATCAAACATGCCTGACCCTCACAACAGCCTCGAACACAATCAAACATCCCTGACCCGCACTACTGCCGCGAACACAGTCAAAAATGCCTGACACGCACTACAGCCTCGAACACAATCAAACATGCCTGACCCACACTACAGCCGCTAATACAATCAAACATGTCTGAATCTTACTACAGCCGCTAACACAATCAAACATGCCTGACCCTCACTACAGCTGCTAACACAATCAAACATGCCTGACCCTCACAACAGCCTCGAACACAATCAAACATCCCTGACCCTCACTACTGCCGCGAACACAGTCAAAAATGCCTGACACGCACTACAGCCTCCAACACAATCAAACATGCCTGACCCACACTACAGCCGCTAACACAATCAAACATGTCTGACCCTCACTACAGCCTCGAACACAATCAAACATGCCTGACCCTCACTTCAGCCGCGAACAAAAACAAACATGCCTGACCCTCACTACAGCCAATAACACAATCAAAGTTGCCTGACCCTGACTACAGCTGCTAACACAATCAAACATGCCTGACCCTCACTACAGCCTCGAACACAATCAAACATGCCTGACCCACACTACAGCCGCTAACACAATCAAACATGCCTAGACCTCACTACAGCCGCGAACACAATCAAACATGCCTGAACCCCACTACAGCCACGAACACAAACAAGCATACCTGACCCTCACTACAGCCGCTAACACAATCAATGTTGCCTGACCCTCACTACAGCTGCTAACACAATCAAACATGCCTGACTCTCACTACAGCCTCGAACACAATCAAACACACCTGACCATCACTATAGCCGCTAACACAATCGAAAATAAATGAACCTCACTACAGCCGCAAACACAATCAAACATGCCTGACCCTCACTACAGCCTGGAACACAATCAAACATGCCTAAACCTCACTACAGCCTCGAACACAATCAAACATGCCTGACACTCACTACTGCCTCTAACACAATCAAACATGCCTGACCCTCACTTCTGCCTCGAGCACAATCAAACATGCCTGACCCTCACTACAGCCTCGAACACAATCAAACATGCCTGACCCTCACTACAGCCGCTAACACAATCAAACATGCCTGACCCTCACTTCAGCCTCTAGCACAATCAAACATCCCTGACCCTCACGACAGTGTAGAACACAATCCAACATACCTGACCCACACTACAGCCTCGAACACAATCAAACATGCCTGACCCTCACTACGGCCTCGGACACAATCAAACATGCCTGACCCTCGTTACAGACTCGAATACAATCAAACATGCCTGACCCTCACTACAGCCTCTAGCACAATCAAATATGCCTGACCCTCACTACAGCCTCTAGCACAATCATACATGCCTGACACTCACTACAGCCACTAACACAATCAAACATGCCTGACCCTCACTACAGACTCTAGCACAATCAAACATGCCTGATCCTCACTACAGCCGCTAACACAGTCAAAAATGCCTGACCCTCACTACAGCCTCGAACACAATCAAACATGCCTGACCCACACTACAGCCGCTAATACAATCAAACATGTCTGAATCTTACTACAGCCGCTAACACAATCAAACATGCCTGACCCTCACTACAGCAGCTAACACAATCAAACATGCCTGACCCTCACAACAGCCTCGAACACAATCAAACATCCCTGACCCTCACTACTGCCGCGAACACAGTCAAAAATGCCTAACACGCACTACAGCCTCGAACACAATCAAACATGCCTGACCCACACTACAGCCGCTAATACAATCAAACATGTCTGAATCTTACTACAGCCGCTAACACAATCAAACATGCCTGACCCTCACTACAGCTGCTAACACAATCAAACATGCCTGACCCTCACAACAGCCTCGAACACAATCAAACATCCCTGACCCTCACTACTGCCGCGAACACAGTCAAAAATGCCTGACACGCACTACAGCCTCGAACACAATCAAACATGCCTGACCCACACTACAGCCGCTAACACAATCAAACATGTCTGACCCTCACTACAGCCTCGAACACAATCAAACATGCCTGACCCTCACTACAGCCGCGAACAAAAACAAACATGCCTGACCCTCACTACAGCCAATAACACAATCAAAGTTGCCTGACCCTGACTACAGCTGCTAACACAATCAAACATGCCTGACCCTCACTACAGCCTCGAACACAATCAAACATGCCTGACCCACACTACAGCCGCTAACACAATCAAACATGCCTAGACCTCACTACAGCCGCGAACACAATCAAACATGCCTGAACCCCACTACAGCCGCGAACACAAACAAGCATGCCTGACCCTCACTACAGCCGCTAACACAATCAATGTTGCCTGACCCTCACTACAGCTGCTAACACAATCAAACATGCCTGACTCTCACTACAGCCTCGAACACAATCAAACACACCTGACCATCACTATAGCCGCTAACACAATCAAAAATAAATGAACCTCACTACAGCCGCAAACACAATCAAACATGCCTGACCCTCACTACAGCCTGGAACACAATCAAACATGCCTAAACCTTACTACAGCCTCGAACACAATCAAACATGCCTGACACTCACTACTGCCTCTAACACAATCAAACGTGCCTGACCCTCACTTCTGCCTCGAGCACAATCAAACATGCCTGACCCTCACTACAGCCTCGAACACAATCAAACATGCCTGACCCTCACTACAGCCGCTAACACAATCAAACATGCCTGACCCTCACTTCAGCCTCTAGCACAATCAAACATCCCTGACCCTCACGACAGTGTAGAACACAATCCAACATACCTGACCCACACTACAGCCTCGAACACAATCAAACATGCCTGACCCTCACTACGGCCTCGGACACAATCAAATATGCCTGACCCTCGTTACAGACTCGAATACAATCAAACATGCCTGACCCTCACTACAGCCTCTAGCACAATCAAATATGCCTGACCCTCACTACAGCCTCTAGCACAATCATACATGCCTGACACTCACTACAGCCACTAACACAATCAAACATGCCTGACCCTCACTACAGACTCTAGCACAATCAAACATGCCTGATCCTCACTACAGCCGCTAAAACAATCAAACATGCCTGACCTTCACTACAGCTGCTAACACAATCAAGCATGCCTGACCCTCACTACAGCCTCGAACACAATCAAACATGCCTGATCCTCACTACAGCCGCTAACACAGTCAAAAATGCCTGACCCTCACTACAGCCTCGAACAGATTCCAGCATGCCTGACCCACAATACAGCTGCAAATACAATCAAACATGTCTGAATCTTACTACAGCAGATAACACAATCAAACATGCCTGACCCTCACTACAGCTGCTAACACAATCAAACATGCCTGACCCTCACTACAGCCTCGGACACAATCAAACATCCCTGACCCTCCCTACAGCCGCGAACACAGTCAAAAATGCCTGACCCTCACTACAGCCTCGAACACAATCAAACATGCCTGACCCACACTACAGCCGCTAACACAATCAAACATGTCTGACCCTCACTACAGCCGCGAACACAATCAAACATGCCTGACCCTCACTACAGCTGTGAACAAAAACAAACATACCTGACCCTCACTACAGCCGCTAACACAATCAAAGTTGCCTGTCCCTGACTACAGCTGCTAATACAATCAAACATGCCTGACCCTCACTACAGCCTCGAACACAATCAAACATGCATGACCATCACTAAAGCCGCAAACACAAACAAACATTCCCGACCCTCACTACAGCCGCTAACACAATCAAAGTTGCCTGACCCTCACTACAGCTGCTAAAACAATCCAACATGCCTGACCCTCACTACAGCCACGAACACAATCAAACATACCTGACCATCACTTTAGCCGCTAACACAATCAAACATAAATGAACCTCACTACAGCCGCTAACACAATCAAACATGCCTGACCCTCACTTCTGCCTCGAGCACAATCAAACATGCCTGACCCTCACTACAGCCTCGAACACAATCAAACATGCCTGTCCCTCACAACAGACGCTAACACAATCAAACATGCCTGACCCACACTACAGCCGCTAACACAATCAAACATGCCGGAACCTCACGACAGCCTCTAACACAATCAAACATGCCTGATCCTCACTACAGCCTCGACCACAATCAAATATGCCTGACCCTCACTACAGCCTCTAACACAATCAAACATGCCTGACCCTCACTACAGCCTCGAACACAGTCAAACATCCCTGACACTCACTACAGCCTCGAACACAATCAAACATGCCTGAAACTCACTACAGCCGCTAAAACAATCAATCATGCCTGACCCTCACTACAGTCTCGAAGACAATCAAACATGCCTGACCCTCACTACAGCCTCAAACACAATCAAACATGCCTGACCCTTACTACAGCTTCTTAGCACAATCAATCATGCCTGACCCTGACTACAGCCTCTAGCACAATCAAGCATGCCTGATGCTCACGACAGCCGCTAACACAATCAAACATGCCTGACCCTCACTACAGCCGCTAACACAATCAAACATGCCTGACCCTCACTACAGCCTCGAACACAATCAAAAATGCCTGACCCTCAGTATTGCCTCGAACACAGTAAACCATGCCTGACCTTTACTACAGCCGCTAACACAAGCAAATATGCCTGACCCTTACTACACCCGCTAACACAATCAAACATGCCTGAGCCTCACTACAGCCTCTAACACAATCAAACATGCCTGACCCTCACTACAGCCTCTAACACAATCAAACATGCTGGACCCTCACCACAGTCTCTAACACAATTAAACATGCCTGACCCTCACTAGAGCCTCGAACACAATCAAACATGCCTGAAACTCACTACAGCCGCTAACACAATCAAACATGCCTGAGCCTCACTACTGCCTCGAACACAATCAAACATGCCTGACCCTCACTACAGCCTCGAACACAATCAAACATGCCTGACCCACACTACAGCCGCTAATACAATCAAACATGTCTGAATCTGACTACAGCCGCTAACACAATCAAACATGCCTGACCCTCACTACAGCCGCTAACACAAGCAAATATGCCTGACCCTTTCTACACCCGCTAACACAATCAAACATGCCTGAGCCTCACTACAGCCTCGAACACAATCAAACATGCCTGACCCTCACTACAGCCTCTAACACAATCAAACATGCTGGACCCTCACTACAGCCGCTAATACAATCAAACATGTCTGAATCTGACTACAGCCGCTAACACAATCAAACATGCTGACCCTCACTACAGCTGCTAACACAATCAAACATGCCTGAACCTCACTACAGCCTCGAACACAATCAAACATCCCTGACCCTCACTACAGTCGCGAACACAGTCAAAAATGCCTGACACTCACTACAGCCGCGAACACAATGAAACATGCCTGACCCACACTACAGCCGCCAGCACAATCAAACATGTCTGACCCTCACTATAGCCGCTAACACAATCAAACATGCCTGACCCTCACTACAGCCTCGAACACAATCAAAAATGCCTGACCCTCAGTACTGCCTCGAACACAATCAAACATGCCTGATCCTAACTACAGCCGCTAACACAGTCAAAAATGCCTGACACTCACTACAGCCTCGAACACAATCAAAAATGCCTGACCCTCACTTCTGCCTCGAGCAAAATCAAACATGACTGACCCTCACTACACCCTCGAACACAATCAAACATGCCTGTGCCTCACAACAGCCGCTAACACAAGCAAACATGCCTGACCCTTACTACACCCGCTAACACAATGAAACATGCCTGAGCCTCACTGCAGCTTCGAACACAATCAAACATTCCTGACCCACACTACAGCCTCGAACACAATCAAACATGCCGGACGCTCACTACAGCCTCTAACACAATTAAACATGCCTGACCCTCACTACAGCCTCGAACACAATCACACATGCCTGACCCTCACTACAGCTTCAAACACAATCAAACAAGCCTGACCCTCACTACTGCCTCGAACACAATCAAACATGCCTGATCCTCACTACAGCCGCTAACACAATCAAACATGCCTGACCCTCACTAAAGCTGCTAACACAATCAAACATGCCTGACCCTCACTGCAGCCTCGAACACAATCAAACATGCCTGATCCTCACTACAGCCGCTAACACAGTCAAAAATGCCTGACCCTCACTACATCCTCGAACACAATCAAACATGCCTGACCCACACTACAGCAGCTAATACAATCAAACATGTCTGAATCTTACTACAGCCGCTAACACAATCAAACATGCCTGACCCTCACTACAACCTCTAACACAATCACACATGCCTGACCCTCACTACAGCCGCTAACACAATCAAACATGCCCGACCCTCACTTCAGCCTCTAGCACAATCAAACATGCCTGACCCTCACTACAGCCGCTAACACAATCAAACATCCCTGACCCTCACGACAGTCTAGAACACAATCAAACATACCTGACCCACACTACAGCCTCGAACACAATCAAACATGCCTGACCCTCACTACAGCCTCGCACACAATCAAACATGCCTGACCATCGTTACAGCCTCGAATACAATCAAACATGCCTGACCCTCACTACAGCCTCTAGCACAATCAAACATGCCTGACCCTCACTACAGCCTCTAGCACAATCATACATGCCTGACACTCACCACAGCCACTAACACTTTCAAACATGCCTCACCCTCACTACAGACTCTTGCACAATCAAACATGCCTGATCCTCACTACAGCCGCTAACACAGTCAAAAATGCCTGACCCTCACTACAGCCTCGAACACAATCAAACATGCCTGACCCACACTACAGCCGCTAATACAATCAAACATGTCTGAATCTTACTACAGCCGCTAACACAATCAAACATGCCTGACCCTCACTACAGCTGCTAACACAATCAAACATGCCTGACATTCACAACAGCCTCGAACACAATCAAACATCCCTGACCCTCACTACTGCCGCGAACACAGTCAAAAATGCCTGACACGCACTACAGCCTCGAACACAATCAAACATGCCTGACCCACACTACAGCCGCTAATACAATCAAACATGTCTGAATCTTACTACAGCCGCTAACACAATCAAACATGCCTGACCCTCACTACAGCTGCTAACACAATCAAACATGCCTGACCCTCACAACAGCCTCGAACACAATCAAACATCCCTGACCCTCACTACTGCCGCGAACACAGTCAAAAATGCCTGACACGCACTACAGCCTCGAACACAATCAAACATGCCTGACCCACACTACAGCCGCTAACACAATCATACATGTCTGACCCTCACTACAGCCTCGAACACAATCAAACATGCCTGACCCTCACTACAGCCGCGAACAAAAACAAACATGCCTGACCCTCACTACAGCCAATAACACAATCAAAGTTGCCTCACCCTGACTACAGCTGCTAACACAATCAAACATGCCTGACCCTCACTACAGCCTCGAACACAATCAAACATGCCTGACCCACACTACAGCCGCTAACACAATCAAACATGCCTAGACCTCACTACAGCCGCGAACACAATCAAACATGCCTGAACCCCACTACAGCCGCGAACACAAACAAGCATGCCTGACCCTCACTACAGCCGCTAACACAATCAATGTTGCCTGACCCTCACTACAGCTGCTAACACAATCAAACATGCCTGACTCTCACTACAGCCTCGAACACAATCAAACACACCTGACCATCACTATAGCCGCTAACACAATCAAAAATAAATGCACCTCACTACAGCCGCAAACACAATCAAACATGCCTGACCCTCACTACAGCCTGGAACACAATCAAACATGCCTAAACCTCACTACAGCCTCGAACACAATCAAACATGCCTGACACTCACTACTGCCTCTAACACAATCAAACATGCCTGACCCTCACTTCTGCCTCGAGCACAATCAAACATGCCTGACCCTCACTACAGCCTCGAACACAATCAAACATGCCTGACCCTCACTACAGCCGCTAACACAATCAAACATGCCTGACCCTCACTTCAGCCTCTAGCACAATCAAACATCCCTGACCCTCACGACAGTGTAGAACACAATCCAACATACCTGACCCACACTACAGCCTCGAACACAATCAAACATGCCTGACCCTCACTACGGCCTCGGACACAATCAAACATGCCTGACCCTCGTTACAGACTCGAATACAATCAAACATGCCTGACCCTCACTACAGCCTCTAGCACAATCAAATATGCCTGACCCTCACTACAGCCTTTAGCACAATCATACATACCTGACACTCACTACAGCCACTAACACAATCAAACATTCCTGATCCTCACTACAGCCGCTAACACAATCAAACATGCCTGATCTTCACTACAGCTGCTAACACAATCAAGCATGCCTGACCCTCACTACAGCCTCGAACACAATCAAACATGCCTGATCCTCACTACAGCCGCTAACACAGTCAAAAATGCCTGACCCTCACTACAGCCTCGAACAGATTCCAACATGCCTGACCCACAATACAGCTGCAAATACAATCAAACATGTCTGAATCTTACTACAGCAGATAACACAATCAAACATGCCTGACCCTCACTACAGCTGCTAACACAATCAAACATGCCTGACCCTCACTACAGCCTCGAACACAATCAAACATCCCTGACCCTCCCTACAGCCGCGAACACAGTCAAAAATGCCTGACCCTCACTACAGCCTCGAACACAATCAAACATGCCTGACCCACACTACAGCCGCTAACACAATCAAACATGTCTGACCCTCACTACAGCTGCGAACACAATCAAACATGCCTGACCCTCACTACAGCCTCGAACACAATCAAACATGCCTGTCCCTCACAACAGACGCTAACACAATCCAACATACCTGACCCACACTACAGCCTCGAACACAATCAAACATGCCTGACCCTCACTACGGCCTCGGACACAATCAAACATGCCTGACCCTCGTTACAGACTCGAATACAATCAAACATGCCTGACCCTCACTACAGCCTCTAGCACAATCAAATATGCCTGACCCTCACTACAGCCTCTAGCACAATCATACATGCCTGACACTCACTACAGCCACTAACACAATCAAACATGCCTGACCCTCACTACAGACTCTAGCACAATCAAACATGCCTGATCCTCACTACAGCCGCTAACACAGTCAAAAATGCCTGACCCTCACTACAGCCTCGAACACAATCAAACATGCCTGACCCACACTACAGCCGCTAATACAATCAAACATGTCTGAATCTTACTACAGCCGCTAACACAATCAAACATGCCTGACCCTCACTACAGCAGCTAACACAATCAAACATGCCTGACCCTCACAACAGCCTCGAACACAATCAAACATCCCTGACCCTCACTACTGCCGCGAACACAGTCAAAAATGCCTAACACGCACTACAGCCTCGAACACAATCAAACATGCCTGACCCACACTACAGCCGCTAATACAATCAAACATGTCTGAATCTTACTACAGCCGCTAACACAATCAAACATGCCTGACCCTCACTACAGCTGCTAACACAATCAAACATGCCTGACCCTCACAACAGCCTCGAACACAATCAAACATCCCTGACCCTCACTACTGCCGCGAACACAGTCAAAAATGCCTGACACGCACTACAGCCTCGAACACAATCAAACATGCCTGACCCACACTACAGCCGCTAACACAATCAAACATGTCTGACCCTCACTACAGCCTCGAACACAATCAAACATGCCTGACCCTCACTACAGCCGCGAACAAAAACAAACATGCCTGACCCTCACTACAGCCAATAACACAATCAAAGTTGCCTGACCCTGACTACAGCTGCTAACACAATCAAACATGCCTGACCCTCACTACAGCCTCGAACACAATCAAACATGCCTGACCCACACTACAGCCGCTAACACAATCAAACATGCCTAGACCTCACTACAGCCGCGAACACAATCAAACATGCCTGAACCCCACTACAGCCGCGAACACAAACAAGCATGCCTGACCCTCACTACAGCCGCTAACACAATCAATGTTGCCTGACCCTCACTACAGCTGCTAACACAATCAAACATGCCTGACTCTCACTACAGCCTCGAACACAATCAAACACACCTGACCATCACTATAGCCGCTAACACAATCAAAAATAAATGAACCTCACTACAGCCGCAAACACAATCAAACATGCCTGACCCTCACTACAGCCTGGAACACAATCAAACATGCCTAAACCTTACTACAGCCTCGAACACAATCAAACATGCCTGACACTCACTACTGCCTCTAACACAATCAAACGTGCCTGACCCTCACTTCTGCCTCGAGCACAATCAAACATGCCTGACCCTCACTACAGCCTCGAACACAATCAAACATGCCTGACCCTCACTACAGCCGCTAACACAATCAAACATGCCTGACCCTCACTTCAGCCTCTAGCACAATCAAACATCCCTGACCCTCACGACAGTGTAGAACACAATCCAACATACCTGACCCACACTACAGCCTCGAACACAATCAAACATGCCTGACCCTCACTACGGCCTCGGACACAATCAAACATGCCTGACCCTCGTTACAGACTCGAATACAATCAAACATGCCTGACCCTCACTACAGCCTCTAGCACAATCAAATATGCCTGACCCTCACTACAGCCTCTAGCACAATCATACATGCCTGACACTCACTACAGCCACTAACACAATCAAACATGCCTGACCCTCACTACAGACTCTAGCACAATCAAACATGCCTGATCCTCACTACAGCCGCTAAAACAATCAAACATGCCTGACCTTCACTACAGCTGCTAACACAATCAAGCATGCCTGACCCTCACTACAGCCTCGAACACAATCAAACATGCCTGATCCTCACTACAGCCGCTAACACAGTCAAAAATGCCTGACCCTCACTACAGCCTCGAACCAATTCCAGCATGCCTGACCCACAATACAGCTGCAAATACAATCAAACATGTCTGAATCTTACTACAGCAGATAACACAATCAAACATGCCTGACCCTCACTACAGCTGCTAACACAATCAAACATGCCTGACCCTCACTACAGCCTCGAACACAATCAAACATCCCTGACCCTCCCTACAGCCGCGAACACAGTCAAAAATGCCTGACCCTCACTACAGCCTCGAACACAATCAAACATGCCTGACCCACACTACAGCCGCTAACACAATCAAACATGTCTGACCCTCACTACAGCCGCGAACACAATCAAACATGCCTGACCCTCACTACAGCTGTGAACAAAAACAAACATACCTGACCCTCACTACAGCCGCTAACACAATCAAAGTTGCCTGTCCCTGACTACAGCTGCTAATACAATCAAACATGCCTGACCCTCACTACAGCCTCGAACACAATCAAACATGCATGACCATCACTAAAGCCGCAAACACAAACAAACATTCCCGACCCTCACTACAGCCGCTAACACAATCAAAGTTGCCTGACCCTCACTACAGCTGCTAAAACAATCCAACATGCCTGACCCTCACTACAGCCACGAACACAATCAAACATACCTGACCATCACTTTAGCCGCTAACACAATCAAACATAAATGAACCTCACTACAGCCGCTAACACAATCAAACATGCCTGACCCTCACTTCTGCCTCGAGCACAATCAAACATGCCTGACCCTCACTACAGCCTCGAACACAATCAAACATGCCTGTCCCTCACAACAGACGCTAACACAATCAAACATGCCTGACCCACACTACAGCCGCTAACACAATCAAACATGCCGGAACCTCACGACAGCCTCTAACACAATCAAACATGCCTGATCCTCACTACAGCCTCGACCACAATCAAATATGCCTGACCCTCACTACAGCCTCTAACACAATCAAACATGCCTGACCCTCACTACAGCCTCGAACACAGTCAAACATCCCTGACACTCACTACAGCCTCGAACACAATCAAACATGCCTGAAACTCACTACAGCCGCTAAAACAATCAATCATGCCTGACCCTCACTACAGTCTCGAAGACAATCAAACATGCCTGACCCTCACTACAGCCTCAAACACAATCAAACATGCCTGACCCTTACTACAGCTTCTTAGCACAATCAATCATGCCTGACCCTGACTACAGCCTCTAGCACAATCAAGCATGCCTGATGCTCACGACAGCCGCTAACACAATCAAACATGCCTGACCCTCACTACAGCCGCTAACACAATCAAACATGCCTGACCCGCACTACAGCCTCGAACACAATCAAAAATGCCTGACCCTCAGTATTGCCTCGAACACAGTAAACCATGCCTGACCTTTACTACAGCCGCTAACACAAGCAAATATGCCTGACCCTTACTACACCCGCTAACACAATCAAACATGCCTGAGCCTCACTACAGCCTCTAACACAATCAAACATGCCTGACCCTCACTACAGCCTCTAACACAATCAAACATGCTGGACCCTCACCACAGTCTCTAACACAATTAAACATGCCTGACCCTCACTAGAGCCTCGAACACAATCAAACATGCCTGAAACTCACTACAGCCGCTAACACAATCAAACATGCCTGAGCCTCACTACTGCCTCGAACACAATCAAACATGCCTGACCCTCACTACAGCCTCGAACACAATCAAACATGCCTGACCCACACTACAGCCGCTAATACAATCAAACATGTCTGAATCTGACTACAGCCGCTAACACAATCAAACATGCCTGACCCTCACTACAGCCGCTAACACAAGCAAATATGCCTGACCCTTTCTACACCCGCTAACACAATCAAACATGCCTGAGCCTCACTACAGCCTCGAACACAATCAAACATGCCTGACCCTCACTACAGCCTCTAACACAATCAAACATGCTGGACCCTCACTACAGCCGCTAATACAATCAAACATGTCTGAATCTGACTACAGCCGCTAACACAATCAAACATGCTGACCCTCACTACAGCTGCTAACACAATCAAACATGCCTGAACCTCACTACAGCCTCGAACACAATCAAACATCCCTGACCCTCACTACAGTCGCGAACACAGTCAAAAATGCCTGACACTCACTACAGCCGCGAACACAATGAAACATGCCTGACCCACACTACAGCCGCCAGCACAATCAAACATGTCTGACCCTCACTATAGCCGCTAACACAATCAAACATGCCTGACCCTCACTACAGCCTCGAACACAATCAAAAATGCCTGACCCTCAGTACTGCCTCGAACACAATCAAACATGCCTGATCCTCACTACAGCCGCTAACACAGTCAAAAATGCCTGACACTCACTACAGCCTCGAACACAATCAAAAATGCCTGACCCTCACTTCTGCCTCGAGCAAAATCAAACATGACTGACCCTCACTACACCCTCGAACACAATCAAACATGCCTGTGCCTCACAACAGCCGCTAACACAAGCAAACATGCCTGACCCTTACTACACCCGCTAACACAATGAAACATGCCTGAGCCTCACTGCAGCTTCGAACACAATCAAACATTCCTGACCCACACTACAGCCTCGAACACAATCAAACATGCCGGACGCTCACTACAGCCTCTAACACAATTAAACATGCCTGACCCTCACTACAGCCTCGAACACAATCACACATGCCTGACCCTCACTACAGCCTCAAACACAATCAAACAAGCCTGACCCTCACTACTGCCTCGAACACAATCAAACATGCCTGATCCTCACTACAGCCGCTAACACAATCAAACATGCCTGACCCTCACTAAAGCTGCTAACACAATCAAACATGCCTGACCCTCACTGCAGCCTCGAACACAATCAAACATGCCTGATCCTCACTACAGCCGCTAACACAGTCAAAAATGCCTGACCCTCACTACATCCTCGAACACAATCAAACATGCCTGACCCACACTACAGCAGCTAATACAATCAAACATGTCTGAATCTTACTACAGCCGCTAACACAATCAAACATGCCTGACCCTCACTACAACCTCTAACACAATCACACATGCCTGACCCTCACTACAGCCGCTAACACAATCAAACATGCCCGACCCTCACTTCAGCCTCTAGCACAATCAAACATGCCTGACCCTCACTACAGCCGCTAACACAATCAAACATCCCTGACCCTCACGACAGTCTAGAACACAATCAAACATACCTGACCCACACTACAGCCTCGAACACAATCAAACATGCCTGACCCTCACTACAGCCTCGCACACAATCAAACATGCCTGACCATCGTTACAGCCTCGAATACAATCAAACATGCCTGACCCTCACTACAGCCTCTAGCACAATCAAACATGCCTGACCCTCACTACAGCCTCTAGCACAATCATACATGCCTGACACTCACCACAGCCACTAACACTTTCAAACATGCCTCACCCTCACTACAGACTCTTGCACAATCAAACATGCCTGATCCTCACTACAGCCGCTAACACAGTCAAAAATGCCTGACCCTCACTACAGCCTCGAACACAATCAAACATGCCTGACCCACACTACAGCCGCTAATACAATCAAACATGTCTGAATCTTACTACAGCCGCTAACACAATCAAACATGCCTGACCCTCACTACAGCTGCTAACACAATCAAACATGCCTGACATTCACAACAGCCTCGAACACAATCAAACATCCCTGACCCTCACTACTGCCGCGAACACAGTCAAAAATGCCTGACACGCACTACAGCCTCGAACACAATCAAACATGCCTGACCCACACTACAGCCGCTAATACAATCAAACATGTCTGAATCTTACTACAGCCGCTAACACAATCAAACATGCCTGACCCTCACTACAGCTGCTAACACAATCAAACATGCCTGACCCTCACAACAGCCTCGAACACAATCAAACATCCCTGACCCTCACTACTGCCGCGAACACAGTCAAAAATGCCTGACACGCACTACAGCCTCGAACACAATCAAACATGCCTGACCCACACTACAGCCGCTAACACAATCATACATGTCTGACCCTCACTACAGCCTCGAACACAATCAAACATGCCTGACCCTCACTACAGCCGCGAACAAAAACAAACATGCCTGACCCTCACTACAGCCAATAACACAATCAAAGTTGCCTCACCCTGACTACAGCTGCTAACACAATCAAACATGCCTGACCCTCACTACAGCCTCGAACACAATCAAACATGCCTGACCCACACTACAGCCGCTAACACAATCAAACATGCCTAGACCTCACTACAGCCGCGAACACAATCAAACATGCCTGAACCCCACTACAGCCGCGAACACAAACAAGCATGCCTGACCCTCACTACAGCCGCTAACACAATCAATGTTGCCTGACCCTCACTACAGCTGCTAACACAATCAAACATGCCTGACTCTCACTACAGCCTCGAACACAATCAAACACACCTGACCATCACTATAGCCGCTAACACAATCAAAAATAAATGCACCTCACTACAGCCGCAAACACAATCAAACATGCCTGACCCTCACTACAGCCTGGAACACAATCAAACATGCCTAAACCTCACTACAGCCTCGAACACAATCAAACATGCCTGACACTCACTACTGCCTCTAACACAATCAAACATGCCTGACCCTCACTTCTGCCTCGAGCACAATCAAACATGCCTGACCCTCACTACAGCCTCGAACACAATCAAACATGCCTGACCCTCACTACAGCCGCTAACACAATCAAACATGCCTGACCCTCACTTCAGCCTCTAGCACAATCAAACATCCCTGACCCTCACGACAGTGTAGAACACAATCCAACATACCTAACCCACACTACAGCCTCGAACACAATCAAACATGCCTGACCCTCACTACGGCCTCGGACACAATCAAACATGCCTGACCCTCGTTACAGACTCGAATACAATCAAACATGCCTGACCCTCACTACAGCCTCTAGCACAATCAAATATGCCTGACCCTCACTACAGCCTTTAGCACAATCATACATACCTGACACTCACTACAGCCACTAACACAATCAAACATTCCTGATCCTCACTACAGCCGCTAACACAATCAAACATGCCTGATCTTCACTACAGCTGCTAACACAATCAAGCATGCCTGACCCTCACTACAGCCTCGAACACAATCAAACATGCCTGATCCTCACTACAGCCGCTAACACAGTCAAAAATGCCTGACCCTCACTACAGCCTCGAACAGATTCCAACATGCCTGACCCACAATACAGCTGCAAATACAATCAAACATGTCTGAATCTTACTACAGCAGATAACACAATCAAACATGCCTGACCCTCACTACAGCTGCTAACACAATCAAACATGCCTGACCCTCACTACAGCCTCGAACACAATCAAACATCCCTGACCCTCCCTACAGCCGCGAACACAGTCAAAAATGCCTGACCCTCACTACAGCCTCGAACACAATCAAACATGCCTGACCCACACTACAGCCGCTAACACAATCAAACATGTCTGACCCTCACTACAGCTGCGAACACAATCAAACATGCCTGACCCTCACTACAGCCTCGAACACAATCAAACATGCCTGTCCCTCACAACAGACGCTAACACAATCAAACATGCCTGACCCACACTACAGCCGCTAACACAATCAAACATGCCGGAACCTCACTACAGCCTCTAACACAATCAAACATGCCTGATCCTCACTACAGCCTCGACCACAATCAAATATGCCTGACCCTCACTACAGCCTCTAACACAATCAAACATGCCTGACCCTCACTACAGCCTCGAACACAGTCAAACATCCCTGACACTCACTACAGCCTCGAACACAATCAAACATGCCTGAAACTCACTACAGCCGCTAAAACAATCAATCATGCCTGACCCTCACTACAGTCTCGAAGACAATCAAACATGCCTGACCCTCACTACAGCCTCAAACACAATCAAACATGCCTGACCCTTACTACAGCTTCTTAGCACAATCAAACATGCCTGACCCTGACTACAGCCTCTAGCACAATCAAGCATGCCTGATCCTCACGACAGCCGCTAACACAATCAAACATGCCTGACCCTCACTACAGCCTCGAACACAATCAAAAATGCCTGACCCTCAGTATTGCCTCGAACACAGTCAACCATGCCTGACCCTTACTACCGCAGCTAACACAAGCAAATATGCCTGACCCTTACTACACCCGCTAACACAATCAAACATGCCTGAGCCTCACTACAGCCTCGAACACAATCAAACATGCCTGACCCTCACTACAGCCTCTAACACAATCAAACATGCTGGACCCTCACCACAGTCTCTAACACAATTAAACATGCCTGACCCTCACTAGAGCCTCGAACACAATCAAATATGCGTGAAACTCACTACAGCCGCTAACACAATCAAACATGCCTGAGCCTCACTACTGCCTCGAACACAATCAAACATGCCTGATCCTCACTACAGCCGCTAACACAGTCAAAAATGCCTGACCCTCACTACAGCCTCGAACACAATCAAACATGCCGGACCCACACTACAGCCGCTAATACAATCAAACATGTCTGAATCTGACTACAGCCGCTAACACAATCAAACATGCCTGACCCTCACTACAGCCGCTAACACAAGCAAATATGCCTGACCCTTACTACACCCGCTAACACAATCAAACATGCCTGAGCCTCACTACAGCCTCGAACACAATCAAACATGCCTGACCCTCACTACAGCCTCTAACACAATCAAACATGCTGGACCCTCACTACAGCCGCTAATACAATCAAACATGTCTGAATCTGACTACAGCCGCTAACACAATCAAACATGCCTGACCCTCACTACAGCTGCTAACACAATCAAACATGCCTGAACCTCACTACAGCCTCGAACACAATCAAACATCCCTGACCCTCACTACAGTCGCGAACACAGTCAAAAATGCCTGACACTCACTACAGCCGCGAACACAATGAAACATGCCTGACCCACACTACAGCCGCCAGCACAATCAAACATGTCTGACCCTCACTATAGCCGCTAACACAATCAAACATCCCTGACCCTCACTACAGCCGCGAACAAAAACAAAGATGCCTGACCCTCACTACAGCCGCTAACACAATCAAAGTTGCCTGACCCTGACTACAGCTGCTAACACAATCAAACATGCCTGACCATCACTACAGCCTCGAACACAACCAAACATGCCTGACCATCACTATAGCCACAAACAAAATCAAACATAAATGGCCCTCGCTACAGCCGCTGACACAATCAAACATGCCTGCACCTCACTACAGCCTCTAACACAATCAAACATGCCTGAACCCCACTACAGCCGCGAACACAAACAAACATGCCTGACTCTCACTACAGCCGCTAATACAATCAAGCATGTCTGAATCTGACTACAGCCGCTAACACAATCAAACATGCCTGACCCTCACTACAGCTGCTAACACAATCAAACATGCCTGAACCTCACTACAGCCTCGAACACAATCAAACATCCCTGACCCTCACTACAGTCGCGAACACAGTCAAAAATGCCTGACACTCACTACAGCCGCGAACACAATGAAACATGCCTGACCCACACTACAGCCGCCAGCACAATCAAACATGTCTGACCCTCACTATAGCCGCTAACACAATCAAACATGCCTGACCCTCACTACAGCCGCGAACAAAAACAAACATGCCTGACCCTCACTACAGCCGCTAACACAATCAAAGTTGCCTGACCCTGACTACAGCTGCTAACACAATCAAACATGCCTGACCCTCACTACAGCCTCGAACACAACCAAACATGCCTGACCATCACTATAGCCACAAACAAAATCAAACATAAATGGCCCTCGCTACAGCCGCTGACACAATCAAACATGCCTGAACCTCACTACAGCCTCTAACACAATCAAACATGCCTGAACCCCACTACAGCCGCGAACACAAACAAACATGCCTGACCCTCACTGCAGCCGCTAACACAATCAAAGATGCCTGACCCTCACTACAGCTGCTAACACAATCAAACATGCCTGACTCTCACTACAGCCTCAAAAAGAATCAAATATACCTGACCATCACTAAAGCCGCTAACACAATCAAACATAAATGAACCTCACAACAGCCGCTAACACAATCAAACATGCCTGTCCCTCAATACAGCCTTGAACACAATCAAACATGCCTAAACCTCACTACAGCCTCGAACACAATCAAACATGCCTGAGACTCAATGCTGCCTCTAACACAATCAAACATGCCTGACCCACACTACAGCCTCGAACACAATCAAACATGCCAGACCCTCACTACAGCCGCTAACACAATCAAACATGCCTGACCCTCACTTCAGCCTCTAGCACAATCAAACATGCCTGACCCTCACTACACCCGCTAACACAATCAAACATCCCTGACCCTCACGACAGTCTAGAACACAATCAAACATACCTGACCCACACTACAGCCTCGAACACAATCAAACATGCCTGACCCTCACTACAGCCTCGCACACAATCAAACATGCCTGACCATCGTTACAGCCTCGAATACAATCAAACATGCCTGACCCTCACTACAGCCTCTAGCACAATCAAACATGCCTGACCCTCACCACAGCCTCTAGCACAATCATACATGCCTGACACTCACTACAGCCACTAACACTTTCAAACATGCCTGACCCTCACTACAGACTCTAGCACAATCAAACATGCCTGATCCTCACTACAGCCGCTAACACAATCAAACATGCCTGACCTTCACTACAGCAGCTACCACAATCAAACATGCCTGACCCTCACTACAGCCTCGAACACAATCAAACATGCCTGATCCTCACTACAGCCGCTAACACAGTCAAAAATGCCTGACCCTCACTACAGCCTCGAACACAATCAAACATGCCTGACCCACACTACAGCCGATAATACAATCAAACATGTCTGAATTTGACTACAGCAGCTAACACAATCAAACATGCCTGACCCTCACTACAGCTGCTAACACAATCAAACATGCCTGACCCTCACTACAGCCTCGAAAACTATCAAACATGCCTGACCCTGACTACAGCCTCGAACACATTCAAGCATTCCTGACCCTCACTACAGCCGCTAACACTATCAAACATGCCTGACCCTCCCTACAGCCTCGAACACAATCAAACATGCTTGACCCTCACTACAGCCGCTAACACAATCAAACATGCCTGACCCTCACTACTGCCTCTAGCGCAATCAGACATGCCTGACCCTCACGACAGCGGCTAACACAATCAAACATGCCTGACCCTCACTACAGCCTCGAACACAATCAAACATGCCTGACCTTCACAACAGCCTCGAACACAATCAAACATGCCTGACCCTCACTACAGCCTCGAACACAATCAAACATGCCTGACCCTCACTACAGCCTCGAACACTGTCAAACATGCCTGACCATCACTACAGCCGCGAACACAGTCAAAAATGCCTGACACTCACTACAGCCTCGAACACAATCAAACATGCCTGACCCACACTACAGCCACTAACACAATCAAACATGCCTAGACCTCACTACAGCCTCTAACACAATCAAACATGCCTGAACCCCACTACAGCCGCGAACACAAACAAACATGCCTAACCCTCACTACAGCCCCTAACACAATCAATGTTGCCTGACCCTCACTACAGCTGCTAACACAATCAAACATGCCTGAATCTCACTACAGCCTCGAACACAATCAAACACACCTGACCATCACTATAGCCGCTAACACAATCAAAAATAAATGAACCTCACTACAGCCGCTAACACAATCAAACATGCCTGACCCTCACTACAGCCTGGAACACAATCAAACATGCCTAAACCTCACTACAGCCTCGAACACAATCAAACATGCCTGACACTCCCTACTGCCTCTAACACAATCAAACATGCCTGACCCTCACTTCTGCCTCGAGCACAATCAAACATGCCTGACCCTCACTACAGCCTCGAACACAATCAAACATGCCTGACCCTCACTACAGCCGCTAACACAATCAAACATGCCTGACCCTCACTTCAGCCTCTAGCACAATCAAACATCCCTGACCCTCACGACAGTGTAGAACACAATCCAACATACCTGACCCACACTACTGCCTCGAACACAATCAAACATGCCTGACCCTCACTACGGCCTCGGACACAATCAAACATGCCTGACCCTCGTTACAGACTCGAATACAATCAAACATGCCTGACCCTCACTACAGCCGCGAACAAAAACAAACATGCCTGACCCTCACTACAGCCAATAACACAATCAAAGTTGCCTCACCCTGACTACAGCTGCTAACACAATCAAACATGCCTGACCCTCACTACAGCCTCGAACACAATCAAACATGCCTGACCCACACTACAGCCGCTAACACAATCAAACATGCCTAGACCTCACTACAGCCGCGAACACAATCAAACATGCCTGAACCCCACTACAGCCGCGAACACAAACAAGCATGCCTGACCCTCACTACAGCCGCTAACACAATCAATGTTGCCTGACCCTCACTACAGCTGCTAACACAATCAAACATGCCTGACTCTCACTACAGCCTCGAACACAATCAAACACACCTGACCATCACTATAGCCGCTAACACAATCAAAAATAAATGCACCTCACTACAGCCGCAAACACAATCAAACATGCCTGACCCTCACTACAGCCTGGAACACAATCAAACATGCCTAAACCTCACTACAGCCTCGAACACAATCAAACATGCCTGACACTCACTACTGCCTCTAACACAATCAAACATGCCTGACCCTCACTTCTGCCTCGAGCACAATCAAACATGCCTGACCCTCACTACAGCCTCGAACACAATCAAACATGCCTGACCCTCACTACAGCCGCTAACACAATCAAACATGCCTGACCCTCACTTCAGCCTCTAGCACAATCAAACATCCCTGACCCTCACGACAGTGTAGAACACAATCCAACATACCTGACCCACACTACAGCCTCGAACACAATCAAACATGCCTGACCCTCACTACGGCCTCGGACACAATCAAACATGCCTGACCCTCGTTACAGACTCGAATACAATCAAACATGCCTGACCCTCACTACAGCCTCTAGCACAATCAAATATGCCTGACCCTCACTACAGCCTTTAGCACAATCATACATACCTGACACTCACTACAGCCACTAACACAATCAAACATTCCTGATCCTCACTACAGCCGCTAACACAATCAAACATGCCTGATCTTCACTACAGCTGCTAACACAATCAAGCATGCCTGACCCTCACTACAGCCTCGAACACAATCAAACATGCCTGATCCTCACTACAGCCGCTAACACAGTCAAAAATGCCTGACCCTCACTACAGCCTCGAACAGATTCCAACATGCCTGACCCACAATACAGCTGCAAATACAATCAAACATGTCTGAATCTTACTACAGCAGATAACACAATCAAACATGCCTGACCCTCACTACAGCTGCTAACACAATCAAACATGCCTGACCCTCACTACAGCCTCGAACACAATCAAACATCCCTGACCCTCCCTACAGCCGCGAACACAGTCAAAAATGCCTGACCCTCACTACAGCCTCGAACACAATCAAACATGCCTGACCCACACTACAGCCGCTAACACAATCAAACATGTCTGACCCTCACTACAGCTGCGAACACAATCAAACATGCCTGACCCTCACTACAGCCTCGAACACAATCAAACATGCCTGTCCCTCACAACAGACGCTAACACAATCCAACATACCTGACCCACACTACAGCCTCGAACACAATCAAACATGCCTGACCCTCACTACGGCCTCGGACACAATCAAACATGCCTGACCCTCGTTACAGACTCGAATACAATCAAACATGCCTGACCCTCACTACAGCCTCTAGCACAATCAAATATGCCTGACCCTCACTACAGCCTCTAGCACAATCATACATGCCTGACACTCACTACAGCCACTAACACAATCAAACATGCCTGACCCTCACTACAGACTCTAGCACAATCAAACATGCCTGATCCTCACTACAGCCGCTAACACAGTCAAAAATGCCTGACCCTCACTACAGCCTCGAACACAATCAAACATGCCTGACCCACACTACAGCCGCTAATACAATCAAACATGTCTGAATCTTACTACAGCCGCTAACACAATCAAACATGCCTGACCCTCACTACAGCAGCTAACACAATCAAACATGCCTGACCCTCACAACAGCCTCGAACACAATCAAACATCCCTGACCCTCACTACTGCCGCGAACACAGTCAAAAATGCCTAACACGCACTACAGCCTCGAACACAATCAAACATGCCTGACCCACACTACAGCCGCTAATACAATCAAACATGTCTGAATCTTACTACAGCCGCTAACACAATCAAACATGCCTGACCCTCACTACAGCTGCTAACACAATCAAACATGCCTGACCCTCACAACAGCCTCGAACACAATCAAACATCCCTGACCCTCACTACTGCCGCGAACACAGTCAAAAATGCCTGACACGCACTACAGCCTCGAACACAATCAAACATGCCTGACCCACACTACAGCCGCTAACACAATCAAACATGTCTGACCCTCACTACAGCCTCGAACACAATCAAACATGCCTGACCCTCACTACAGCCGCGAACAAAAACAAACATGCCTGACCCTCACTACAGCCAATAACACAATCAAAGTTGCCTGACCCTGACTACAGCTGCTAACACAATCAAACATGCCTGACCCTCACTACAGCCTCGAACACAATCAAACATGCCTGACCCACACTACAGCCGCTAACACAATCAAACATGCCTAGACCTCACTACAGCCGCGAACACAATCAAACATGCCTGAACCCCACTACAGCCGCGAACACAAACAAGCATGCCTGACCCTCACTACAGCCGCTAACACAATCAATGTTGCCTGACCCTCACTACAGCTGCTAACACAATCAAACATGCCTGACTCTCACTACAGCCTCGAACACAATCAAACACACCTGACCATCACTATAGCCGCTAACACAATCAAAAATAAATGAACCTCACTACAGCCGCAAACACAATCAAACATGCCTGACCCTCACTACAGCCTGGAACACAATCAAACATGCCTAAACCTTACTACAGCCTCGAACACAATCAAACATGCCTGACACTCACTACTGCCTCTAACACAATCAAACGTGCCTGACCCTCACTTCTGCCTCGAGCACAATCAAACATGCCTGACCCTCACTACAGCCTCGAACACAATCAAACATGCCTGACCCTCACTACAGCCGCTAACACAATCAAACATGCCTGACCCTCACTTCAGCCTCTAGCACAATCAAACATCCCTGACCCTCACGACAGTGTAGAACACAATCCAACATACCTGACCCACACTACAGCCTCGAACACAATCAAACATGCCTGACCCTCACTACGGCCTCGGACACAATCAAACATGCCTGACCCTCGTTACAGACTCGAATACAATCAAACATGCCTGACCCTCACTACAGCCTCTAGCACAATCAAATATGCCTGACCCTCACTACAGCCTCTAGCACAATCATACATGCCTGACACTCACTACAGCCACTAACACAATCAAACATGCCTGACCCTCACTACAGACTCTAGCACAATCAAACATGCCTGATCCTCACTACAGCCGCTAAAACAATCAAACATGCCTGACCTTCACTACAGCTGCTAACACAATCAAGCATGCCTGACCCTCACTACAGCCTCGAACACAATCAAACATGCCTGATCCTCACTACAGCCGCTAACACAGTCAAAAATGCCTGACCCTCACTACAGCCTCGAACCAATTCCAGCATGCCTGACCCACAATACAGCTGCAAATACAATCAAACATGTCTGAATCTTACTACAGCAGATAACACAATCAAACATGCCTGACCCTCACTACAGCTGCTAACACAATCAAACATGCCTGACCCTCACTACAGCCTCGAACACAATCAAACATCCCTGACCCTCCCTACAGCCGCGAACACAGTCAAAAATGCCTGACCCTCACTACAGCCTCGAACACAATCAAACATGCCTGACCCACACTACAGCCGCTAACACAATCAAACATGTCTGACCCTCACTACAGCCGCGAACACAATCAAACATGCCTGACCCTCACTACAGCTGTGAACAAAAACAAACATACCTGACCCTCACTACAGCCGCTAACACAATCAAAGTTGCCTGTCCCTGACTACAGCTGCTAATACAATCAAACATGCCTGACCCTCACTACAGCCTCGAACACAATCAAACATGCATGACCATCACTAAAGCCGCAAACACAAACAAACATTCCCGACCCTCACTACAGCCGCTAACACAATCAAAGTTGCCTGACCCTCACTACAGCTGCTAAAACAATCCAACATGCCTGACCCTCACTACAGCCACGAACACAATCAAACATACCTGACCATCACTTTAGCCGCTAACACAATCAAACATAAATGAACCTCACTACAGCCGCTAACACAATCAAACATGCCTGACCCTCACTTCTGCCTCGAGCACAATCAAACATGCCTGACCCTCACTACAGCCTCGAACACAATCAAACATGCCTGTCCCTCACAACAGACGCTAACACAATCAAACATGCCTGACCCACACTACAGCCGCTAACACAATCAAACATGCCGGAACCTCACGACAGCCTCTAACACAATCAAACATGCCTGATCCTCACTACAGCCTCGACCACAATCAAATATGCCTGACCCTCACTACAGCCTCTAACACAATCAAACATGCCTGACCCTCACTACAGCCTCGAACACAGTCAAACATCCCTGACACTCACTACAGCCTCGAACACAATCAAACATGCCTGAAACTCACTACAGCCGCTAAAACAATCAATCATGCCTGACCCTCACTACAGTCTCGAAGACAATCAAACATGCCTGACCCTCACTACAGCCTCAAACACAATCAAACATGCCTGACCCTTACTACAGCTTCTTAGCACAATCAATCATGCCTGACCCTGACTACAGCCTCTAGCACAATCAAGCATGCCTGATGCTCACGACAGCCGCTAACACAATCAAACATGCCTGACCCTCACTACAGCCGCTAACACAATCAAACATGCCTGACCCGCACTACAGCCTCGAACACAATCAAAAATGCCTGACCCTCAGTATTGCCTCGAACACAGTAAACCATGCCTGACCTTTACTACAGCCGCTAACACAAGCAAATATGCCTGACCCTTACTACACCCGCCAACACAATCAAACATGCCTGAGCCTCACTACAGCCTCTAACACAATCAAACATGCCTGACCCTCACTACAGCCTCTAACACAATCAAACATGCTGGACCCTCACCACAGTCTCTAACACAATTAAACATGCCTGACCCTCACTAGAGCCTCGAACACAATCAAACATGCCTGAAACTCACTACAGCCGCTAACACAATCAAACATGCCTGAGCCTCACTACTGCCTCGAACACAATCAAACATGCCTGACCCTCACTACAGCCTCGAACACAATCAAACATGCCTGACCCACACTACAGCCGCTAATACAATCAAACATGTCTGAATCTGACTACAGCCGCTAACACAATCAAACATGCCTGACCCTCACTACAGCCGCTAACACAAGCAAATATGCCTGACCCTTTCTACACCCGCTAACACAATCAAACATGCCTGAGCCTCACTACAGCCTCGAACACAATCAAACATGCCTGACCCTCACTACAGCCTCTAACACAATCAAACATGCTGGACCCTCACTACAGCCGCTAATACAATCAAACATGTCTGAATCTGACTACAGCCGCTAACACAATCAAACATGCTGACCCTCACTACAGCTGCTAACACAATCAAACATGCCTGAACCTCACTACAGCCTCGAACACAATCAAACATCCCTGACCCTCACTACAGTCGCGAACACAGTCAAAAATGCCTGACACTCACTACAGCCGCGAACACAATGAAACATGCCTGACCCACACTACAGCCGCCAGCACAATCAAACATGTCTGACCCTCACTATAGCCGCTAACACAATCAAACATGCCTGACCCTCACTACAGCCTCGAACACAATCAAAAATGCCTGACCCTCAGTACTGCCTCGAACACAATCAAACATGCCTGATCCTCACTACAGCCGCTAACACAGTCAAAAATGCCTGACACTCACTACAGCCTCGAACACAATCAAAAATGCCTGACCCTCACTTCTGCCTCGAGCAAAATCAAACATGACTGACCCTCACTACACCCTCGAACACAATCAAACATGCCTGTGCCTCACAACAGCCGCTAACACAAGCAAACATGCCTGACCCTTACTACACCCGCTAACACAATGAAACATGCCTGAGCCTCACTGCAGCTTCGAACACAATCAAACATTCCTGACCCACACTACAGCCTCGAACACAATCAAACATGCCGGACGCTCACTACAGCCTCTAACACAATTAAACATGCCTGACCCTCACTACAGCCTCGAACACAATCACACATGCCTGACCCTCACTACAGCTTCAAACACAATCAAACAAGCCTGACCCTCACTACTGCCTCGAACACAATCAAACATGCCTGATCCTCACTACAGCCGCTAACACAATCAAACATGCCTGACCCTCACTAAAGCTGCTAACACAATCAAACATGCCTGACCCTCACTGCAGCCTCGAACACAATCAAACATGCCTGATCCTCACTACAGCCGCTAACACAGTCAAAAATGCCTGACCCTCACTACATCCTCGAACACAATCAAACATGCCTGACCCACACTACAGCAGCTAATACAATCAAACATGTCTGAATCTTACTACAGCCGCTAACACAATCAAACATGCCTGACCCTCACTACAACCTCTAACACAATCACACATGCCTGACCCTCACTACAGCCGCTAACACAATCAAACATGCCCGACCCTCACTTCAGCCTCTAGCACAATCAAACATGCCTGACCCTCACTACAGCCGCTAACACAATCAAACATCCCTGACCCTCACGACAGTCTAGAACACAATCAAACATACCTGACCCACACTACAGCCTCGAACACAATCAAACATGCCTGACCCTCACTACAGCCTCGCACACAATCAAACATGCCTGACCATCGTTACAGCCTCGAATACAATCAAACATGCCTGACCCTCACTACAGCCTCTAGCACAATCAAACATGCCTGACCCTCACTACAGCCTCTAGCACAATCATACATGCCTGACACTCACCACAGCCACTAACACTTTCAAACATGCCTCACCCTCACTACAGACTCTTGCACAATCAAACATGCCTGATCCTCACTACAGCCGCTAACACAGTCAAAAATGCCTGACCCTCACTACAGCCTCGAACACAATCAAACATGCCTGACCCACACTACAGCCGCTAATACAATCAAACATGTCTGAATCTTACTACAGCCGCTAACACAATCAAACATGCCTGACCCTCACTACAGCTGCTAACACAATCAAACATGCCTGACATTCACAACAGCCTCGAACACAATCAAACATCCCTGACCCTCACTACTGCCGCGAACACAGTCAAAAATGCCTGACACGCACTACAGCCTCGAACACAATCAAACATGCCTGACCCACACTACAGCCGCTAATACAATCAAACATGTCTGAATCTTACTACAGCCGCTAACACAATCAAACATGCCTGACCCTCACTACAGCTGCTAACACAATCAAACATGCCTGACCCTCACAACAGCCTCGAACACAATCAAACATCCCTGACCCTCACTACTGCCGCGAACACAGTCAAAAATGCCTGACACGCACTACAGCCTCGAACACAATCAAACATGCCTGACCCACACTACAGCCGCTAACACAATCATACATGTCTGACCCTCACTACAGCCTCGAACACAATCAAACATGCCTGACCCTCACTACAGCCGCGAACAAAAACAAACATGCCTGACCCTCACTACAGCCAATAACACAATCAAAGTTGCCTCACCCTGACTACAGCTGCTAACACAATCAAACATGCCTGACCCTCACTACAGCCTCGAACACAATCAAACATGCCTGACCCACACTACAGCCGCTAACACAATCAAACATGCCTAGACCTCACTACAGCCGCGAACACAATCAAACATGCCTGAACCCCACTACAGCCGCGAACACAAACAAGCATGCCTGACCCTCACTACAGCCGCTAACACAATCAATGTTGCCTGACCCTCACTACAGCTGCTAACACAATCAAACATGCCTGACTCTCACTACAGCCTCGAACACAATCAAACACACCTGACCATCACTATAGCCGCTAACACAATCAAAAATAAATGCACCTCACTACAGCCGCAAACACAATCAAACATGCCTGACCCTCACTACAGCCTGGAACACAATCAAACATGCCTAAACCTCACTACAGCCTCGAACACAATCAAACATGCCTGACACTCACTACTGCCTCTAACACAATCAAACATGCCTGACCCTCACTTCTGCCTCGAGCACAATCAAACATGCCTGACCCTCACTACAGCCTCGAACACAATCAAACATGCCTGACCCTCACTACAGCCGCTAACACAATCAAACATGCCTGACCCTCACTTCAGCCTCTAGCACAATCAAACATCCCTGACCCTTACGACAGTGTAGAACACAATCCAACATACCTGACCCACACTACAGCCTCGAACACAATCAAACATGCCTGACCCTCACTACGGCCTCGGACACAATCAAACATGCCTGACCCTCGTTACAGACTCGAATACAATCAAACATGCCTGACCCTCACTACAGCCTCTAGCACAATCAAATATGCCTGACCCTCACTACAGCCTTTAGCACAATCATACATACCTGACACTCACTACAGCCACTAACACAATCAAACATTCCTGATCCTCACTACAGCCGCTAACACAATCAAACATGCCTGATCTTCACTACAGCTGCTAACACAATCAAGCATGCCTGACCCTCACTACAGCCTCGAACACAATCAAACATGCCTGATCCTCACTACAGCCGCTAACACAGTCAAAAATGCCTGACCCTCACTACAGCCTCGAACAGATTCCAACATGCCTGACCCACAATACAGCTGCAAATACAATCAAACATGTCTGAATCTTACTACAGCAGATAACACAATCAAACATGCCTGACCCTCACTACAGCTGCTAACACAATCAAACATGTCTGACCCTCACTACAGCCTCGAACACAATCAAACATCCCTGACCCTCCCTACAGCCGCGAACACAGTCAAAAATGCCTGACCCTCACTACAGCCTCGAACACAATCAAACATGCCTGACCCACACTACAGCCGCTAACACAATCAAACATGTCTGACCCTCACTACAGCTGCGAACACAATCAAACATGCCTGACCCTCACTACAGCCTCGAACACAATCAAACATGCCTGTCCCTCACAACAGACGCTAACACAATCAAACATGCCTGACCCACACTACAGCCGCTAACACAATCAAACATGCCGGAACCTCACTACAGCCTCTAACACAATCAAACATGCCTGATCCTCACTACAGCCTCGACCACAATCAAATATGCCTGACCCTCACTACAGCCTCTAACACAATCAAACATGCCTGACCCTCACTACAGCCTCGAACACAGTCAAACATCCCTGACACTCACTACAGCCTCGAACACAATCAAACATGCCTGAAACTCACTACAGCCGCTAAAACAATCAATCATGCCTGACCCTCACTACAGTCTCGAAGACAATCAAACATGCCTGACCCTCACTACAGCCTCAAACACAATCAAACATGCCTGACCCTTACTACAGCTTCTTAGCACAATCAAACATGCCTGACCCTGACTACAGCCTCTAGCACAATCAAGCATGCCTGATCCTCACGACAGCCGCTAACACAATCAAACATGCCTGACCCTCACTACAGCCGCTAACACAATCAAACATGCCTGACCCTCACTACAGCCTCGAACACAATCAAAAATGCCTGACCCTCAGTATTGCCTCGAACACAGTCAACCATGCCTGACCCTTACTACCGCAGCTAACACAAGCAAATATGCCTGACCCTTACTACACCCGCTAACACAATCAAACATGCCTGAGCCTCACTACAGCCTCGAACACAATCAAACATGCCTGACCCTCACTACAGCCTCTAACACAATCAAACATGCTGGACCCTCACCACAGTCTCTAACACAATTAAACATGCCTGACCCTCACTAGAGCCTCGAACACAATCAAATATGCCTGAAACTCACTACAGCCGCTAACACAATCAAACATGCCTGAGCCTCACTACTGCCTCGAACACAATCAAACATGCCTGATCCTCACTACAGCCGCTAACACAGTCAAAAATGCCTGACCCTCACTACAGCCTCGAACACAATCAAACATGCCGGACCCACACTACAGCCGCTAATACAATCAAACATGTCTGAATCTGACTACAGCCGCTAACACAATCAAACATGCCTGACCCTCACTACAGCCGCTAACACAAGCAAATATGCCTGACCCTTACTACACCCGCTAACACAATCAAACATGCCTGAGCCTCACTACAGCCTCGAACACAATCAAACATGCCTGACCCTCACTACAGCCTCTAACACAATCAAACATGCTGGACCCTCACTACAGCCGCTAATACAATCAAACATGTCTGAATCTGACTACAGCCGCTAACACAATCAAACATGCCTGACCCTCACTACAGCTGCTAACACAATCAAACATGCCTGAACCTCACTACAGCCTCGAACACAATCAAACATCCCTGACCCTCACTACAGTCGCGAACACAGTCAAAAATGCCTGACACTCACTACAGCCGCGAACACAATGAAACATGCCTGACCCACACTACAGCCGCCAGCACAATCAAACATGTCTGACCCTCACTATAGCCGCTAACACAATCAAACATCCCTGACCCTCACTACAGCCGCGAACAAAAACAAAGATGCCTGACCCTCACTACAGCCGCTAACACAATCAAAGTTGCCTGACCCTGACTACAGCTGCTAACACAATCAAACATGCCTGACCATCACTACAGCCTCGAACACAACCAAACATGCCTGACCATCACTATAGCCACAAACAAAATCAAACATAAATGGCCCTCGCTACAGCCGCTGACACAATCAAACATGCCTGCACCTCACTACAGCCTCTAACACAATCAAACATGCCTGAACCCCACTACAGCCGCGAACACAAACAAACATGCCTGACTCTCACTACAGCCGCTAATACAATCAAGCATGTCTGAATCTGACTACAGCCGCTAACACAATCAAACATGCCTGACCCTCACTACAGCTGCTAACACAATCAAACATGCCTGAACCTCACTACAGCCTCGAACACAATCAAACATCCCTGACCCTCACTACAGTCGCGAACACAGTCAAAAATGCCTGACACTCACTACAGCCGCGAACACAATGAAACATGCCTGACCCACACTACAGCCGCCAGCACAATCAAACATGTCTGACCCTCACTATAGCCGCTAACACAATCAAACATGCCTGACCCTCACTACAGCCGCGAACAAAAACAAACATGCCTGACCCTCACTACAGCCGCTAACACAATCAAAGTTGCCTGACCCTGACTACAGCTGCTAACACAATCAAACATGCCTGACCCTCACTACAGCCTCGAACACAACCAAACATGCCTGACCATCACTATAGCCACAAACAAAATCAAACATAAATGGCCCTCGCTACAGCCGCTGACACAATCAAACATGCCTGAACCTCACTACAGCCTCTAACACAATCAAACATGCCTGAACCCCACTACAGCCGCGAACACAAACAAACATGCCTGACCCTCACTGCAGCCGCTAACACAATCAAAGATGCCTGACCCTCACTACATCTGCTAACACAATCAAACATGCCTGACTCTCACTACAGCCTCGAAAAGAATCAAATATACCTGACCATCACTAAAGCCGCTAACACAATCAAACATAAATGAACCTCACAACAGCCGCTAACACAATCAAACATGCCTGTCCCTCAATACAGCCTTGAACACAATCAAACATGCCTAAACCTCACTACAGCCTCGAACACAATCAAACATGCCTGAGACTCAATACTGCCTCTAACACAATCAAACATGCCTGACCCACACTACAGCCTCGAACACAATCAAACATGCCAGACCCTCACTACAGCCGCTAACACAATCAAACATGCCTGACCCTCACTTCAGCCTCTAGCACAATCAAACATGCCTGACCCTCACTACACCCGCTAACACAATCAAACATCCCTGACCCTCACGACAGTCTAGAACACAATCAAACATACCTGACCCACACTACAGCCTCGAACACAATCAAACATGCCTGACCCTCACTACAGCCTCGCACACAATCAAACATGCCTGACCATCGTTACAGCCTCGAATACAATCAAACATGCCTGACCCTCACTACAGCCTCTAGCACAATCAAACATGCCTGACCCTCACCACAGCCTCTAGCACAATCATACATGCCTGACACTCACTACAGCCACTAACACTTTCAAACATGCCTGACCCTCACTACAGACTCTAGCACAATCAAACATGCCTGATCCTCACTACAGCCGCTAACACAATCAAACATGCCTGACCTTCACTACAGCAGCTACCACAATCAAACATGCCTGACCCTCACTACAGCCTCGAACACAATCAAACATGCCTGATCCTCACTACAGCCGCTAACACAGTCAAAAATGCCTGACCCTCACTACAGCCTCGAACACAATCAAACATGCCTGACCCACACTACAGCCGATAATACAATCAAACATGTCTGAATTTGACTACAGCAGCTAACACAATCAAACATGCCTGACCCTCACTACAGCTGCTAACACAATCAAACATGCCTGACCCTCACTACAGCCTCGAAAACTATCAAACATGCCTGACCCTGACTACAGCCTCGAACACATTCAAGCATTCCTGACCCTCACTACAGCCGCTAACACTATCAAACATGCCTGACCCTCCCTACAGCCTCGAACACAATCAAACATGCTTGACCCTCACTACAGCCACTAACACAATCAAACATGCCTGACCCTCACTACTGCCTCTAGCGCAATCAGACATGCCTGACCCTCACGACAGCGGCTAACACAATCAAACATGCCTGACCCTCACTACAGCCTCGAACACAATCAAACATGCCTGACCTTCACAACAGCCTCGAACACAATCAAACATGCCTGACCCTCACTACAGCCTCGAACACAATCAAACATGCCTGACCCTCACTACAGCCTCGAACACTGTCAAACATGCCTGACCATCACTACAGCCGCGAACACAGTCAAAAATGCCTGACACTCACTACAGCCTCGAACACAATCAAACATGCCTGACCCACACTACAGCCACTAACACAATCAAACATGCCTAGACCTCACTACAGCCTCTAACACAATCAAACATGCCTGAACCCCACTACAGCCGCGAACACAAACAAACATGCCTAACCCTCACTACAGCCCCTAACACAATCAATGTTGCCTGACCCTCACTACAGCTGCTAACACAATCAAACATGCCTGAATCTCACTACAGCCTCGAACACAATCAAACACACCTGACCATCACTATAGCCGCTAACACAATCAAAAATAAATGAACCTCACTACAGCCGCTAACACAATCAAACATGCCTGACCCTCACTACAGCCTGGAACACAATCAAACATGCCTAAACCTCACTACAGCCTCGAACACAATCAAACATGCCTGACACTCCCTACTGCCTCTAACACAATCAAACATGCCTGACCCTCACTTCTGCCTCGAGCACAATCAAACATGCCTGACCCTCACTACAGCCTCGAACACAATCAAACATGCCTGACCCTCACTACAGCCGCTAACACAATCAAACATGCCTGACCCTCACTTCAGCCTCTAGCACAATCAAACATCCCTGACCCTCACGACAGTGTAGAACACAATCCAACATACCTGACCCACACTACTGCCTCGAACACAATCAAACATGCCTGACCCTCACTACGGCCTCGGACACAATCAAACATGCCTGACCCTCGTTACAGACTCGAATACAATCAAACATGCCTGACCCTCACTACAGCCTCTAGCACAATCAAATATGCCTCACCCTCACTACAGCCTCTAGCACAATCATACATGCCTGACACTCACTACAGCCACTAACACAATCAAACATGCCTGACCCTCACTACAGACTCTAGCACAATCAAACATGCCTGATCCTCACTACCGCCGCTAACACAATCAAACATGCCTGACCTTCACTACAGCTGCTAACACAATCAAGCATGCCTGACCCTCACTACAGCCTCGAACACAATCAAACATGCCTGATCCTCACTACAGCCGCTAACACAGTCAAAAATGCCTGACCCTCACTACAGCCTCGAACACATTCCAACATGCCTGACCCACACTACAGCCGCAAATACAATCAAACATGTCTGAATCTTACTACAGCAGATAACACAATCAAACATGCCTGACCCTCACTACAGCTGCTAACACAATCAAACATGCCTGACCCTCACTACAGCCTCGAACACAATCAAACATCCCTGACCCTCCCTACAGCCGCGAACACAGTCAAAAATGCATGACCCTCACTACAGCCGTGAACAAAAACAAACATACCTGACCCTCACTACAGCCGCTAACACAATCAAAGTTGCCTGTCCCTGACTACAGCTGCTAACACAATCAAACATGCCTGACCCTCACTACAGCCTCGAACACAATCAAACATGCATGACCATCACTACAGCCGCGAACACAAACAAACATTCCCGACCCTCACTACAGCCGCTAACACAATCAAATTTCCCTGACCCTCACTACAGCTGCTAACACAATCCAACATGCCTGACCCTCACTACAGCCACGAACACAATCAAACATACCTGACCATCACTTTAGCCGCTAACACAATCAAACATAAATGAACCTCACTACAGCCGCTAACACAAT
Source organism: Isurus oxyrinchus (assembly GCA_026770705.1). Classification (NCBI taxonomy): domain Eukaryota; kingdom Metazoa; phylum Chordata; class Chondrichthyes; order Lamniformes; family Lamnidae; genus Isurus; species Isurus oxyrinchus. Next base: position 389,259 of record JANJGN010000175.1, read on the forward strand.
CAAACATGCCTGACCCTCACTTCTGCCGCGAGCACAATCAAACATGCCTGACCCTCACTACAGCCTCGAACACAATCAAACATGCCTGTCCCTCACAACAGACGCTAACACAATCAAACATGCCTGACCCACACTAAAGCCGCTAACACAATCAAACATGCCGGAACCTCACTACAGCCTCTAACACAATCAAACATGCCTGATCCTCACTACAGCCTCGACCACAATCAAATATGCCTGACCCTCACTACAGCCTCTAACACAATCAAACATGCCTGACCCTCACTACAGCCTCGAACACAGTCAAACATCCCTGACACTCACTACAGCCTCGAACACAATCAAACATGCCTGAAACTCACTACAGCCGCTAAAACAATCAATCATGCCTGACTCTCACTACAGTCTCGAAGACAATCAAACATGCCTGACCCTCACTACAGCCTCAAACACAACCAAATATGCCTGACCCTCACTACAGCTTCTTAGCACAATCAAACATGCCTGACCCTGACTACAGCCTCTAGCACAATCAAGCATGACTGATCCTCACGACAGCCGCTAACACAATCAAACATGCCTGACCCTCACTACAGCCGCTAACACAATCGAACATGCCTTGCCCTCACTACAGCCTCAAACACAATCAAAAATGCCTGACACTCAGTATTGCCTCGAACACAGTCAAACATGCCTGACCCTTACTACAGCCGCTAACACAAGCAAATATGCCTGACCCTTACTACAGCCGCTAACACAATCAAACATGCCTGAGCCTCACTACTGCCTCGAACACAATCAAACATGCCTGATCCTCACTACAGCCGCTAACACAGACAAAAATGCCTGACCCTCACTACAGCCTCGAACACAATCAAACATGCCTGACCCACACTACAGCCGCTAATACAATCAAACATGTCTGAATCTGACTACAGCCGCTAACACAATCAAACATGCCTGACCCTCACTACAGCCGCCAACACAAGCAAATATGCCTGACCCTTACTAGACCCGCTAACACAATCAAACATGCCTGAGCCTCACTACAGCCTCGAACACAATCAAACATGCCTGACCCTCACTACAGCCTCTAACACAATCAAACATGCTGGACCCTCACTACAACCTATAACACAATTAAACATGCCTGACCCTCACTAGAGCCTCGAACAGAATCAAACATGCCTGACCCTCACTACAGCCGCTAACACAATCAAACATGCCTGACCCTCACTACTGCCTCGAACACAATCAAACATGCCAGACCCTCACTACAGCCGCTAACACAGTCAAAAATGCCTGACCCTCACTACAGCCTCGAACAAAATCAAACATGCCTGCCCACACTACAGCCGCTAATACAATCAAACATGTCTGAATCTGACTACAGCCGCTAACACAATCAAACATGCCTGACCCTCACTACAGCTGCTAACACAATCAAACATGCCTGAACCTCACTACAGCCTCGAACACAATCAAACATCCCTGACCCTCACTACAGTCGCGAACACAGTCAAAAATGCCTGACACTCACTACAGCCGCGAACACAATGAAACATGCCTGAGCCACACTACAGCCGCCAGCACAATCAAACATGTCTGACCCTCACTATTGCCGCTAACACAATCAAACATGCCTGACCCTCACTGCAGCCGCTAACACAATCAAAGTTGCCTGACCCTGACTACAGCTGCTAACACAATCAAACATGCCTGACACACACTACAGCCTCGAACACAACCAAACATGCCTGACCATCACTATAGCCACAAACAAAATCAAACATAAATGGCCCTCGCTACAGCCGCTGACACAATCAAACATGCCTGAACCTCACTACAGCCTCTAACACAATCAAACATGCCTGAACCCCACTACAGCCGCGAACACAAACATAAATGCCTGACCCTCACTACAGCCGCTAACGCAATCAAAGTTGCCTGACCCTCACTACAGCTGTTAACACAATCAAACATGCCTGACTCTCACTACAGCCTCGAAAAGAATCAAACATACCTGACCATCACTATAGCCGCTAACACAATCAAACATAAATGAACCTCACAACAGCCGCTAACACAATCAAACATGCCTGACCCTCACAACAGCCTTGAACACAATCAAACATGCCTAAACCTCACTACAGCCTCGAACACAATCAAACATGCCTGAGACTCACACTGCCTCTAACACAATCAAACATGCCTGACCCTCACTTCTGCCTCGAGCACAATCAAACATGCCTGACCCTCACTACAGCCTCGAACACAATCAAACATGCCAGACCCTCACTACAGCCGCTAACACAATCAAACATGCCTGACCCTCACTTCAGCCTCTAGCACAATCAAACATGCCTGACCCTCACTACAGCCGCTAACACAATCAAACATCCCTGACCCTCACGACAGTCTAGAACACAATCAAACATACCTGACCCACACTACAGCCTCGAACACAATCAAACATGCCTGACCCTCACTACAGCCTCGCACACAATCAAACATGCCTGACCATCGTTACAGCCTCGAACACAATCAAACATGCCTGACCCTCACTGCAGCCTCGAACACATTCAAACATTCCTGACCCTCACTACAGCCGCTAACACTATCAAACATGCCTGACCCTCCCTACAGCCTCGAACACAATCAAACATGCCTGACCCTCACTACAGCCGCTAACACAATCAAACATGCCTGACCCTCACTTCAGCCTCTAGCACAATCAAACATCCCTGACCCTCACGACAGTGTAGAACATACTCCAACATACCTGACCCACACTACAGCCTCGAACACAATCAAACATGCCTGACCCTCACTACGGCCTCGGACACAATCAAACATGCCTGACCCTCGTTACAGACTCGAATACAATCAAACATGCCTGACCCTCACTACAGCCTCTAGCACAATCAAATATGCCTGACCCTCACTACAGCCTCGAGCACAATCATACATTCCTGACACTCACTACAGCCACTAACACAATCAAACATGCCTGACCCTCACTACAGACACTAGCACAATCAAACATGCCTGATCCTCACTACAGCCGCTAACACAATCAAACATGCCTGACCTTCACTACAGCTGCTAACACAATCAAGCATGCCTGACCCTCACTACAGCCTCGAACACAATCAAAAATGCCTGATCCTCACTACAGCCGCTAACACAGTCAAAAATGCCTGACCCTCACGACAGCCTCGAACACATTCCAACATGCCTGACCCACACTACAGCCGCAAATACAATCAAACATGTCTGAATCTCACTACAGCAGATAACACAATCAAACATGCCTGACCCTCACTACAGCTGCTAACACAATCAAACATGCCTGACCCTCACTACAGCCTCGAACACAATCAAACATCCATGACCCTCCCTACAGCCGCGAACACAGTCAAAAATGCCTGACCCTCACTACAGCCTCGAACACATTCCAACATGCCTGACCCACACTACAGCCGCAAATACAATCAAACATGTCTGAATCTTACTACAGCAGATAACACAATCAAACATGCCTGACCCTCACTACAGCTGCTAACACAATCAAACATGCCTGACCCTCACTACAGCCTCGAACACAATCAAACATCCCTGACCCTCCCTACAGCCGCGAACACAGTCAAAAATGCATGACCCTCACTACAGCCTCGAACACAATCAAACATGCCTGACCCACACTACAGCCGCTAACACAATCAAACATATCTGACCCTCACTACAGCCGCGAACACAATCAAACATGCCTGACCCTCACTACAGCCGTGAACAAAAACAAACATACCTGACCCTCACTACAGCCGCTAACACAATCAAAGTTGCCTGTCCCTGACTACAGCTGCTAACACAATCAAAAATGCCTGACCCTCACTAAAGCCTCGAACACAATCAAACATGCATGACCATCACTACAGCCGCGAACACAAACAAACATTCCCGACCCTCACTACAGCCGCTAACACAATCAAATTTCCCTGACCCTCACTACAGCTGCTAACACAATCCAACATGCCTGACCCTCACTACAGCCACGAACACAATCAAACATACCTGACCATCACTTTAGCCGCTAACACAATCAAACATAAATGAACCTCACTACAGCCGCTAACACAATCAAACATGCCTGACCCTCACTTCTGCCTCGAGCGCAATCAAACATGCCTGACCCTCACTACAGCCTCGAACACAATCAAACATGCCTGTCCCTCACAACAGACGCTAACACAATCAAACATGCCTGACCCACACTAAAGCCGCTAATACAATCAAACATGCCGGAACCTCACTACAGCCTCTAACACAATCAAACATGCCTGATCCTCACTACAGCCTCGACCACAATCAAATATGCCTGACCCTCACTACAGCCTCTAACACAATCAAACATGCCTGACCCTCACTACAGCCTCGAACACAGTCAAACATCCCTGACACTCACTACAGCCTCGAACACAATCAAACATGCCTGAAACTCACTACAGCCGCTAAAACAATCAATCATGCCTGACTCTCACTACAGTCTCGAAGACAATCAAACATGCCTGACCCTCACTACAGCCTCAAACACAACCAAATATGCCTGACCCTCACTACAGCTTCATAGCACAATCAAACATGCCTGACCCTGACTACAGCCTCTAGCACAATCAAGCATGACTGATCCTCACGACAGCCGCTAACACAATCAAACATGCCTGACCCTCACTACAGCCGCTAACACAATCAAACATGCCTTGCCCTCACTACAGCCTCTAACACAATCAAAAATGCCTGACACTCAGTATTGCCTCGAACACAGTCAAACATGCCTGACCCTTACTACAGCTGCTAACACAAGCAAATATGCCTGACCCTTACTACAGCCGCTAACACAATCAAACATGCCTGAACCTCACTACTGCCTCGAACACAATCAAACATGCCTGATCCTCACTACAGCCGCTAACACAGACAAAAATGCCTGACCCTCACTACAGCCTCGAACACAATCAAACATGCCTGACCCACACTACAGCCGCTAATCAATCAAACATGTCTGAATCTGACTACAGCCGCTAACACAATCAAACATGCCTGACCCTCACTACAGCCGCTAACACAAGCAAATATGCCTGACCCATACTAGACCCGCTAACACAATCAAACATGCCTGAGCCTCACTACAGCCTCGAACACAATCAAACATGCCTGACCCTCACTACAGCCTCTAACACAATCAAACATGCTGGACCCTCACTACAACCTATAACACAATTAAACATGCCTGACCCTCACTAGAGCCTCGAACACAATCAAACATGCCTGACCCTCACTACAGCCGCTAACACAATCAAACATGCCTGACCCTCACTACTGCCTCGAACACAATCAAACATGCCTGACCCTCACTACAGCCGCTAACACAGTCAAAAATGCCTGACCCTCACTACAGCCTCGAACACAATCAAACATGCCTGCCCACACTACAGCCGCTAACACAATCAAACATGCCTGACCCTCACTACAGCTGCTAACACAATCAAACATGCCTGAACCTCACTACAGCCTCGAACACAATCAAACATCCCTGACCCTCACTACAGTCGCGAACACAGTCAAAAATGCCTGACACTCACTACAGCCGCGAACACATTGAAACATGCCTGAGCCACACTACAGCCGCCAGCACAATCAAACATGTCTGACCCTCACTATTGCCGCTAACACAATCAAACATGCCTGACCCTCACTGCAGCCGCTAACACAATCAAAGTTGCCTGACCCTGACTACAGCTGCTAACACAATCAAACATGCCTGACACACACTACAGCCTCGAACACAACCAAACATGCCTGACCATCACTATAGCCACAAACAAAATCAAACATAAATGGCCCTCGCTACAGCCGCTGACACAATCAAACATGCCTGAACCTCACTACAGCCTCTAACACAATCAAACATGCCTGAACCCCACTACAGCCGCGAACACAAACATAAATGCCTGACCCTCACTACAGGCGCTAACGCAATCAAAGTTGCCTGACCCTCACTACAGCTGTTAACACAATCAAACATGCCTGACTCTCACTACAGCCTCGAAAAGAATCAAACATACCTGACCATCACTATAGCCGCTAACACAATCAAACATAAATGAACCTCACAACAGCCGCTAACACAATCAAACATGCCTGACCCTCACAACAGCCTTGAACACAATCAAACATGCCTAAACCTCACTACAGCCTCGAACACAATCAAACATGCCTGAGACTCACACTGCCTCTAACACAATCAAACATGCCTGACCCTCACTTCTGCCTCGAGCACAATCAAACATGCCTGACCCTCACTACAGCCTCGAACACAATCAAACATGCCAGACCCTCACTACAGCCGCTAACACAATCAAACATGCCTGACCCTCACTTCAGCCTCTAGCACAATCAAACATGCCTGACCCTCACTACAGCCGCTAACACAATCAAACATCCCTGACCCTCACGACAGTCTAGAACACAATCAAACATACCTGACCCACACTACAGCCTCGAACACAATCAATCATGCCTGACCCTCACTACAGCCTCGCACACAATCAAACATGCCTGACCATCGTTACAGCCTCGAATACAATCAAACATGCCTGACCCTCACTGCAGCCTCGAACACATTCAAACATTCCTGACCCTCACTACAGCCGCTAACACTATCAAACATGCCTGACCCTCCCTACAGCCTCGAACACAATCAAACATGCCTGACCCTCACTACAGCCGCTAACACAATCAAACATGCCTGACCCTCACTTCAGCCTCTAGCACAATCAAACATCCCTGACCCTCACGACAGTGTAGAACACACTCCAACATACCTGACCCACACTACAGCCTCGAACACAATCAAACATGCCTGACCCTCACTACGGCCTCGGACACAATCAAACATGCCTGACCCTCGTTACAGACTCGAATACAATCAAACATGCCTGACCCTCACTACAGCCTCTAGCACAATCAAATATGCCTGAACCTCACTACAGCCTCTAGCACAATCATACATGCCTGACACTCACTACAGCCACTAACACAATCAAACATGCCTGACCCTCACTACAGACACTAGCACAATCAAACATGCCTGATCCTCACTACAGCCGCTAACACAATCAAACATGCCTGACCTTCACTACAGCTGCTAACACAATCAAGCATGCCTGACCCTCACTACAGCCTCGAACACAATCAAAAATGCCTGATCCTCACTACAGCCGCTAACACAGTCAAAAATGCCTGACCCTCACGACAGCCTCGAACACATTCCAACATGCCTGACCCACACTACAGCCGCAAATACAATCAAACATGTCTGAATCTTACTACAGCAGATAACACAATCAAACATGCCTGACCCTCACTACAGCTGCTAACACAATCAAACATGCCTGACCCTCACTACAGCCTCGAACACAATCAAACATCCATGACCCTCCCTACAGCCGCGAACACAGTCAAAAATGCCTGACCCTCACTACAGCCTCGAACACAATCAAACATGCCTGACCCACACTACAGCCGCTAACACAATCAAACATGTCTGACCCTCACTACAGCCGCGAACACAATCAAACATGCCTGACCCTCACTACAGCCGTGAACAAAAACAAACATACCTGACCCTCACTACAGCCGCTAACACAATCAAAGTTGCCTGTCCCTGACTACAGCTGCTAACACAATCAAACATGCCTGACCCTCACTACAGCCTCGAACACAATCAAACATGCATGACCATCACTACAGCCGCGAACACAAACAAACATTCCCGACACTCACTACAGCCGCTACACAATCAAAGTTGCCTGACCCTCACTACAGCTGCTAACACAATCCAACATGCCTGACCCTCACTACAGCCACGAACACAATCAAACATACCTGACCATCACTTTAGCCACTAACACAATCAAACATAAATGAACCTCACTACAGCCGCTAACACAATCAAACATGCCTGACCCTCACTTCTGCCTCGAGCACAATCAAACATGCCTGACCCTCACTACAGCCTCGAACACAATCAAACTTGCCTGTCCCTCACAACAGACGCTAACACAATCAAACATGCCTGACCCACACTACAGCCGCTAACACAATCAAACATGCCGGAACCTCACTACAGCCTCTAACACAATCAAACATGCCTGATCCTCACTACAGCCTCGACCACAATCAAATATGCCTGACCCTCACTACAGCCTCTAACACAATCAAACATGCCTGACTTTCACTACAGCCTCGAACACAGTCAAACATCCCTGACACTCACTACAGCCTCGAACACAATCAAACATGCCTGAAACTCACTACAGCCGCTAAAACAATCAATCATGCCTGACCCTCACTACAGTCTCGAAGACAATCAAACATGCCTGACCCTCACTACAGCCTCAAACACAATCAAATATGCCTGACCCTCACTACACCTTCTTAGCACAATCAAACATGCCTGACCCTGACTACAGCCTCTAGCACAATCAAGCATGACTGATCCTCACGACAGCCGCTAACACAATCAAACATGCCTGACCCTCACTACAGCCACGAACACAATCAAAAATGCCTGACACTCAGTATTGCCTCGAACACAGTCAAACATGCCTGACCCTTACTACAGCCGCTAACACAAGCAAATATGCCTGACCCTTACTACAGTCGCTAACACAATCAAACATGCCTGAGCCTCACTACTGCCTCGAACACAATCAAACATGCCTGATCCTCACTACAGCCGCTAACACAGTCAAAAATGCCTGACCCTCACTACAGCCTCGAACACAATCAAACATGCCTGACCCACACTACAGCCGCTAATACAATCAAACATGTCTGAATCTGACTACAGCCGCTAACACAATCAAACATGCCTGACCCTCACTACAGCCGCTAACACAAGCAAATATGCCTGACCCTTACTACACCCGCTAACACAATCAAACATGCCTGAGCCTCACTACAGCCTCGAACACAATCAAACATGCCTGACCCTCACTACAGCCTCTAACACAATCAAACATGCTGGACCCTCACTACAGCCTCTAACACAATTAAACATGCCTGACCCTCACTAGAGCCTCGAACACAATCAAACATGCCTGACCCTCACTACAGCCGCTAACACAATCAAACATGCCTGACCCTCACTACTGCCTCGAACACAATCAAACATCCCTGACCCTCACTACAGCCGCTAACACAGTCAAAAATGCCTGACCCTCACTACGGCCTCGAACAAAATCAAACATGCCTGACCCACACTACAGCCGCTAATACAATCAAACATGTCTGAATCTGACTAAAGCCGCTAACACAATCAAACATTCCTGACCCTCACTACAGCTGCTAACACAATCAAACATGCCTGAACTTCACTACAGCCTCGAACACAATCAAACATCCAGACCCTCAATACAGTCGCGAACACAGTCAAAAATGCCTGACACTCACTACAGCCGCGAACACAATGAAACATGCCTGAGCCACACTACAGCCGCCAGCACAATCAAACATGTCTGACCCTCACTATAGCCGCTAACACAATCAAACATGCCTGACCCTCACTACAGCCGCTAACACAATCAAAGTTGCCTGACCCTTACTACAGCTGCTAACACAATCAAACATGCCTGACCCTCACTACAGCCTCGAACACAACCAAACATGCCTGACCATCACTATAGCCACAAACAAAATCAAACATAAATGGCCCTCGCTACAGCCGCTGACACAATCAAACATGCCTGAACCTCACTACAGCCTCTAACACAATCAAACATGCCTGAACCCCACTACAGCCGCGAACACAAACAAACATACCTGACCCTCACTACAGCCACAAACACAATCAAAGTTGCCTGACCCTCACTACAGCTGCTAACACAATCAAACATGCCTGACTCTCACTACAGCCTCGAAAAGAATCAAACATACCTGACCATCACTATAGCCGCTAACACAATCAAACATAAATGAACCTCACAACAGCCGCTAACACAATCAAACATGCCTGACCCTCACAACTGCCTTGAACACAATCAAACATGCATAAACCTCACTACAGCCTCGAACACAATCAAACATGCCTGAGACTCAATACTGCCTCTAACATAATCAAACATGCCTGACCCTCACTTCTGCCTCGAGCACAATCAAACATGCCTGACCCTCACTACAGCCTCGAACACAATCAAACATGCCAGACCCTCACTACAGCTGCTAACACAATCAAACATGCCTGACCCTCACTTCTGCCTCGAGCACAATCAAACATGCCTGACCCTCACTACAGCCTCGAACACAATCAAACATGCCTGTCCCTCACAACAGACGCTAACACAATCAAACATGCCTGACCCACACTACAGCCGCTAACACAATCAAACATGCCGGAACCTCACTACAGCCTCTAACACAATCAAACATGCCTGATCCTCACTACAGCCTCGACCACAATCAAATATGCCTGACCCTCACTACAGCCTCTAACACAATCAAACATGCCTGACTTTCACTACAGCCTCGAACACAGTCAAACATCCCTGATACTCACTACAGCCTCGAACACAATCAAACATGCCTGAAACTCACTACAGCCGCTAAAACAATCAATCATGCCTGACCCTCACTACAGTCTCGAAGACAATCAAACATGCCTGACCCTCACTACAGCCTCAAACACAATCAAATATGCCTGACCCTCACTACACCTTCTTAGCACAATCAAACATGCCTGACCCTGACTACAGCCTCTAGCACAATCAAGCATGACTGATCCTCACGACAGCCGCTAACACAATCAAACATGCCTGACCCTCACTACAGCCGCTAACACAATCAAACATGCCTGACCCTCACTGCAGCCACGAACACAATCAAAAATGCCTGACACTCAGTATTGCCTCGAACACAGTCAAACATGCCTGACCCTTACTACAGCCGCTAACACAGGCAAATATGCCTGACCCTTACTACAGCCGCTAACACAATCAAACATGCCTGAGCCTCACTACTGCCTCGAACACAATCAAACATGCCTGATCCTCACTACAGCCGCTAACACAGTCAAAAATGCTTGACCCTCACTACAGCCTCGAACACAATCAAACATGCCTGACCCACACTACAGCCGCTAATACAATCAAACATGTCTGAATCTGACTACAGCCGCTAACACAATCAAACATGCCTGACCCTCACTACAGCCGCTAACACAAGCAAATATGCCTGACCCTTACTACACCCGCTAACACAATCAAACATGCCTGAGCCTCACTACAGCCTCGAACACAATCAAACATGCCTGACCCTCACTACAGCCTCTAACACAATCAAACATGCTGGACCCTCACTACAGCCTCTAACACAATTAAACATGCCTGACCCTCACTAGAGCCTCGAACACAATCAAACATGCCTGACCCTCACTACAGCCTCGAACACAGTCAAACATCCAGACCCTCACTACAGTCGTGAACACAGTCAAAAATGCCTGACACTCACTACAGCCGCGAACACAATGAAACATGCCTGAGCCACACTACAGCCGCCAGCACAATCAAACATGTCTGACCCTCACTATAGCCGCTAACACAATCAAACATGCCTGACCCTCACTACAGCCGCTAACACAATCAAAGTTGCCTGACCCTGACTACAGCTGCTAACACAATCAAACATGCCTGACCCTCACTACAGCCTCGAACACAACCAAACATGCCTGACCATCACTATAGCCACAAACAAAATCAAACATAAATGGCCCTCGCTACAGCCGCTGACACAATCAAACATGCCTGAACCTCACTACAGCCTCTAACACAATCAAACATGCCTGAACCCCACTACAGCCGCGAACACAAACAAACATACCTGACCCTCACTACAGCCACTAACACAATCAAAGTTGCCTGACCCTCACTACAGCTGCTAACACAATCAAACATGCCTGACTCTCACTACAGCCTCGAAAAGAATCAAACATACCTGACCATCACTATAGCCGCTAACACAATCAAACATAAATGAACCTCACAACAGCCGCTAACACAATCAAACATGCCTGACCCTCACAACAGCCTTGAACACAATCAAACATGCATAAACCTCACTACAGCCTCGAACACAATCAAACATGCCTGAGACTCAATACTGCCTCTAACACAATCAAACATGCCTGACCCTCACTCCTGCCTCGAGCACAATCAAACATGCCTGACCCTCACTACACCTCGAACACAATCAAACATGCCAGACCCTCACTACAGCTGCTAACACAATCAAACATGCCTGACCCTCACTTCAGCCTCTAGCACAATCAAACATGCCTGACCCTCACTACAGCCGCTAACACAATCAAACATCCCTGACCCTCACTACAGTCTAGAACACAATCAAACATACCTGACCCACACTACAGCCTCGAAAACAATCAAACATGCCTGACCCTCACTACAGCCTCGCACACAATCAAACATGCCTGACCATCGTTACAGCCTCGAATACAATCAAACATGCCTGACCCTCACTGCAGCCTCGAACACATTCAAACATTCCTGACCCTCACTACAGCCGCTAACACTATCAAACATGCCTGACCCTCCCTACAGCATCGAACACAATCAAACATGCTTGACCCTCACTACAGCCGCTAACACAATCAAACATGCCTGACCCTCACTACTGCCTCTAGCGCAATCAGACATGCCTGACCCTCACGACAGCCGCTAACACAATCAAACATGCCTGACCCTCACTACAGCCGCGAACACAATCAAACATGCCTGACCTTCACAACAGCCTCGAACACAATCAAACATGCCTGACCCTCACTACAGCCTCGAACACAATCAAACATGCCTGACCCTCACTACAGCCTCGAACACAGTCAAACATGCTTGACCCTCACTACAGCCGCTAACACAATCAAACATGCCTGACCCTCACTAAGCCTTGCACACAATCAAACATGCCTGACCCTCACTACAGCCTCAAACACAATCAAACATGCCTGACCCTCACTACTGCCTCGAACACAATCAAACATGCCTGATCCTCACTACAGCCGCTAACACAATCAAACATGCCTGACCCTCACTACAGCTGCTAACACAATCAAACATGCCTGACCCTCACTACAGCCTCGAACGCAATCAAACATGCCTGCTCCTCACTACAGCCGCTAACCCAGTCAAACATGCCTGACCCTCACTACAGCCTCGAACACAATCAAACATGCCTGACCCTCACTACAGCCTCTAACACAATCAAACATGCCTGACCCTCACGACAGCCTCTAGCACAATCAAACAAGCCACACCCTCACTACAGCCGCTAACACAATCAAAGTTGCCTGACCCTCACAACAGCTGCTAACACAATCAAACATGCCTGACCCTCACTGCGGCCTCGAACACAATCAAACATGCCTGACCCTCACTACAGCCTCGAACACAATCAAACATACCTGACCCTCAGTTCTGCCTCGAGCACAATCAAACTTGCCTGACCCTCATTATCGCCGGTAACACAACCAAACATAAATGAACCTCAGTACCGCCGTTAACACAATCAAAGATGCCTGACCCTCACTACTGACTCGAACACAAACAAACATGCCTGACCCTCACTACAGCCTCGAACACAATCAAACATGCCTGACCCTCACTACAGCCTCTAACACAATCAAACAAGCCTGACCCTCACTACAGCCTCGAACAGAATCAAACATGCCTGACCCTCACTACAGCCGCTAACACAATCAAACATGCCTGACCGTCACTACAGCCGCTAAAACAATCAAACATGCCTGACCCTCACAACAGCCTTGAACACAATCAAACATGCCTAAACCTCACTACAGCTTCGAACACAATCAAACATGCCTGAGACTCAATACTGCCTCTAACTCAATCAAACATGCCTGACCCTCACTGCTGCCTCGAACACAATCAAACATGCCTGACCCTCACTACAGCCGCTAACACAGTCAAAAATGCCTGACCCTCACTACAGCCTCGAACAAAATCAAACATGCCTGACCCACACTACAGCCGCTAATACGATCAAACATGTCTGAATCTGACTACAGCCGCTAACACAATCAAACATGCCTGACCCTCACTGCAGCTGCTAACACAATCAAACATGCCTGAACCTCACTACAGCCTCGAACACAATCAAACATCCAGACCCTCACTACAGTCGCGAACACAGTCAAAAATGCCTGACACTCACTACAGCCGCGAACACAATGAAACATGCCTGAGCCACACTACAGCCGCCAGCACAATCAAACATGTCTGACCCTCACTATAGCCGCTAACACAATCAAACATGCCTGACCCTCACTACAGCCGCTAACACAATCAAAGTTGCCTGACCCTGACTACAGCTGCTAACACAATCAAACATGCCTGACCCTCACTACAGCCTCGAACACAACCAAACATGCCTGACCATCACTATAGCCACAAACAAAATCAAACATAAATGGCCCTCGCTACAGCCGCTGACACAATCAAACATGCCTGAACCTCACTACAGCCTCTAACACAATCAAACATGCCTGAACCCCACTACAGCCGCGAACACAAACAAACATACCTGACCCTCACTACAGCCACTAACACAATCAAAGTTGCCTGACCCTCACTACATCTGCTAACACAATCAAACATGCCTGACTCTCACTACAGCCTCGAAAAGAATCAAACATACCTGACCATCACTATAGCCGCTAACACAATCAAACATAAATGAACCTCACAACAGCCGCTAACACAATCAAACATGCCTGACCCTCACAACAGCCTTGAACACAATCAAACATGCATAAACCTCACTACAGCCTCGAACACAATCAAACATGCCTGAGACTCAATACTGCCTCTAACACAATCAAACATGCCTGACCCTCACTTCTGCCTCGAGCACAATCAAACATGCAGACCCTCACTACAGCCTCGAACACAATCAAACATGCCAGACCCTCACTACAGCTGCTAACACAATCAAACATGCCTGACCCTCACTTCAGCCTCTAGCACAATCAAACATGCCTGACCCTCACTACAGCCGCTAACACAATCAAACATTTCTGACCCTCACGACAGTCTAGAACACAATCAAACATACCTGACCCACACTACAGCCTCGAAAACAATCAAACATGCCTGACCCTCACTACAGCCTCGCACACAATCAAACATGCCTGACCATCGTTACAGCCTCGAATACAATCAAACATGCCTGACCCTCACTGCAGCCTCGAACACATTCAAACATTCCTGACCCTCACTACAGCCGCTAACACTATCAAACATGCCTGACCCTCCCTACAGCATCGAACACAATCAAACATGCTTGACCCTCACTACAGCCGCTAACACAATCAAACATGCCTGACCCTCACTACTGCCTCTAGCGCAATCAGACATGCCTGACCCTCACGACAGCCGCTAACACAATCAAACATGCCTGACCCTCACTACAGCCTCGAACACAATCAAACATGCCTGACCTTCACAACAGCCTCAAACACAATCAAACATGCCTGACCCTCACTACAGCCTCGAACACAATCAAACATGCCTGACCCTCACTACAGCCTCGAACACAGTCAAACATGCTTGACCCTCACTACAGCCGCTAACACAATCAAACATGCCTGACCCTCACTAAGCCTTGCACACAATCAAACATGCCTGACCCTCACTACAGCCTCAAACACAATCAAACATGCCTGACCCTCACTACTGCCTCGAACACAATCAAACATGCCTGATCCTCGCTACAGCCGCTAACACAATCAAACATGCCTGACCCTCACTACAGCTGCTAACACAATCAAACATGCCTGACCCTCACTACAGCCTCGAACGCAATCAAACATGCCTGCTCCTCACTACAGCCGCTAACCCAGTCAAACATGCCTGACCCTCACTACAGCCTCGAACACAATCAAACATGCCTGACCCTCACTACAGCCTCTAACACAATCAAACATGCCTGACCCTCACGACAGCCTCTAGCACAATCAAACAAGCCACACCCTCACTACAGCCGCTAACACAATCAAAGTTGCCTGACCCTCACAACAGCTGCTAACACAATCAAACATGCCTGACCCTCACTGCGGCCTCGAACACAATCAAACATGCCTGACCCTCACTACAGCCTCGAACACAATCAAACATACCTGACCCTCAGTTCTGCCTCGAGCACAATCAAACTTGCCTGACCCTCATTATCGCCGGTAACACAACCAAACATAAATGAACCTCAGTACCGCCGTTAACACAATCAAAGATGCCTGACCCTCACTACTGACTCGAACACAAACAAACATGCCTGACCCTCACTACAGCCTCGAACACAATCAAACATGCCTGACCCTCACTACAGCCTCTAACACAATCAAACAAGCCTGACCCTCACTACAGCCTCGAACAGAATCAAACATGCCTGACCCTCACTACAGCCGCTAACACAATCAAACATGCCTGACCGTCACTACAGCCGCTAAAACAATCAAACATGCCTGACCCTCACAACAGCCTTGAACACAATCAAACATGCCTAAACCTCACTACAGCCTCGAACACAATCAAACATGCCTGAGACTCAATACTGCCTCTAACTCAATCAAACATGCCTGACCCTCACTTCTGCTTTGAGCACAATCAAACATGCCTGACCCTCACTACAGCCTCGAACACAATCAAACATGCCAGACCCTCACTACAGCCGCTAACACAATCAAACATGCCTGACCCTCACTTCAGCCTCTAGCACAATCAAACATGCCTGACCCTCACTACAGCCGCTAACACAATCAAACATCCCTGACCCTCACGACAGTCTAGAACACAATCAAACATACCTGACCCACACTACAGCCTCGAACACAATCAAACATGCCTGACCCTCACTACAGCCTCGCACACAATCAAACATGCCTGACCATCGTTACAGCCTCGAATACAATCAAACATGCCTGACCCTCACTGCAGCCTCGAACACATTCAAACATTCCTGACCCTCACTACAGCCGCTAACACTATCAAACATGCCTGACCCTCCCTACAGCATCGAACACAATCAAACATGCTTGACCCTCACTACAGCCGCTAACACAATCAAACATGCCTGATCCTCACTACTGCCTCTAGCGCAATCAGACATGCCTGGCCCTCACGACAGCCGCTAACACAATCAAACATGCCTGACCCTCACTACAGCCTCGAACACAATCAAACATGCCTGACCTTCACAACAGCCTCGAACACAATCAAACATGCCTGACCCTCACTACAGCCTCGAACACAATCAAACATGCCTGACCCTCACTACAGCCTCGAACACAGTCAAACATGCTTGACCCTCACTACAGCCGCTAACACAATCAAACATGCCTGACCCTCACTACAGCCTTGAACACAATCAAACATGCCTGACACTCACTACAGCCTCAAACACAATCAAACATGCCTGACCCTCACTACTGCCTCGAACACAATCAAACATGCCTGATCCTCACTACAGCCGCTAACACAATCAAACATGCCTGACCCTCACTACAGCTGCTAACACAATCAAACATGCCTGACCCTCACTACAGCCTCGAACACAATCAAACATGCCTGACCCTCACTACAGCCTCTAACACAATCAAACATGCGTGACCCTCACTACAGCCTTTAGCACAATCAAACAAGCCACACCCTCACTACAGCCGCTAACACAATCAAAGTTGCCTGACCCTCACAACAGCTGCTAACACAATCAAACATGCCTGACCCTCACTGCGGCCTCGAACACAATCAAACATGCCTGACCCTCACTACAGCCTCGAACACAATCAAACATACCTGACCCTCAGTTCTGCCTCGAGCACAATCAAACATGCCTGACCCTCATTATTGCCGGTAACACAACCAAACATAAATGAACCTCAGTACCGCCGTTAACACAATCAAAGATGCCTGACCCTCACAACTGACTCGAACACAATCAAACATGCCTGACCCTCACTACAGCCTCGAACACAATCAAACATGCCTGACCCTCACTACAGCCTCTAACACAATCAAACAAGCCTGAACCTCACTACAGCCTCGAACAGAATCAAACATGCCTGACCCTGACTAAAGCCGCTAACACAATCAAACATGCCTGACCCTCACTACAGCCGCTAAAACAATCAAACATGCCTGACCCTCACTACAGCCGCTAACACAATCAAACATGCCTGACCCTCACTTCAGCCTCTAGCACAATCAAACATGCCTGACCCTCACTACAGCCACTAACACAATCAAACATCCCTGACCCTCACGACAGTCTAGAACACAATCAAACATACCTGACCCACACTACAGCCTCGAACACAATCAAACATGCCTGACCCTCACTACAGCCTCGCACACAATCAAACATGCCTGACCATCGTTACAGCCTCGAATACAATCAAACATGCCTGACCCTCACTGCAGCCTCGAACACATTCAAACATTCCTGACCCTCACTACAGCCGCTAACACTATCAAACATGCCTGACCCTCCCTACAGCATCGAACACAATCAAACATGCTTGACCCTCACTACAGCCGCTAACACAATCAAACATGCCTGACCCTCACTACTGCCTCTAGCGCAATCAGACATGCCTGACCCTCACGACAGCCGCTAACACAATCAAACATGCCTGACCCTCACTACAGCCTCGAACACAATCAAACATGCCTGACCTTCACAACAGCCTCGAACACAATCAAACATGCCTGACCCTCACTACAGCCTCGAACACAATCAAACATGCCTGACCCTCACTACAGCCTCGAACACAGTCAAACATGCTTGACCCTCACTACAGCCGCTAACACAATCAAACATGCCTGACCCTCACTACAGCCTTGCACACAATCAAACATGCCTGACCCTCACTACAGCCTCAAACACAATCAAACATGCCTGACCCTCACTACTGCCTCGAACACAATCAATCATGCCTGATCCTCACTACAGCCGCTAACACAATCAAACATGCCTGACCCTCACTACAGCTGCTAACACAATCAAACATGCCTGAACCTCACTACAGCCTCGAACACAATCAAACATCCAGACCCTCACTACAGTCGCGAACACAGTCAAAAATGCCTGACACTCACTACAGCCGCGAACACAATGAAACATGCCTGAGCCACACTACAGCCGCCAGCACAATCAAACATGTCTGACCCTCACTATAGCCGCTAACACAATCAAACATGCCTGACCCTCACTACAGCCGCTAACACAATCAAAGTTGCCTGACCCTGACTACAGCTGCTAACACAATCAAACATGCCTGACCCTCACTACAGCCTCGAACACAACCAAACATGCCTGACCATCACTATAGCCACAAACAAAATCAAACATAAATGGCCCTCGCTACAGCCGCTGACACAATCAAACATGCCTGAACCTCACTACAGCCTCTAACACAATCAAACATGCCTGAACCCCACTACAGCCGCGAACACAAACAAACATACCTGACCCTCACTACAGCCACTAACACAATCAAAGTTGCCTGACCCTCACTACAGCTGCTAACACAATCAAACATGCCTGACTCTCACTACAGCCTCGAAAAGAATCAAACATACCTGACCATCACTATAGCCGCTAACACAATCAAACATAAATGAACCTCACAACAGCCGCTAACACAATCAAACATGCCTGACCCTCACAACAGCCTTGAACACAATCAAACATGCATAAACCTCACTACAGCCTCGAACACAATCAAACATGCCTGAGACTCAATACTGCCTCTAACACAATCAAACATGCCTGACCCTCACTCCTGCCTCGAGCACAATCAAACATGCCTGACCCTCACTACAGCCTCGAACACAATCAAACATGCCAGACCCTCACTACAGCTGCTAACACAATCAAACATGCCTGACCCTCACTTCAGCCTCTAGCACAATCAAACATGCCTGACCCTCACTACAGCCGCTAACACAATCAAACATCCCTGACCCTCACTACAGTCTAGAACACAATCAAACATACCTGACCCACACTACAGCCTCGAAAACAATCAAACATGCCTGACCCTCACTACAGCCTCGCACACAATCAAACATGCCTGACCATCGTTACAGCCTCGAATACAATCAAACATGCCTGACCCTCACTGCAGCCTCGAACACATTCAAACATTCCTGACCCTCACTACAGCCGCTAACACTATCAAACATGCCTGACCCTCCCTACAGCATCGAACACAATCAAACATGCTTGACCCTCACTACAGCCGCTAACACAATCAAACATGCCTGACCCTCACTACTGCCTCTAGCGCAATCAGACATGCCTGACCCTCACGACAGCCGCTAACACAATCAAACATGCCTGACCCTCACTACAGCCGCGAACACAATCAAACATGCCTGACCTTCACAACAGCCTCGAACACAATCAAACATGCCTGACCCTCACTACAGCCTCGAACACAATCAAACATGCCTGACCCTCACTACAGCCTCGAACACAGTCAAACATGCTTGACCCTCACTACAGCCGCTAACACAATCAAACATGCCTGACCCTCACTAAGCCTTGCACACAATCAAACATGCCTGACCCTCACTACAGCCTCAAACACAATCAAACATGCCTGACCCTCACTACTGCCTCGAACACAATCAAACATGCCTGATCCTCACTACAGCCGCTAACACAATCAAACATGCCTGACCCTCACTACAGCTGCTAACACAATCAAACATGCCTGACCCTCACTACAGCCTCGAACGCAATCAAACATGCCTGCTCCTCACTACAGCCGCTAACCCAGTCAAACATGCCTGACCCTCACTACAGCCTCGAACACAATCAAACATGCCTGACCCTCACTACAGCCTCTAACACAATCAAACATGCCTGACCCTCACGACAGCCTCTAGCACAATCAAACAAGCCACACCCTCACTACAGCCGCTAACACAATCAAAGTTGCCTGACCCTCACAACAGCTGCTAACACAATCAAACATGCCTGACCCTCACTGCGGCCTCGAACACAATCAAACATGCCTGACCCTCACTACAGCCTCGAACACAATCAAACATACCTGACCCTCAGTTCTGCCTCGAGCACAATCAAACTTGCCTGACCCTCATTATCGCCGGTAACACAACCAAACATAAATGAACCTCAGTACCGCCGTTAACACAATCAAAGATGCCTGACCCTCACTACTGACTCGAACACAAACAAACATGCCTGACCCTCACTACAGCCTCGAACACAATCAAACATGCCTGACCCTCACTACAGCCTCTAACACAATCAAACAAGCCTGACCCTCACTACAGCCTCGAACAGAATCAAACATGCCTGACCCTCACTACAGCCGCTAACACAATCAAACATGCCTGACCGTCACTACAGCCGCTAAAACAATCAAACATGCCTGACCCTCACAACAGCCTTGAACACAATCAAACATGCCTAAACCTCACTACAGCTTCGAACACAATCAAACATGCCTGAGACTCAATACTGCCTCTAACTCAATCAAACATGCCTGACCCTCACTACTGCCTCGAACACAATCAAACATGCCTGACCCTCACTACAGCCGCTAACACAGTCAAAAATGCCTGACCCTCACTACAGCCTCGAACAAAATCAAACATGCCTGACCCACACTACAGCCGCTAATACAATCAAACATGTCTGAATCTGACTACAGCCGCTAACACAATCAAACATGCCTGACCCTCACTGCAGCTGCTAACACAATCAAACATGCGTGAACCTCACTACAGCCTCGAACACAATCAAACATCCAGACCCTCACTACAGTCGCGAACACAGTCAAAAATGCCTGACACTCACTACAGCCGCGAACACAATGAAACATGCCTGAGCCACACTACAGCCGCCAGCACAATCAAACATGTCTGACCCTCACTATAGCCGCTAACACAATCAAACATGCCTGACCCTCACTACAGCCGCTAACACAATCAAAGTTGCCTGACCCTGACTACAGCTGCTAACACAATCAAACATGCCTGACCCTCACTACAGCCTCGAACACAACCAAACATGCCTGACCATCACTATAGCCACAAACAAAATCAAACATAAATGGCCCTCGCTACAGCCGCTGACACAATCAAACATGCCTGAACCTCACTACAGCCTCTAACACAATCAAACATGCCTGAACCCCACTACAGCCGCGAACACAAACAAACATACCTGACCCTCACTACAGCCACTAACACAATCAAAGTTGCCTGACCCTCACTACAGCTGCTAACACAATCAAACATGCCTGACTCTCACTACAGCCTCGAAAACAATCAAACATACCTGACCATCACTATAGCCGCTAACACAATCAAACATAAATGAACCTCACAACAGCCGCTAACACAATCAAACATGCCTGACCCTCACAACAGCCTTGAACACAATAAAACATGCATAAACCTCACTACAGCCTCGAACACAATCAAACATGCCTGAGACTCAATACTGCCTCTAACACAATCAAACATGCCTGACCCTCACTTCTGCCTCGAGCACAATCAAACATGCAGACCCTCACTACAGCCTCGAACACAATCAAACATGCCAGACCCTCACTACAGCTGCTAACACAATCAAACATGCCTGACCCTCACTTCAGCCTCTAGCACAATCAAACATACCTGACCCTCACTACAGCCGCTAACACAATCAAACATTTCTGACCCTCACGACAGTCTAGAACACAATCAAACATACCTGACCCACACTACAGCCTCGAAAACAATCAAACATGCCTGACCCTCACTACAGCCTCGCACACAATCAAACATGCCTGACCATCGTTACAGCCTCGAATACAATCAAACATGCCTGACCCTCACTGCAGCCTCGAACACATTCAAACATTCCTGACCCTCACTACAGCCGCTAACACTATCAAACATGCCTGACCCTCCCTACAGCATCGAACACAATCAAACATGCTTGACCCTCACTACAGCCGCTAACACAATCAAACATGCCTGACCCTCACTACTGCCTCTAGCGCAATCAGACATGCCTGACCCTCACGACAGCCGCTAACACAATCAAACATGCCTGACCCTCACTACAGCCTCGAACACAATCAAACATGCCTGACCTTCACAACAGCCTCAAACACAATCAAACATGCCTGACCCTCACTACAGCCTCGAACACAATCAAACATGCCTGACCCTCACTACAGCCTCGAACACAGTCAAACATGCTTGACCCTCACTACAGCCGCTAACACAATCAAACATGCCTGACCCTCACTAAGCCTTGCACACAATCAAACATGCCTGACCCTCACTACAGCCTCAAACACAATCAAACATGCCTGACCCTCACTACTGCCTCGAACACAATCAAACATGCCTGATCCTCGCTACAGCCGCTAACACAATCAAACATGCCTGACCCTCACTACAGCTGCTAACACAATCAAACATGCCTGACCCTCACTACAGCCTCGAACGCAATCAAACATGCCTGCTCCTCACTACAGCCGCTAACCCAGTCAAACATGCCTGACCCTCACTACAGCCTCGAACACAATCAAACATGCCTGACCCTCACTACAGCCTCTAACACAATCAAACATGCCTGACCCTCACGACAGCCTCTAGCACAATCAAACAAGCCACACCCTCACTACAGCCGCTAACACAATCAAAGTTGCCTGACCCTCACAACAGCTGCTAACACAATCAAACATGCCTGACCCTCACTGCGGCCTCGAACACAATCAAACATGCCTGACCCTCACTACAGCCTCGAACACAATCAAACATACCTGACCCTCAGTTCTGCCTCGAGCACAATCAAACTTGCCTGACCCTCATTATCGCCGGTAACACAACCAAACATAAATGAACCTCAGTACCGCCGTTAACACAATCAAAGATGCCTGACCCTCACTACTGACTCGAACACAAACAAACATGCCTGACCCTCACTACAGCCTCGAACACAATCAAACATGCCTGACCCTCACTACAGCCTCTAACACAATCAAACAAGCCTGACCCTCACTACAGCCTCGAACAGAATCAAACATGCCTGACCCTCACTACAGCCGCTAACACAATCAAACATGCCTGACCGTCACTACAGCCGCTAAAACAATCAAACATGCCTGACCCTCACAACAGCCTTGAACACAATCAAACATGCCTAAACCTCACTACAGCCTCGAACACAATCAAACATGCCTGAGACTCAATACTGCCTCTAACTCAATCAAACATGCCTGACCCTCACTTCTGCTTTGAGCACAATCAAACATGCCTGACCCTCACTACAGCCTCGAACACAATCAAACATGCCAGACCCTCACTACAGCCGCTAACACAATCAAACATGCCTGACCCTCACTTCAGCCTCTAGCACAATCAAACATGCCTGACCCTCACTACAGCCGCTAACACAATCAAACATCCCTGACCCTCACGACAGTCTAGAACACAATCAAACATACCTGACCCACACTACAGCCTCGAACACAATCAAACATGCCTGACCCTCACTACAGCCTCGCACACAATCAAACATGCCTGACCATCGTTACAGCCTCGAATACAATCAAACATGCCTGACCCTCACTGCAGCCTCGAACACATTCAAACATTCCTGACCCTCACTACAGCCGCTAACACTATCAAACATGCCTGACCCTCCCTACAGCATCGAACACAATCAAACATGCTTGACCCTCACTACAGCCGCTAACACAATCAAACATGCCTGATCCTCACTACTGCCTCTAGCGCAATCAGACATGCCTGGCCCTCACGACAGCCGCTAACACAATCAAACATGCCTGACCCTCACTACAGCCTCGAACACAATCAAAAATGCCTGACCCTCACTACAGCCTCGAACACAGTCAAACATGCTTGACCCTCACTACAGCCGCTAACACAATCAAACATGCCTGACCCTCACTACAGCCTTGAACACAATCAAACATGCCTGACACTCACTACAGCCTCAAACACAATCAAACATGCCTGACCCTCACTACTGCCTCGAACACAATCAAACATGCCTGATCCTCACTACAGCCGCTAACACAATCAAACATGCCTGACCCTCACTACAGCTGCTAGCACAATCAAACATGCCTGACCCTCACTACAGCCTCGAACACAATCAAACATGCCTGACCCTCACTACAGCCTCTAACACAATCAAACATGCCTGACCCTCACTACAGCCTTTAGCACAATCAAACAAGCCACACCCTCACTACAGCCGCTAACACAATCAAAGTTGCCTGACCCTCACAACAGCTGCTAACACAATCAAACATGCCTGACCCTCACTGCGGCCTCGAACACAATCAAACATGCCTGACCCTCACTACAGCCTCGAACACAATCAAACATACCTGACCCTCAGTTCTGCCTCGAGCACAATCAAACATGCCTGACCCTCATTATTGCCGGTAACACAACCAAACATAAATGAACCTCAGTACCGCCGTTAACACAATCAAAGATGCCTGACCCTCACAACTGACTCGAACACAATCAAACATGCCTGACCCTCACTACAGCCTCGAACACAATCAAACATGCCTGACCCTCACTACAGCCTCTAACACAATCAAACAAGCCTGAACCTCACTACAGCCTCGAACAGAATCAAACATGCCTGACCCTGACTAAAGCCGCTAACACAATCAAACATGCCTGACCCTCACTACAGCCGCTAAAACAATCAAACATGCCTGACCCTCACTACAGCCGCTAACACAATCAAACATGCCTGACCCTCACTTCAGCCTCTAGCACAATCAAACATGCCTGACCCTCACTACAGCCACTAACACAATCAAACATCCCTGACCCTCACGACAGTCTAGAACACAATCAAACATACCTGACCCACACTACAGCCTCGAACACAATCAAACATGCCTGACCCTCACTACAGCCTCGCACACAATCAAACATGCCTGACCATCGTTACAGCCTCGAATACAATCAAACATGCCTGACCCTCACTGCAGCCTCGAACACATTCAAACATTCCTGACCCTCACTACAGCCGCTAACACTATCAAACATGCCTGACCCTCCCTACAGCATCGAACACAATCAAACATGCTTGACCCTCACTACAGCCGCTAACACAATCAAACATGCCTGACCCTCACTACTGCCTCTAGCGCAATCAGACATGCCTGACCCTCACGACAGCCGCTAACACAATCAAACATGCCTGACCCTCACTACAGCCTCGAACACAATCAAACATGCCTGACCTTCACAACAGCCTCGAACACAATGAAACATGCCTGACCCTCACTACAGCCTCGAACACAATCAAACATGCCTGACCCTCACTACAGCCTCGAACACAGTCAAACATGCTTGACCCTCACTACAGCCGCTAACACAATCAAACATGCCTGACCCTCACTACAGCCTTGCACACAATCAAACATGCCTGACCCTCACTACAGCCTCAAACACAATCAAACATGCCTGACCCTCACTACTGCCTCGAACACAATCAATCATGCCTGATCCTCACTACAGCCGCTAACACAATCAAACATGCCTGACCCTCACTACAGCTGCTAACACAATCAAACATGCCTGACCCTCACTACAGCCTCGAACGCAATCAAACATGCCTGCTCCTCACTACAGCCGCTAACCCAGTCAAACATGCCTGACACTCACTACAGCCTCGAGCACAATCAAACATGCCTGACCCTCACTACAGCCTCTAACACAATCAAAGATGCCTGACCCTCACGACAGCCTCTAGCACAATCAAACAAGCCACACCCTCACTACAGCCGCTAACACAATCAAAGTTGCCTGACCCTCACAACAGCTGCTAACACAATCAAACATGCCTGACCCTCACTGCGGCCTCGAACACAATCAAACATGCCTGACCCTCACTACAGCCTCGAACACAATCAAACATACCTGACCCTCAGTTCTGCCTCGAGCACAATCAAACTTGCCTGACCCTCATTATCGCCGGTAACACAACCAAACATAAATGAACCTCAGTACCGCCGTTAACACAATCAAAGATGCCTGACCCTCACTACTGACTCGAACACAAACATACATGCCTGACCCTCACTACACCCTCGAACACAATCAAACATGCCTGACCCTCACTACAGCCTCTAACACAATCAAACAAGCCTGACCCTCACTACAGCCTCGAACAGAATCAAACATGCCTGACCCTCACTACAGCCGCTAACACAATCAAACATGCCTGACCCTCACTACAGCCGCTAAAACAATCAAACATGCCTGACCCTCACAACAGCCTTGAACACAATCAAACATGCCTAAACCTCACTACAGCCTCGAACACAATCAAACATGCCTGAGACTCAATACTGCCTCTAACTCAATCAAACATGCCTGACCCTCACTTCTGCCTTGAGCACAATCAAACATGCCTGACCCTCACTACAGCCTCGAACACAATCAAACATGCCAGACCCTCACTACAGCCGCTAACACAATCAAACATGCCTGACCCTCACTTCAGCCTCTAGCACAATCAAACATGCCTGACCCTCACTACAGCCGCTAACACAATCAAACATCCCTGACCCTCACGACAGTCTAGAACACAATCAAACATACCTGACCCACACTACAGCCTCGAACACAATCAAACATGCCTGACCCTCACTACAGCCTCGCACACAATCAAACATGCCTGACCATCGTTACAGCCTCGAATACAATCAAACATGCCTGACCCTCACTGCAGCCTCGAACACATTCAAACATTCCTGACCCTCACTACAGCCGCTAACACTATCAAACATGCCTGACCCTCCCTACAGCATCGAACACAATCAAACATGCTTGACCCTCACTACAGCCGCTAACACAATCAAACATGCCTGACCCTCACTACAGCTGCTAACACAATCAAACATGCCTGACCCTCACTACAGCCTCGAACGCAATCAAACATGCCTGCTCCTCACTACAGCCGCTAACCCAGTCAAACATGCCTGACCGTCACTACAGCCTCGAACACAATCAAACATGCCTGACCCTCACTACAGCCTCTAACACAATCAAACATGCCTGACCCTCACTACAGCCTTTAGCACAATCAAACAAGCCACGCCCTCACTACAGCTGCTAACACAATCAAATTTGCCTGACCCTCACAACAGCTGCTTACACAATTTAACATGCCTGACCCTCACTGCGGCCTCGAACACAATCAAACATGCCTGACCCTCACTACAGCCTCGAACACAATCAAACATACCTGACCCTCAGTTCTGCCTCGAGCACAATCAAACTTGCCTGACCCTCATTATCGCCGGTAACACAACCAAACATAAATGAACCTCAGTACCGCCGTTAACACAATCAAAGGTGCCTGACCCTCACTACTGACTCGAACACAAACAAACATGCCTGACCCTCACTACAGCCTCGAACACAATCAAACATGCCTGACCCTCACTACAGCCTTTAACACAATCAAACAAGCCTGAACCTCACTACAGCCTCGAACAGAATCAAACATGCCTGACCCTGACTAAAGCCGCTAACACAATCAAACATGCCTGACCCTCACTACAGACGCTAAAACAATCAAACATGCCTGACCCTCACTACAGCCGCTAACACAATCAAACATGCCTGATCCTCACTTCAGCCTCTAGCACAATCAAACATGCCTGACCCTCACTACAGCCGCTAACACAATCAAACATCCCTGACCCTCACGACAGTCTAGAACACAATCAAACATACCTGACCCACACTACAGCCTCGAACACAATCAAACATGCCTGACCCTCACTACAGCCTCGCACACAATCAAACATGCCTGACCTTCACAACAGCCTCGAACACAATCAAACATGCCTGACCCTCACTACAGCCTCGAACACAATCAAACATGCCTGACCCTCACTACAGCCTCGAACACAGTCAAACATGCTTGACCCTCACTACAGCCGCTAACACAATCAAACATGCCTGACCCTCACTACAGCCTTGAACACAATCAAACATGCCTGACCCTCACTACAGCCTCAAACACAATCAAACATGCCTGACCCTCACTACTGCCTCGAACACAATCAAACATGCCTGATCCAAACTACAGCCGCTAACACAATCAAACATGCCTGACCCTCACTACAGCTGCTAACACAATCAAACATGCCTGACCCTCACTACAGCCTCGAACGCAATCAAACATGCCTGCTCCTCACTACAGCCGCTAACCCAGTCAAACATGCCTGACCCTCACTACAGCCTCGAACACAATCAAACATGCCTGACCCTCACTACAGCCTCTAACACAATCAAACATGCCTGACCCTCACGACAGCCTCTAGCACAATCAAACAAGCCACACCCTCACTACAGCCGCTAACACAATCAAAGTTGCCTGACCCTCACAACAGCTGCTAACACAATCAAACATGCCTGACCCTCACTGCGGCCTCGAACACAATCAAACATGCCTGACCCTCCCTAAAGCATCGAACACAATCAAACATGCTTGACCCTCACTACAGCCGCTAACACAATCAAACATGCCTGATCCTCACTTCTGCCTCTAGCGCAATCAGACATGCCTGACCCTCACGACAGCCGCTAAAACAATCAAACATGCCTGACTCTCACTACAGCCTCGAACACAATCAAACATGCCTGACCTTCACAACAGCCTCGAACACAAT
This sequence comes from Isurus oxyrinchus, assembly GCA_026770705.1. NCBI lineage: Eukaryota > Metazoa > Chordata > Chondrichthyes > Lamniformes > Lamnidae > Isurus > Isurus oxyrinchus. The sequence continues at coordinate 419,113 of JANJGN010000175.1, forward strand.
CAAACATGCCTGACCCTCACTACAGCCTCGAACACAATCAAACATGCCTGACCCTCACTACAGCCTCGAACACAGTCAAACATGCTTGACCCTCACTACAGCCGCTAACACAATCAAACATGCCTGACCCTCACTACAGCCTTGAACACAATCAAACATGCCTGACCCTCACTACAGCCTCAAACACAATCAAACATGCCTGACCCTCACTACTGCCTCGAACACAATCAAACATGCCTGATCCTCACTACAGCCGCTAACACAATCAAACATGCCTGACCCTCACTACAGCTGCTAACACAATCAAACATGCCTGACCCTCACTACAGCCTCGAACGCTATCAAACATGCCTGCTCCTCACTACAGCCGCTAACCCAGTCAAACATGACTGACCCTCACTACAGCCTCGAACACAATCAAACATGCCTGACCCTCACTACAATTTCTAACACAATCAAACATGCCTGACCCTCACTACAGCCTTTAGCACAATCAAACAAGCCACACCCTCACTACAGCCGCTAACACAATCAAAGTTGCCTGACCCTCACAACAGCTGCTAACACAATCAAACATGCCTGACCCTCACTGCGGCCTCGAACACAATCAAACATGCCTGACCCTCAGTTCTGCCTCGAGCACAATCAAACTTGCCTGACCCTCATTATCGCCGGTAACACAACCAAACATAAATGAACCTCAGTACCGCCGTTAACACAATCAAAGATGCCTGACCCTCACTACTGACTCGAACACAAACAAACATGCCTGACCCTCACTACAGCCTCGAACACAATCAAACATGCCTGACCCTCACTACAGCCTTTAACACAATCAAACAAGCCTGAACCTCACTACAGCCTCTAACAGAATCAAACATGCCTGACCCTGACTAAAGCCGCTAACACAATCAAACATGCCTGACCCTCACTACAGCCGCTAAAACAATCAAACATGCCTGACCCTCACTACAGCCGCTAACACAATCAAACATGCCTGACCCTCACTTCAGCCTCTAGCACAATCAAACATGCCTGACCCTCACTACAGCCGCTAACACAATCTAACATCCCTGACCCTCACGACAGTCTAGAACACAATCAAACATACCTGACCCACACTACAGCCTCGCACACAATCAAACATGCCTGACCCTCACTACAGCCTCGCACACAATCAAACATGCCTGACCATCGTTACAGCCTCGAATACAATCAAACATGCCTGACCCTCACTGCAGCCTCGAACACATTCAAACATTCCTGACCCTCACTACAGCCGCTAACACTATCAAACATGCCTGACCCTCCCTAGAGCATCGAACACAATCAAACATGCTTGACCCTCACTACTGCCGCTAACACAATCAAACATGCCTGACCCTCACTACTGCCTCTAGCGCAATCAGACATGCCTGACCCTCACGACAGCCGCTAACACTATCAAACATGCCTGACCCTCACTACAGCCTCGAACACAATCAAACATGCCTGACCTTCACAACAGCCTCGAACACAATCAAACATGCCTGACCCTCACTACAGCCTCGAACACAATCAAACATGCCTGACCCTCACTACAGCCTCGAACACAGTCAAACATGCTTGACCCTCACTACAGCCGCTAACACAATCAAACATGCCTGACCCTCACTACAGCCTTGAACACAATCAAACATGCCTGACCCTCCCTACTGCCTCGAACACAATCAAACATGCCTGATCCTCACTACAGCCGCTAACACAATCAAACATGCCTGACCCTCACTACAGCTGCTAACACAATCAAACATGCCTGACCCTCACTACAGCCTCGAACGCAATCAAACATGCCTGCTCCTCACTACAGCCGCTAACCCAGTCAAATATGCCTGACCCTCACTACAGCCTCGAACACAATCAAACATGCCTGACCCTCACTACAGCCTCTAACACAATCAAACATGCCTGACCCTCACGACAGCCTCTAGCACAATCAAACAAGCCACACCCTCACTACAGCCGCTAACACAATCAAAGTTGCCTGACCCTCACAACAGCTGCTAACACAATCAAACATGCCTGACCCTCACTGCGGCCTCGAACACAATCAAACATGCCTGACCCTCACTACAGCCTCGAACACAATCAAACATACCTGACCCTCAGTTCTGCCTCGAGCACAATCAAACTTGCCTGACCCTCATTATCGCCGGTAACACAACCAAACATAAATGAACCACAGTACCGCCGTTAACACAATCAAAGATGCCTGACCCTCACTACTGACTCGAACACAAACAAACATGCCTGACCCTCACTACAGCCTCGAACACAATCAAACATGCCTGACCCTCACTACAGCCTCTAACACAATCAAACAAGCCTGACCCTCACTACAGCATCGAACAGAATCAAACATGCCTGACCCTCACTACAGCCGCTAACACAATCAAACATGCCTGACCCTCACTACAGCCGCTAAAACAATCAAACATGCCTGACCCTCACTACAGCCGCTAACACAATCAAACATGCCTGACCCTCACCACAACCTCGAACACAATCAAACATGCCTGATCCTCACTACAGCCACTAACACAATCAAACATCCCTGACCCTCCCTACAGCCGCGAACGCAGTCAAAAATGCCTGACCCTCACTACAGCCTCGAACACAATCAAACATGCCTGACCCACACTACAGCCGCTAACACAATCAAACATGTCTGACCCTCACTACAGCCGCGAACACAATCAAACATGCCTGACCCTCACTACAACCGTGAACAAAAACAAACATACCTGACCCTCACTACAGCCGCTAACACAATCAAAGTTGCCTGTCCCTGACTACAGCTGCTAACAAAATCAAACATGCCTGACCCTCACTACTGCCTCGAACACAATCAAACATGCATGACCATCACTACAGCCGCGAACACAAACAAACATTCCCGACCCTCACTACAGCCGCTAACACAATCAAAGTTGCCTGACCCTCACTACAGCTGCTAACACAATCAAACATGCCTGACCCTCACTACAGCCTCGAAAAGAATCAAACATACCTGACCATCACTATAGCCGCTAACACAATCAAACATGCCTGACCCTCACTACAGCCGCTAACACAATCAAACATGCCTGACACTCACTACAGCCTTGAACACAATCAAACATGCCTAAACCTCACTACAGCCTCGAACACAATCAAACATGCCTGAGACTCAATACTGCCTCTAACACAATCAAACAGGCCTGACCCTCACTTCTGCCTCGAGCACAATCAAACATGCCTGACCCTCACTACAGCCTCGAACACAATAAACATGCCAGACCCTCACTACAGCCGCTAACACAATCAAACATGCCTGACCCTCACATCAGCCTCGAACACAATCAAACATGCCTGACCCTCACTACAGCCGCTAACACAATCAAATATGCCTGACCCTCACTACAGCCTCTAGCACAATCATACATGCCTGACACTCACTACAGCCACTAACACTTTCAGACAAGCCTGACCCTCACTACAGACTCTAGCACAATCAAACATGCCTGATCCTCACTACAGCCGCTAACACAATCAAACATGCCTGACCCTCACTACAGCCGCTAACACAATCAAACATGCCTGACCCTCACTACAGCCTCGAACACAATCAAAAATGCCTGACCCTCAGTATTGCCTCGAACACAGTCAACCATGCCTGACCCTTACTGCAGCCGCTAACACAAGCAAATATGCCTGACCCTTACTACACCCGCTAACACAATCAAACATGCCTGAGCCTCATCACAGCCTCGAACACAATCAAACATGCCTGACCCTCACTACAGCCTCTAACACAATCAAACATGCTGGACCCTCACCACAGCCTCTAACACAATTAAACATGGCTGACCCTCACTAGAGCCTCGAACACAATCAAACATGCCTGACCCTCACTACAGCCGCTAACACAATCAAACATGCCTGAGCCTCACTACTGCCTCGAACACAATCAAACATGCCTGATCCTCACTACAGCCGCTAACACAGTCAAAAATGCCTGACCCTCACTACAGCCTCGAACACAATCAAACATGCCTGATCCACACTACAGCCGCTAATACAATCAAACATGTCTGAACCTGACTACAGCCGCTAACACAATCAAACATGCCTGACCCTCACTACAGCCGCTAACACAAGCAAATATGCCTGACCCTTACTACACCCGCTAACACAATCAAACATGCCTGAGCATCACTACAGCCTCGAACACAATCAAACATGCCTGACCCTCACTACAGCCTCTAACACAATCAAACATGCTGGACCCTCACTACAGCCTCTAACACAATTAAACATGCCTGACCCTCACTAGACCCTCGAACACAATCAAACATGCCTGACCCTCACTACAGCCGCTAACACAATCAAACATGCCTGACCCTCACTACTGCCTCGAACACAATCAAACATGCCTGACCATCACTACAGCCGCTAACACAGTCAAAAATGCCTGACTCTCACTACAGCCTCGAACAAAATCAAACATGCCTGACCCACACTACAGCCGCTAATACAATCAAACATGTCTGAATCTGACTACAGCCGCTAACACAATCAAACATGCCTGAACCTCACTACAGCCTCGAACACAATCAAACATCCCTGACCCTCACTACAGTCGCGAACACAGTCAAAAAAGCATGACACTCACTACAGCCGCGAACACAATGAAACATGCCTGACCCACACTACAGCCGCCGGCACAATCAAACATGTCTGACCCTCACTACAGCCGCTAACACAATCAAACATGCCGGAACCTCACTACAGCCTCTAACACAATCAAACATGCCTGATCCTCACTACAGCCTCGACGACAATCAAATATGCCTGACCCTCACTACAGCCTCTAACACAATCAAACATGCCTGACCCTCACTACAGCCTCGAACACAGTCAAACATCCCTGACACTCACTACAGCCTCGAACACAATCAAACATGTCTGAAACTCACTACAGCCATTAAAACAATCAATCATGCCTGACCCTCACTACAGTCTCGAAGAAAATCAAACATGCCTGACCCTCACTACAGCCTCAAACACAATCAAATATGCCTGACCCTCACTACACCTTCTTAGCACAATCAAACCTGCCTGACCCTGAATACAGCCTCTAGCACAATCAAGCATGAATGATCCTCACGACAGCCGCTAACACAATCAAACATGCCTGACCCTCACTACAGCCGCTAACACAATCAAACATGCATGACCCTCACTACAGCCACGAACACAATCAAAAATGCCTGACACTCAGTATTGCCTCGAACACAGTCAAACATGCCTGACCCTTACTACAGCCGCTAACACAAGCAAATATGCCTGACCCTTACTACAGCTGCTAACACAATCAAACATGCCTGAGCCTCACTACTGCCTCGAACACAATCAAACATGCCTGATCCTCACTACAGCCGCTAACACAGTCAAAAATGCCTGACCCTCACTACAGCCTCGAACACAATCAAACATGCCTGACCCACATTACAGCCGCTAATACAATCAAACATGTCTGAATCTGACTACAGCCGCTAACACAATCAAACATGCCTTACCCTCACTACAGACGCTAACACAAGCAAATATGCCTGACCCTTACTACACCCGCTAACACAATCAAACATGCCTGAGCCTCACTACAGCCGCTAATACAATCAAACATGCCTGACCCACACTACAGCCGCTAATACAATCAAACATGTCTGAATCTGACTACAGCCGCTAACACAATCAAACATGCCTGAACCTCACTACAGCCTCGAACACAATCAAACATCCCTGACCCTCACTACAGCCGCGAACACTATCAAACATGCCTGACCCTCCCTACAGCCTCGAACACAATCAAACATGCCTGACCCTCACTACAGCCTCTAACACAATCAAACATGCTGGACCCTCACTACAGCCTCTAACACAATTAAACATGCCTGACCCTCACTAGAGCCTCGAACACAATCAAACATCCCTGACCCTCACTACAGCCGCGAACACAGTCAAAAATGCCTGACCCTCACTACAGCCTCGAACACAATCAAACATGCCTGACCCACACTACAGCTGCTGACACAATCAAACATGCCTGAACCTCACTACAGCCTCGAACACAATCAAACATGCCTGACCCTTACTTCTAGCCGCAAACACAATCAAACATAAATGGCCCTCGCTACAGCTGCTGACACAATCAAACATGCCTGAACCTCACTACAGCCTCTAACACAATCAAACATGCCTGAACCTCACTACAGCCGCGAACACAAGCAAACATGCCTGACCCTCACTACAGCCGCTAACACAATCAAAGTTGCCTGACCCTCACTACAGCTGCTAACACAATCAAACATGCCTGACCCTCACTACAGCCTCGAACACAATCAAACATACCTGACCATCACTTTAGCCGCTAACACAATCAAACATAAATGAACCTCACTACAGCCGCTAACACAATCAAACATGCCTGACCCTCACTTCTGCCTCGAGCACAATCAAACATGCCTGACCCTCACTACAGCCTCGAACACAATCAAACATGCCTGTCCCTCACAACAGACGCTAACACAATCAAACATGCCTGACACACACTACAGCCGCTAACACAATCAAGCATGACGCACCCTCGCTACAGCCTCTAACACAATCAAACATGCCTGATCCTCACTACAGCCTCGACCACAATCAAATATGCCTGACCCTCACTACAGCCTCTAACACAATCAAACATGCCTGACCCTCACTACAGCCTCGAACACAATCAAACATCCCTGACACTCACTACAGCCTCGAACACAATCAAACATGCCTGACCCTCACTACAGCCGCTAAAACAATCAAACATGCCTGACCCTCACTACAGTCTCGAAGACAATCAAACATGCCTGACCCTCACTACAGCCACTAGCACAATCAAACATGCCTGACCCTACCACAGCCTCAAACACAATCAAACATGCCTGACCCTCACTACAGCTTCTTAGCACAATCAAACATGCCTGACCCTGACTACAGCCTCCAACACAATCAAACATGCCTGACCCTCACTACAGCTGCCAACACAATCAAACATGCCTGACCCTCACTACAGCCTCGAACACAATCAAAAATGCCTGACCCTCAGTACTGCTTCGAACACAGTCAAACATGCCTGACCCTTACTACAGCCGCTCACACAATCAAACATGCCTGACCCTTACTACACCCGCTAACACAATCAAACATGCCTGAGCCTCACTACAGCCTCGAACACAATCAAACATGCCTGACACTCAATACAGCCTCGAACACAATCAAACATGCCGGACCCTCACTACAGCCTCAAACACAATTAAACATGCCTGACCCTCACTACAGCCTCGAACACAATCAAACATGCCTGACATTCACTACAGCCTCAAACAAAATCAAACATGCCTGACCCTCACTACTGCCGCTAACACAATCAAACATGCCTGACCTTCACTACAGCTGCTAACACAATCAAACATGCCTGACCCTCACTACAGCCTCAAACACAATCAAACATGCCTGACCCTCACTACTGCCTCGAACACAATCAAACATGCCTGATCCTCACTACAGCCGCTAACACAATCAAACATGCCTGACCCTCACTACAGCTGCTAACACAATCAAACATGCCTGACCCTCACTACAGCCTCGAACACAATCAAACATGCCTGCTCCTCACTACAGCCGCTAACCCAGTCAAAAATGCCTGACCCTCACTACAGCCTCGAACACAATCAAACATGCCTGACCCACACTACAGCCGCTAATACAATCAAACATGTCTGAATCTTACTACAGCTGCTAACACAATCAAACATGCCTGACCCTCACTACAGCCTCGAACACAATCAAACATCCCTGACCCTCACTACAGCCGCGAACACAGTCAAAAATGCCTGACCCTCACTACAGCCTCGAACACAATCAAACATGCCTGACCCACACTACAGCCGCTAACACAATCAAACATGTCTGACCCTCACTACAGCCGCTAACACAATCAAACATGCCTGAGCCTCACTACAGCCTCGAACACAATCAAACATGCCTGACACTCAATACAGCCTCGAACACAATCAAACATGCCGGACCCTCACTACAGCCTCGAACACAATTAAACATGCCTGACCCTCACTACAGCCTCGAACACAATCAAACATGCCTGACATTCACTACAGCCTCAAACACAATCAAACATGCCTGACCCTCACTACTGCCTCGAACACAATCAAACATGCCTGATCCTCACTACAGCCGCTAACACAATCAAACATGCCTGACCCTCACTACAGCTGCTAAAACAATCAAACATGCCTGACCCTCACTACAGCCTCGAACCCAATCATACATGCCTGCTCCTCACTACAGCCGCTAACCCAGTCAAAAATGCCTGACCCTCACTACAGCCTCGAACACAATCAAACATGCCTGACCCACACTACAGCCGCTAATACAATCAAACATGTCTGAATCTTACTACAGCTGCTAACACAATCAAACATGCCTGACCCTCACTACAGCCTCGAACACAATCAAACATCCCTGACCCTCACTACAGCCGCGAACACAGTCAAAAATGCCTGACCCTCACTACAGCCTCGAACACAATCAAACATGCCTGACCCACACTACAGCCGCTAACACAATCAAACATGTCTGACCCTCACTACAGCCGCTAACACAATCAAACATGCCTGACCCTCACTTCTAGCCGCAAACACAATCAAACATAAATTTCCCTCGCTACAGCTGCTGACACAATCAAACATGCCTGAACCTCACTACAGCCTCTAACACAATCAAACATGCCTGACCCTCACTACAGCCTCAAACACAATCATACATGCCTGACACTCACTACAGCCACTAACACTTTCAAACATGCCTGACCCTCACTACAGCCTCGCACACAATCAAACATGCCTGACCATCGTTACAGCCTCGAATACAATCAAACATGCCTGACCCTCACTACAGCCTCTAGCACAATCAAATATGCCTGACCCTCACAACAGCCTCTAGCACAATCATACATGCCTGACACTCACTACAGCCACTAACACTTTCAAACATGCCTGACCCTCACTACAGACTCTAGCACAATCAAACATGCCTGATCCTCACTACAGCCGCAAACACAATCAAACATGCCTGACCTTCACTACAGCTGCTACAACAATCAAACATGCCTGACCCTCACTACAGCCTCGAACACAATCAAACATGCCTGATCCTCACTACAGCCGCTAACACAGTCAAAAATGCCTGACCCTCACTATAGCCTCGAACACAATCAAACATGCATGACCCACACTACAGCCGCTAATACAATCGAACATGTCTGAATCTTACTACAGCAGCTAACACAATCAAACATGCCTGACCCTCACTACAACTGCTAACACAATCAAACATGCCTGACCCTCACTACAGCCTCGAAAACTATCAAACATGCCTGACCCTCACTGCAGCCTCGAACACATTCAAACATTCCTGACCCTCACTACAGCCGCTAACACTATCAAACATGCCTGACCCTCCCTACAGCCTCGAACACAATCAAACATGCTTGACCCTCACTACAGCCGCTAACACAATCAAACATGCCTGACCCTCACTACTGCCTCTAGCGCAATCAGACATGCCTGACCCTCACGACAGCCGCTAACACAATCAAACATGCCTGACCCTCACTACAGCCTCGAACACAATCAAACATGCCTGACCTTCACAACAGCCTCGAACACAATCAAACATGCCTGACCCTCACTACAGCCTCGAACACAATCAAACATGCCTGACCCTCACTACAGCCTCGAACACAATCAAACATGCCTGACCGTCACTACAGCCTCGAACACAATCAAACATGCCTGACCCTCACTACAGCCTTGAACACAATCAAACATGCCTGACCCTCACTACAGCCTCAAACACAATCAAACATGCCTGACCCTCACTACTGCCTCGAACACAATCAAACATGCCTGATCCTCACTACTGCCGCTAACACAATCAAACATGCCTGACCCTCACTACAGCTGCTAACACAATCAGACATGCCTAACCCTCACTACAGCCTCGAACACAATCAAACATGCCTGCTCCTCACTACAGCCGCTAACCCAGTCAAAAATGCCTGACCCTCACTACAGCCTCGAACACAATCAAACATGCCTGACCCACACTACAGCCGCTAATACAATCAAACATGTCTGAATCTTACTACAGCTGCTAACACAATCAAACATGCCTGACCCTCACTACAGCCTCGAACACAATCAAACATCCCTGACCCTCACTACAGCCGCGAACACAGTCAAAAATGCCTGACCCTCACTACAGCCTCGAACACAATCAAACATGCCTGACCCACACTACAGCCGCTAACACAATCAAACATGTCTGACCCTCACTACAGCCGCTAACACAATCAAACATGCCTGACCCTCACTTCTAGCCGCAAACACAATCAAACATAAATGGCCCTCGCTACAGCTGCTGACACAATCAAACATGCCTGAACCTCACTGCAGCCTCTAACACAATCAAACATGCCTGAACCTCACTACAGCCGCGAACACAAGCAAACATGCCTGACCCTCACTACAGCCGCTAACACAATCAAAGTTGCCTGAACCTCACTACAGCTGCTAACACAATCAAACATGCCTGACCCTCACTACAGCCTCGAAAACAATCAAACATACCTGACCATCACTTTAGCCGCTAACACAATCAAACATAAATGAACCTCACTACAGCCGCTAACACAATCAAACATGCCTGACCCTCACTTCTGCCTCGAGCACAATCAAACATGCCTGACCCTCACTACAGCCTCGAACACAATCAAACATGCCTGTCCCTCACAACAGACGCTAACACAATCAAACATGCCTGACACACACTACAGCCGCTAACACAATCAAACATGACGCACCCTCACTACAGCCTCTAACACAATCAAACATGCCTGATCCTCACTACAGCCTCGACCACAATCAAATATGCCTGACCCTCACTACAGCCTCTAACACAATCAAACATGCCTGACCCTCACTACAGCCTCGAACACAATCAAACATCCCTGACACTCACTACAGCCTCGAACACAATCAAACATGCCTGCTCCTCACTACAGCCGCTAACCCAGTCAAAAATGCCTGACCCTCACTACAGCCTCGAACACAATCAAACATGCCTGACCCACACTACAGCCGCTAATACAATCAAACATGTCTGAATCTTACTACAGCTGCTAACACAATCAAACATGCCTGACCCTCACTACAGCCTCGAACACAATCAAACATCCCTGACCCTCACTACAGCCGCGAACACAGTCAAAAATGCCTGACCCTCACTACAGCCTCGAACACAATCAAACATGCCTGACCCACACTACAGCCGCTAACACAATCAAACATGTCTGACCCTCACTACAGCCGCTAACACAATCAAACATGCCTGAGCCTCACTACAGCCTCGAACACAATCAAACATGCCTGACACTCAATACAGCCTCGAACACAATCAAACATGCCGGACCCTCACTACAGCCTCGAACACAATTAAACATGCCTGACCCTCACTACAGCCTCGAACACAATCAAACATGCCTGACATTCACTACAGCCTCAAACACAATCAAACATGCCTGACCCTCACTACTGCCTCGAACACAATCAAACATGCCTGATCCTCACTACAGCCGCTAACACAATCAAACATGCCTGACCCTCACTACAGCTGCTAAAACAATCAAACATGCCTGACCCTCACTACAGCCTCGAACCCAATCATACATGCCTGCTCCTCACTACAGCCGCTAACCCAGTCAAAAATGCCTGACCCTCACTACAGCCTCGAACACAATCAAACATGCCTGACCCACACTACAGCCGCTAATACAATCAAACATGTCTGAATCTTACTACAGCTGCTAACACAATCAAACATGCCTGACCCTCACTACAGCCTCGAACACAATCAAACATCCCTGACCCTCACTACAGCCGCGAACACAGTCAAAAATGCCTGACCCTCACTACAGCCTCGAACACAATCAAACATGCCTGACCCACACTACAGCCGCTAACACAATCAAACATGTCTGACCCTCACTACAGCCGCTAACACAATCAAACATGCCTGACCCTCACTTCTAGCCGCAAACACAATCAAACATAAATTTCCCTCGCTACAGCTGCTGACACAATCAAACATGCCTGAACCTCACTACAGCCTCTAACACAATCAAACATGCCTGACCCTCACTACAGCCTCAAACACAATCATACATGCCTGACACTCACTACAGCCACTAACACTTTCAAACATGCCTGACCCTCACTACAGCCTCGCACACAATCAAACATGCCTGACCATCGTTACAGCCTCGAATACAATCAAACATGCCTGACCCTCACTACAGCCTCTAGCACAATCAAATATGCCTGACCCTCACAACAGCCTCTAGCACAATCATACATGCCTGACACTCACTACAGCCACTAACACTTTCAAACATGCCTGACCCTCACTACAGACTCTAGCACAATCAAACATGCCTGATCCTCACTACAGCCGCAAACACAATCAAACATGCCTGACCTTCACTACAGCTGCTACAACAATCAAACATGCCTGACCCTCACTACAGCCTCGAACACAATCAAACATGCCTGATCCTCACTACAGCCGCTAACACAGTCAAAAATGCCTGACCCTCACTATAGCCTCGAACACAATCAAACATGCATGACCCACACTACAGCCGCTAATACAATCGAACATGTCTGAATCTTACTACAGCAGCTAACACAATCAAACATGCCTGACCCTCACTACAACTGCTAACACAATCAAACATGCCTGACCCTCACTACAGCCTCGAAAACTATCAAACATGCCTGACCCTCACTGCAGCCTCGAACACATTCAAACATTCCTGACCCTCACTACAGCCGCTAACACTATCAAACATGCCTGACCCTCCCTACAGCCTCGAACACAATCAAACATGCTTGACCCTCACTACAGCCGCTAACACAATCAAACATGCCTGACCCTCACTACTGCCTCTAGCGCAATCAGACATGCCTGACCCTCACGACAGCCGCTAACACAATCAAACATGCCTGACCCTCACTACAGCCTCGAACACAATCAAACATGCCTGACCTTCACAACAGCCTCGAACACAATCAAACATGCCTGACCCTCACTACAGCCTCGAACACAATCAAACATGCCTGACCCTCACTACAGCCTCGAACACAATCAAACATGCCTGACCGTCACTACAGCCTCGAACACAATCAAACATGCCTGACCCTCACTACAGCCTTGAACACAATCAAACATGCCTGACCCTCACTACAGCCTCAAACACAATCAAACATGCCTGACCCTCACTACTGCCTCGAACACAATCAAACATGCCTGATCCTCACTACTGCCGCTAACACAATCAAACATGCCTGACCCTCACTACAGCTGCTAACACAATCAGACATGCCTAACCCTCACTACAGCCTCGAACACAATCAAACATGCCTGCTCCTCACTACAGCCGCTAACCCAGTCAAAAATGCCTGACCCTCACTACAGCCTCGAACACAATCAAACATGCCTGACCCACACTACAGCCGCTAATACAATCAAACATGTCTGAATCTTACTACAGCTGCTAACACAATCAAACATGCCTGACCCTCACTACAGCCTCGAACACAATCAAACATCCCTGACCCTCACTACAGCCGCGAACACAGTCAAAAATGCCTGACCCTCACTACAGCCTCGAACACAATCAAACATGCCTGACCCACACTACAGCCGCTAACACAATCAAACATGTCTGACCCTCACTACAGCCGCTAACACAATCAAACATGCCTGACCCTCACTTCTAGCCGCAAACACAATCAAACATAAATGGCCCTCGCTACAGCTGCTGACACAATCAAACATGCCTGAACCTCACTGCAGCCTCTAACACAATCAAACATGCCTGAACCTCACTACAGCCGCGAACACAAGCAAACATGCCTGACCCTCACTACAGCCGCTAACACAATCAAAGTTGCCTGAACCTCACTACAGCTGCTAACACAATCAAACATGCCTGACCCTCACTACAGCCTCGAAAACAATCAAACATACCTGACCATCACTTTAGCCGCTAACACAATCAAACATAAATGAACCTCACTACAGCCGCTAACACAATCAAACATGCCTGACCCTCACTTCTGCCTCGAGCACAATCAAACATGCCTGACCCTCACTACAGCCTCGAACACAATCAAACATGCCTGTCCCTCACAACAGACGCTAACACAATCAAACATGCCTGACACACACTACAGCCGCTAACACAATCAAACATGACGCACCCTCACTACAGCCTCTAACACAATCAAACATGCCTGATCCTCACTACAGCCTCGACCACAATCAAATATGCCTGACCCTCACTACAGCCTCTAACACAATCAAACATGCCTGACCCTCACTACAGCCTCGAACACAATCAAACATCCCTGACACTCACTACAGCCTCGAACACAATCAAACATGCCTGATCCTCACCACAGCCGCAAACACAATCAAACATGCCTGACCTTCACTACAGCTGCTACAACAATCAAACATGCCTGACCCTCACTACAGCCTCGAACACAATCAAACATGCCTGATCCTCACTACAGCCGCTAACACAGTCAAAAATGCCTGACCCTCACTATAGCCTCGAACACAATCAAACATGCATGACCCACACTACAGCCGCTAATACAATCGAACATGTCTGAATCTTACTACAGCAGCTAACACAATCAAACATGCCTGACCCTCACTACAACTGCTAACACAATCAAACATGCCTGACCCTCACTACAGCCTCGAAAACTATCAAACATGCCTGACCCTCACTGCAGCCTCGAACACATTCAAACATTCCTGACCCTCACTACAGCCGCTAACACTATCAAACATGCCTGACCCTCCCTACAGCCTCGAACACAATCAAACATGCTTGACCCTCACTACAGCCGCTAACACAATCAAACATGCCTGACCCTCACTACTGCCTCTAGCGCAATCAGACATGCCTGACCCTCACGACAGCCGCTAACACAATCAAACATGCCTGACCCTCACTACAGCCTCGAACACAATCAAACATGCCTGACCTTCACAACAGCCTCGAACACAATCAAACATGCCTGACCCTCACTACAGCCTCGAACACAATCAAACATGCCTGACCCTCACTACAGCCTCGAAAACAATCAAACATGCCTGACCCTCACTACTGCCTCGAACACAATCAAACATGCCTGATCCTCACTACTGCCGCTAACACAATCAAACATGCCTGACCCTCACTACAGCTGCTAACACAATCAGACATGCCTAACCCTCACTACAGCCTCGAACACAATCAAACATGCCTGCTCCTCACTACAGCCGCTAACCCAGTCAAAAATGCCTGACCCTCACTACAGCCTCGAACACAATCAAACATGCCTGACCCACACTACAGCCGCTAATACAATCAAACATGTCTGAATCTTACTACAGCTGCTAACACAATCAAACATGCCTGACCCTCACTACAGCCTCGAACACAATCAAACATCCCTGACCCTCACTACAGCCGCGAACACAGTCAAAAATGCCTGACCCTCACTACAGCCTCGAACACAATCAAACATGCCTGACCCACACTACAGCCGCTAACACAATCAAACATGTCTGACCCTCACTACAGCCGCTAACACAATCAAACATGCCTGACCCTCACTTCTAGCCGCAAACACAATCAAACATAAATGGCCCTCGCTACAGCTGCTGACACAATCAAACATGCCTGAACCTCACTGCAGCCTCTAACACAATCAAACATGCCTGAACCTCACTACAGCCGCGAACACAAGCAAACATGCCTGACCCTCACTACAGCCGCTAACACAATCAAAGTTGCCTGAAACTCACTACAGCTGCTAACACAATCAAACATGCCTGACCCTCACTACAGCCTCGAAAACAATCAAACATACCTGACCATCACTTTAGCCGCTAACACAATCAAACATAAATGAACCTCACTACAGCCGCTAACACAATCAAACATGCCTGACCCTCACTTCTGCCTCGAGCACAATCAAACATGCCTGACCCTCACTACAGCCTCGAACACAATCAAACATGCCTGTCCCTCACAACAGACGCTAACACAATCAAACATGCCTGACACACACTACAGCCGCTAACACAATCAAACATGACGCACCCTCACTACAGCCTCTAACACAATCAAACATGCCTGATCCTCACTACAGCCTCGACCACAATCAAATATGCCTGACCCTCACTACAGCCTCTAACACAATCAAACATGCCTGACCCTCACTACAGCCTCGAACACAATCAAACATCCCTGACACTCACTACAGCCTCGAACACAATCAAACATGCCTGACCCTCACTACAGCCGCTAAAACAATCAAACATGCCTGACCCTCACTACAGTCTCGAAGACAATCAAACATGCCTGACCCTCACTACAGCCACTAGCACAATCAAACATGCCTGACCCTCACTACAGCCTCAAACACAATCAAACATGCCTGACCCTCACTACAGCTTCTTAGCACAATCAAACATGCCTGACCCTGACTAAAGCCTCCAACACAATCAAGCATGCCTGATCCTCACGACAGCCGCTAACACAATCAAACATGCCTGACCCTCACTACAGCTGCCAACACAATCAAACATGCCTGACCCTCACTACAGCCTCGAACACAATCAAAAATGCCTGACCCTCAGTACTGCTTCGAACACATTCAAACATGCCTGACCCTTACTACAGCCGCTAACACAATCAAACATGCCTGACCCTTACTCCACCCGCTAACACAATCAAACATGCCTGAGCCTCAGTACAGCCTCGAACACAATCAAACATGCCTGACCCTCAATACAGCCTCGAACACAATCAAACATGCCGGATCCTCACTACAGCCTCTAACACAATTATACATGCCTGACCCTCACTACAGCCTCGAACACAATCAAACATGCCTGACCCTCACTACAGCCTCAAACACAATCAAACATGCCTGACCCTCACTACTGCCTCGAACACAATCAAACATGCCTGATCCTCACTACAGCCGCTAACACAATCAAACATGCCTGACCCTCACTACAGCCTCGAACACAATCAAACATGCCTGCTCCTCACTACAGCCGCTAACCCACTCAAAAATGCCTGACCCTCACTACAGCCTCGAACACAATCAAACATGTCTGACCCTCACTACAGCCGCTAACACAATCAAACATGCCTGACCCTCACTTCTAGCCGCAAACACAATCAAACATAAATGGCCCTCACTACAGCTGCTGACACAATCAAACATGCCTGAACCTCACTACAGCCTCTAACACAATCAAACATGCCTGAACCTCACTACAGCCGCGAACAAAAGCAAACATGCCTGACCCTCACTACAGCCGCTAACACAATCAAAGTTGCCTGACCCTCACTACAGCTGCTAACACAATCAAACATGCCTGACCCTCACTACAGCCTCGAACACAATCAAACATACCTCACCATCACTATAGCCGCTAACACAATCAAACATAAATGAACCTCACTACAGCCGCTAACACAATCAAACATGCCTGACCCTCACTTCCGCCTCGAGCAGAATCAAACATGCCTGACCCTCATTACAGCCTCGAACACAATCAAACATGACTGTCCCTCGCAACAGACGCTAACAAAATCAATCATGCCTGACACACACTACAGCCGCTAACACAATCAAACATGACGCACCCTCACTACAGCCTCTAACACAATCAAACATGCCTGATCCTCACTACAGCCTCGACCACAATCAAATATGCCTGATCCTCACTACAGCCTCGAACACAATCAGACATCCCTGACACTCACTACAGCCTCGAACACAATCAAACATGCCTGACCCTCACTACAGCCGCTAAAACAATCAAACATGCCTGACCCTCACTACAGTCTCGAAGACAATCAAACATGCCTGACCCTCACTACAGCCACTAGCACAATCAAACATGCCTGACCCTCACTACAGCCTCAAACACAATCAAACATGCCTGACCCTCACTACAGCTTCTTAGCACAATCAAACATGCCTGACCCTGACTACAGCCTCCAACACAATCAAGCATGCCTGATCCTCACGACAGCCGCTAACACAATCAAACATGCCTGACCCTCACTACAGCTGCCAACACAATCAAACATGCCTGACCCTCACTACAGCCTCGAACACAATCAAAAATGCCGGACCCTCAGTACTGCTTCGAACACAGTCATACATGCCTGACCCTTACTACAGCCGCTCACACAATCAAACATGCCTGACCCTTACTACACCCGCTAACACAATCAAACATGCCTGAGCCTCACTACAGCCTCGAACACAATCAAACATGCCTGACCCTCACTACAGCCTCGAACACAATTAAACATGCCTGACCCTCTCTACAGCCTCGAACACAATCAAACATGCCTGACCCTCACTACAGCCTCAAACACAATCAAACATGCCTAACCCTCACTACTGCCTCGAACACAATCAAACATGCCTGATCCTCACTAGAGCCGCTAACACAATCAAACATGCCTGACCCTCACTACAGCTGCTAACACAATCAAACATGCCTCACCCTCACTACAGCCTCGAACACAATCAAACCTGCCTGATCCTCACTACTGCCGCGAACACAGTCAAAAATGCCTTACCCTCACTACAGCCTCGAACACAATCAAACATGCCTGACCCACACTTCAGCCGCTAATACAATAAAACATGTCTGAATCTTACTACAGCAGCTAACACAATCAAACATGCCTGACCCTCACTACAGCTGCTAACACAATCAGACATCCCTGACCCGCACTACAGCCACGAACACAGTCAAAAATGCCTGACACTCACTACAGCCTAAAACACAATCAAACATGCCTGACCCACACTACAGCCGCTAACAGAATCAAACATGTCTGACCCTCACTGCAGCCGCTAACACAATCAAACATGCCTGACCCTCACTACAGCCGCGAACAAAAACAAACATGCCTGACCCTCACTACAGCCGCTAACACAATCAAAGTTGCCTGACCATGACTACAGCTGCTAACACAATCAAACATGCCTGACCCTCACTACAGCCTCGAACACAACCAAACATGCCTGACCATCACTATAGCCGCAAACACAATCAAACATAAATGGCCCTCGCTACAGTCGCTGACACAATCAAACATGCCTGAACCTCACTACAGCCTCTAACACAATCAAACATGCCTGAACCCCACTACAGCCGCGAACACAAACAAACATGCCTGACCCTCCTACAGCCGCTAACACAATCAAAGTTGTCTGACCCTCACTACAGCTGCTAACACAATCAAACATGACTGACTCTCACTACAGCCTCGAACACAATCAAACATACCTGACCATCACTATAGCCGCTAACACAATCAAACATAAATGAACCTCACTACAGCCGCTAACACAATCAAACATGCCTGACCCTCACTGCAGCCTGAAACACAATCAAACTTGCCTAAACCTCACTACAGCCTCGAACACAATCAAACATGCCTGACACTCACTACTGCCTCTAACACAATCAAACATGCCTGACCCTCACTACTGCCTCGAACACAATCAAACATGCCTGATCCTCACTACTGCCGCTAACACAATCAAACATGCCTGACCCTCACTACAGCTGCTAACACAATCAGACATGCCTAACCCTCACTACAGCCTCGAACACAATCAAACATGCCTGCTCCTCACTACAGCCGCTAACCCAGTCAAAAATGCCTGACCCTCACTACAGCCTCGAACACAATCAAACATGCCTGACCCACACGACAGCCGCTAATACAATCAAACATGTCTGAATCTTACTACAGCTGCTAACACAATCAAACATGCCTGACCCTCACTACAGCCTCGAACACAATCAAACATCCCTGACCCTCACTACAGCCGCGAACACAGTCAAAAATGCCTGACCCTCACTACAGCCTCGAACACAATCAAACATGCCTGACCCACACTACAGCCGCTAACACAATCAAACATGTCTGACCCTCACTACAGCCGCTAACACAATCAAACATGCCTGACCCTCACTTCTAGCCGCAAACACAATCAAACATAAATGGCCCTCGCTACAGCTGCTGACACAATCAAACATGCCTGAACCTCACTGCAGCCTCTAACACAATCAAACATGCCTGAACCTCACTACAGCCGCGAACACAAGCAAACATGCCTGACCCTCACTACAGCCGCTAACACAATCAAAGTTGCCTGACCCTCACTACAGCTGCTAACACAATCAAACATGCCTGACCCTCACTACAGCCTCGAAAACAATCAAACATACCTGACCATCACTTTAGCCGCTAACACAATCAAACATAAATGAACCTCACTACAGCCGCTAACACAATCAAACATGCCTGACCCTCACTTCTGCCTCGAGCACAATCAAACATGCCTGACCCTCACTACAGCCTCGAACACAATCAAACATGCCTGTCCCTCACAACAGACGCTAACACAATCAAACATGCCTGACACACACTACAGCCGCTAACACAATCAAACATGACGCACCCTCACTACAGCCTCTAACACAATCAAACATGCCTGATCCTCACTACAGCCTCGACCACAATCAAATATGCCTGACCCTCACTACAGCCTCTAACACAATCAAACATGCCTGACCCTCACTACAGCCTCGAACACAATCAAACATCCCTGACACTCACTACAGCCTCGAACACAATCAAACATGCCTGACCCTCACTACAGCCGCTAAAACAATCAAACATGCCTGACCCTCACTACAGTCTCGAAGACAATCAAACATGCCTGACCCTCACTACAGCCACTAGCACAATCAAACATGCCTGACCCTCACTACAGCCTCAAACACAATCAAACATGCCTGACCCTCACTACAGCTTCTTAGCACAATCAAACATGCCTGACCCTGACTAAAGCCTCCACCACAATCAAGCATGCCTGATCCTCACGACAGCCGCTAACACAATCAAACATGCCTGACCCTCACTACAGCTGCCAACACAATCAAACATGCCTGACCCTCACTACAGCCTCGAACACAATCAAAAATGCCTGACCCTCAGTACTGCTTCGAACACATTCAAACATGCCTGACCCTTACTACAGCCGCTAACACAATCAAACATGCCTGACCCTTACTCCACCCGCTAACACAATCAAACATGCCTGAGCCTCAGTACAGCCTCGAACACAATCAAACATGCCTGACCCTCAATACAGCCTCGAACACAATCAAACATGCCGGATCCTCACTACAGCCTCTAACACAATTATACATGCCTGACCCTCACTACAGCCTCGAACACAATCAAACATGCCTGACCCTCACTACAGCCTCAAACACAATCAAACATGCCTGACCCTCACTACTGCCTCGAACACAATCAAACATGCCTGATCCTCACTACAGCCGCTAACACAATCAAACATGCCTGACCCTCACTACAGCCTCGAACACAATCAAACATGCCTGCTCCTCACTACAGCCGCTAACCCACTCAAAAATGCCTGACCCTCACTACAGCCTCGAACACAATCAAACATGTCTGACCCTCACTACAGCCGCTAACACAATCAAACATGCCTGACCCTCACTTCTAGCCGCAAACACAATCAAACATAAATGGCCCTCACTACAGCTGCTGACACAATCAAACATGCCTGAACCTCACTACAGCCTCTAACACAATCAAACATGCCTGAACCTCACTACAGCCGCGAACAAAAGCAAACATGCCTGACCCTCACTACAGCCGCTAACACAATCAAAGTTGCCTGACCCTCACTACAGCTGCTAACACAATCAAACATGCCTGACCCTCACTACAGCCTCGAACACAATCAAACATACCTCACCATCACTATAGCCGCTAACACAATCAAACATAAATGAACCTCACTACAGCCGCTAACACAATCAAACATGCCTGACCCTCACTTCTGCCTCGAGCAGAATCAAACATGCCTGACCCTCACTACAGCCTCGAACACAATCAAACATGACTGTCCCTCACAACAGACGCTAACAAAATCAATCATGCCTGACACACACTACAGCCGCTAACACAATCAAACATGACGCACCCTCACTACAGCCTCTAACACAATCAAACATGCCTGATCCTCACTACAGCCTCGACCACAATCAAATATGCCTGATCCTCACTACAGCCTCTAACACAATCAAACATGCCTGACCCTCACTACAGCCTCGAACACAATCAGACATCCCTGACACTCACTACAGCCTCGAACACAATCAAACATGCCTGACCCTCACTACAGCCGCTAAAACAATCAAACATGCCTGACCCTCACTACAGTCTCGAAGACAATCAAACATGCCTGACCCTCACTACAGCCACTAGCACAATCAAACATGCCTGACCCTCACTACAGCCTCAAACACAATCAAACATGCCTGACCCTCACTACAGCTTCTTAGCACAATCAAACATGCCTGACCCTGACTACAGCCTCCAACACAATCAAGCATGCCTGATCCTCACGACAGCCGCTAACACAATCAAACATGCCTGACCCTCACTACAGCTGCCAACACAATCAAACATGCCTGACCCTCACTACAGCCTCGAACACAATCAAAAATGCCGGACCCTCAGTACTGCTTCGAACACAGTCATACATGCCTGACCCTTACTACAGCCGCTCACACAATCAAACATGCCTGACCCTTACTACACCCGCTAACACAATCAAACATGCCTGAGCCTCACTACAGCCTCGAACACAATCAAACATGCCTGACCCTCAATACAGCCTCGAACACAATCAAACATGCCGGACCCTCACTACAGCCTCGAACACAATTAAACATGCCTGACCCTCTCTACAGCCTCGAACACAATCAAACATGCCTGACCCTCACTACAGCCTCAAAAACAATCAAACATGCCTAACCCTCACTACTGCCTCGAACACAATCAAACATGCCTGATCCTCACTAGAGCCGCTAACACAATCAAACATGCCTGACCCTCACTACAGCTGCTAACACAATCAAACATGCCTCACCCTCACTACAGCCTCGAACACAATCAAACCTGCCTGATCCTCACTACTGCCGCGAACACAGTCAAAAATGCCTTACCCTCACTACAGCCTCGAACACAATCAAACATGCCTGACCCACACTTCAGCCGCTAATACAATAAAACATGTCTGAATCTTACTACAGCAGCTAACACAATCAAACATGCCTGACCCTCACTACAGCTGCTAACACAATCAGACATCCCTGACCCGCACTACAGCCACGAACACAGTCAAAAATGCCTGACACTCACTACAGCCTAAAACACAATCAAACATGCCTGACCCACACTACAGCCGCTAACAGAATCAAACATGTCTGACCCTCACTGCAGCCGCTAACACAATCAAACATGCCTGACCCTCACTACAGCCGCGAACAAAAACAAACATGCCTGACCCTCACTACAGCCGCTAACACAATCAAAGTTGCCTGACCATGACTACAGCTGCTAACACAATCAAACATGCCTGACCCTCACTACAGCCTCGAACACAACCAAACATGCCTGACCATCACTATAGCCGCAAACACAATCAAACATAAATGGCCCTCGCTACAGTCGCTGACACAATCAAACATGCCTGAACCTCACTACAGCCTCTAACACAATCAAACATGCCTGAACCCCACTACAGCCGCGAACACAAACAAACATGCCTGACCCTCCTACAGCCGCTAACACAATCAAAGTTGTCTGACCCTCACTACAGCTGCTAACACAATCAAACATGACTGACTCTCACTACAGCCTCGAACACAATCAAACATACCTGACCATCACTATAGCCGCTAACACAATCAAACATAAATGAACCTCACTACAGCCGCTAACACAATCAAACATGCCTGACCCTCACTGCAGCCTGAAACACAATCAAACTTGCCTAAACCTCACTACAGCCTCGAACACAATCAAACATGCCTGACACTCACTACTGCCTCTAACACAATCAAACATGCCTGACCCTCACTTCTGTCTCGAGCACAATCAAACATGCCTGACCCTCACTACAGCCTCGAACACAATCAAACATGCCTGTCCCTTCAAACAGCCGCTAACACAATCAAACATGCCTGACCCTCACTACAGCCGCTAACACAATCAAACATGCCGGACCCTCACTACAGCCTCTAACACAATCAAACATGCCTGACCCTCACTACAGCCTCAAACACAATCATACATGCCTGACACTCACTACAGCCTCTAACACTTTCAAACATGCCTGACCCTCACTACAGCCTCGAACACAATCAAACATGCCTGACCCTCACTACGGCCCCGAACACAATCAAACATGCCTGACCCTCACTACAGCCTCGAACACAATCAAACATGCCTGACCCTCACTACAGCCTTGAACACAATCAAACATGCCTGACCCTCACTACAGCGTCAAACACAATCAAACATGCCTGACCCTCACTGCTGCCTCGAACACAATCAAACATGCCTGATCCTCACTACAGCCGCTAACACAATCAAACATGCCTGACCCTCACTACAGCCTCGAACACAATCAAACATGCCTGACCCTCACTACAGCCTCGAACACAATCAAACATGCCTGACCCACACTACAGCCGCTAATACAATCAAACATGTTTGAATCTTACTACAGCCGCTAGCACTATCAAACATGCCTGACCCTCACTACAGCTGCTAACACAATCAAACATGCCTGACCCTCACTACAGCCTCGAACACAATCAAACATGCCTGACCCACACTACAGCAGCTAACACAATCAAACATGCCTGACCCTCACTACAGCTGCTAACACAATCAAACATGCCTGACCCTCACTACAGCCTCGAACACAATCAAACATCCCTGACCCGCACTACAGCCACGAACACTGTCAAAAATGCCAGACACTCTCTACAGCCGCTAGCACAATCAAACATGCCTGACCCACACTACAGCCGCTAACACAATCAAACATGTCTGACCCTCACTACAGCCGCTAACAGAATCAAACATGCCTGACCCTCGCTACAGCCTCGAACACAATCAAACATGACTGACCCTCACTACAGCTGCTAACACAATCAAACATGCCTGAACCTCAGTGCAGCCTCTAACACAATCAAACATGCCTGAACCTCACTACAGCCACGAACACAAGCAAACATGCCTGACCCTCACTACAGCCGCTAACACAATCAAAGTTGCCTGACCCTCACTACAGCTGCTAACACAATCAAACATGCCTGACCCTCACTACAGCCTCGAACACAATCAAACATACCTGACCATCACTTTAGCCGCTAACACAATCAAACATAAATGAACCTCACTACAGTCGCTAACACAATCAAACATGCCTGACCCTCACTTCTGCCTCGAGCACAATCAAACATGCCTGACCCTCACTACAGCCTTGAACACAATCAAACATGCCTGTCCCTCACAACAGACGCTAACACAATCAAACATGACGTACACTCACTACAGCCTCTAACACAATCAAACATGCCTGATCCTCACTACAGCCTCGACCACAATCAAATATGCCTGACCCTCACTACAGCCTCTAACACAATCAAACATGCCTGACCCTCACTACAGCCTCGAACACAATCAAACATCCCTGACACTCACTACAGCCTCGAACACAATCAAACATGCCTGACCCTCACTACAGCCGGTAAAACAATCAAACATGCCTGACCCTCACTACAGTCTCGAAGACAATCAAACATGCCTGACCCTCACTACTGCCACTAGCACAATCAAACATGCCTGACCCTCACTACAGCCTCAAACACAATCAAACATGCCTGACCCTCACTACAGCTTCTTAGCACAATCAAACATGCCTGACCCTGACTAAAGCCTCCAACACAATCAAGCATGCCTGATCCTCACGACAGCCGCTAACACAATCAAACATGCCTGACCCTCACTACAGCTGCCAACACAATCAAACATGCCTGACCCTCATATAGCCTCGAACACAATCAAAAATGCCTGACCCTCCGTACTGCTTCGAACACAGTCAAACATGCCTGACCCTTACTACAGCCGCTAACACAATCAAACATGCCTGACCCTTACTACACCCGCTAACACAATCAAACATGCCTGAGCCTCACTACAGCCTCGAACACAATCAAACATGCCTGACCCTCAATACAGCCTCGAACACAATCAAACATGCAGTACCCTCACTACAGCCTCTAACACAATTAAACATGCCTGACCCTCACTACAGCCTCGAACACAATCAAACATGCCTGACCCTCACTACAGCCTCAAACACAATCAAACATGCCTGACCCTCACTACTGCCTCGAACACAATCAAACATGCCTGATCCTCACTACAGCCGCTAACACAATCAAACATGCCTGACCCTCACTACAGCCTCGAACACAATCAAACATGCCTGCTCCTCACTACAGCCGCTAACCCAGTCAAAAATGCCTGACCCTCACTACAGCCTCGAACACAATCAAACATGTCTGACCCTCACTACAGCCGCTAACACAATCAAACATGCCTGACCCTCACTTCTAGCCGCAAACACAATCAAACATAAATGGCCCTCGCTACAGCTGCTGACACAATCAAACATGACTGAACCTCACTACAGCCTCTAACACAATCAAACATGCCTGAACCTCACTACAGCCGCGAACACAAGCAAACATGCCTGACCCACACTACGGCCGCTAATACAATCAAACATGTCTGAATCTTACTACAGCAGCTAACACAATCAAACATGTCTGACCCTCACTACAGCTGCTAACACAATCAGACATCCCTGACCCGCACTACAGCCACGAACACAGTCAAAAATGCCTGACACTCACTACAGCCTAAAACACAATCAAACATGCCTGACCCACACTACAGCCGCTAACACAATCAAACATGTCTGACCCTCACTGCAGCCGCTAACACAATCAAACATGCCTGACCCTCACTACAGCCGCGAACAAAAACAAACATGCCTGACCCTCGCTACAGCCGCTAACACAATCAAAGTTGCCTGACCATGACTACAGCTGCTAACACAATCAAACATGCCTGACCCTCACTACAGCCTCGAACACAACCAAACATGCCTGACCATCACTATAGCCGCAAACACAATCAAACATAAATGGCCCTCACTACAGCCGCTGACACAATCAAACATGCCTGAACCTCACTACAGCCTCTAACACAATCAAACATGCCTGAACCCCACTACAGCCGCGAACACAAACAAACATGCCTGACCCTCCTACAGCCGCTAACACAATCAAAGTTGTCTGACCCTCACTACAGCTGCTAACACAATCAAACATGACTGACTCTCACTACAGCCTCGAACACAATCAAACATACCTGACCATCACTATAGCCGCTAACACAATCAAACATAAATGAACCTCACTACAGCCGCTAACACAATCAAACATGCCTGACCCTCACTACAGCCTGAAACACAATCAAACTTGCCTAAACCTCACTACAGCCTCGAACACAATCAAACATGCCTGACACTCACTACTGCCTCTAACACAATCAAACATGCCTGACCCTCACTTCTGCCTCGAGCACATTCAAACATGCCTGACCCTCACTACAGCCTCAAACACAATCAAACATGCCTGTCCCTCACAACAGCCGCTAACACAATCAAACATGCCTGACCCTCACTACAGCCGCTAACACAATCAAACATGCCGGACCCTCACTACAGCCTCTAACACAATCAAACATGCCTGACCCTCACTACAGCCACAAACACAATCATACATGCCTGACACTCACTACAGCCACTAACACTTTCAAACATGCCTGACCCTCACTACAGCCTCGAACACAATCAAACATGCCTGACCCTCACTACGGCCTCGAACACAATCAAACATGCCTGACCCTCACTACAGCCTCGAACACAATCAAACATGCCTGACCCTCAATACAGCCTTGAACACAATCAAACATGCCTGACCCTCACTACAGCCTCAAACACAATCAAACATGCCTGACCCTCACTACTGCCTCGAACACAATCAAACATGCCTGATCCTCACTACAGCCGCTAACACAATCAAACATGCCTGACCCTCACTACAGCCTCGAACACAATCAAACATGCCTGACCCTCACTACAGCCTCGAACACAATCAAACATGCCTGACCCACACTACAGCCGCTAATACAATCAAACATGTCTGAATCTTACTACAGCCGCTAGCACAATCAAACATGCCTGACCCTCACTACAGCTGCTAACACAATCAAACATGCCTGACCCTCACAACAGCCTCGAACACAATCAAACATGCCTGACCCACACTACAGCCGCTAATACAATCAAACATGTCTGAATCTTACTACAGCAGCTAACACAATCAAACATGCCTGACCCTCACTACAGCTGCTAACACAATCAAACATGCCTGACCCTCACTACAGCTTCGAACACAATCAAACATCCCTGACCCGCATTACAGCCACGAACACAGTCAAAAAAGCCTGACACTCACTACAGCCTAATACACAATCAAACATGCCTGACCCACACTACAGCCGCTAACACAATCAAACATGTCTGACCCTCACTACAGCCGCTAACACAATCAAACATGCCTGACCCTCACTACAGCCGCGAACAAAAACAAACATGCCTGACCCTCACTACAGCCGCTAAAACAATCAAAGTTGCCTGATCATGACTACAGCTGCTAACACAATCAAACATGCCTGACCCTCACTACAGCCTCGAACACAACCAAGCATGCCTGACCATCACTATAGCCGCAAACACAATCAAACATAAATGGCCCTCGCTACAGCCGCTGACACAATCAAACATGCCTGAACCTCACTACAGCCTCTAACACAATCAAACATGCCTGAACCCCACTACAGCCGCGAACACAAACAAACATGCCTGACCCTCAATACCGCCGCCAACACAATCAAAGTTGTCTGACCCTCACTACAGCTGCTAACACAATCAAACATGTTTGAATCTTACTACAGCCGCTAGCACTATCAAACATGCCTGACCCTCACTACAGCTGCTAACACAATCAAACATGCCTGACCCTCACTACAGCCTCGAACACAATCAAACATGCCTGACCCACACTACAGCAGCTAACACAATCAAACATGCCTGACCCTCACTACAGCTGCTAACACAATCAAACATGCCTGACCCTCACTACAGCCTCGAACACAATCAAACATCCCTGACCCGCACTACAGCCACGAACACTGTCAAAAATGCCAGACACTCTCTACAGCCGCTAGCACAATCAAACATGCCTGACCCACACTACAGCCGCTAACACAATCAAACATGTCTGACCCTCACTACAGCCGCTAACAGAATCAAACATGCCTGACCCTCGCTACAGCCTCGAACACAATCAAACATGACTGACCCTCACTACAGCTGCTAACACAATCAAACATGCCTGAACCTCAGTGCAGCCTCTAACACAATCAAACATGCCTGAACCTCACTACAGCCACGAACACAAGCAAACATGCCTGACCCTCACTACAGCCGCTAACACAATCAAAGTTGCCTGACCCTCACTACAGCTGCTAACACAATCAAACATGCCTGACCCTCACTACAGCCTCGAACACAATCAAACATACCTGACCATCACTTTAGCCGCTAACACAATCAAACATAAATGAACCTCACTACAGTCGCTAACACAATCAAACATGCCTGACCCTCACTTCTGCCTCGAGCACAATCAAACATGCCTGACCCTCACTACAGCCTTGAACACAATCAAACATGCCTGTCCCTCACAACAGACGCTAACACAATCAAACATGACGTACCCTCACTACAGCCTCTAACACAATCAAACATGCCTGATCCTCACTACAGCCTCGACCACAATCAAATATGCCTGACCCTCACTACAGCCTCTAACACAATCAAACATGCCTGACCCTCACTACAGCCTCGAACACAATCAAACATCCCTGACACTCACTACAGCCTCGAACACAATCAAACATGCCTGACCCTCACTACAGCCGGTAAAACAATCAAACATGCCTGACCCTCACTACAGTCTCGAAGACAATCAAACATGCCTGACCCTCACTACTGCCACTAGCACAATCAAACATGCCTGACCCTCACTACAGCCTCAAACACAATCAAACATGCCTGACCCTCACTACAGCTTCTTAGCACAATCAAACATGCCTGACCCTGACTAAAGCCTCCAACACAATCAAGCATGCCTGATCCTCACGACAGCCGCTAACACAATCAAACATGCCTGACCCTCACTACAGCTGCCAACACAATCAAACATGCCTGACCCTCATATAGCCTCGAACACAATCAAAAATGCCTGACCCTCCGTACTGCTTCGAACACAGTCAAACATGCCTGACCCTTACTACAGCCGCTAACACAATCAAACATGCCTGACCCTTACTACACCCGCTAACACAATCAAACATGCCTGAGCCTCACTACAGCCTCGAACACAATCAAACATGCCTGACCCTCAATACAGCCTCGAACACAATCAAACATGCAGTACCCTCACTACAGCCTCTAACACAATTAAACATGCCTGACCCTCACTACAGCCTCGAACACAATCAAACATGCCTGACCCTCACTACAGCCTCAAACACAATCAAACATGCCTGACCCTCACTACTGCCTCGAACACAATCAAACATGCCTGATCCTCACTACAGCCGCTAACACAATCAAACATGCCTGACCCTCACTACAGCCTCGAACACAATCAAACATGCCTGCTCCTCACTACAGCCGCTAACCCAGTCAAAAATGCCTGACCCTCACTACAGCCTCGAACACAATCAAACATGTCTGACCCTCACTACAGCCGCTAACACAATCAAACATGCCTGACCCTCACTTCTAGCCGCAAACACAATCAAACATAAATGGCCCTCGCTACAGCTGCTGACACAATCAAACATGACTGAACCTCACTACAGCCTCTAACACAATCAAACATGCCTGAACCTCACTACAGCCGCGAACACAAGCAAACATGCCTGACCCACACTACGGCCGCTAATACAATCAAACATGTCTGAATCTTACTACAGCAGCTAACACAATCAAACATGTCTGACCCTCACTACAGCTGCTAACACAATCAGACATCCCTGACCCGCACTACAGCCACGAACACAGTCAAAAATGCCTGACACTCACTACAGCCTAAAACACAATCAAACATGCCTGACCCACACTACAGCCGCTAACACAATCAAACATGTCTGACCCTCACTGCAGCCGCTAACACAATCAAACATGCCTGACCCTCACTACAGCCGCGAACAAAAACAAACATGCCTGACCCTCGCTACAGCCGCTAACACAATCAAAGTTGCCTGACCATGACTACAGCTGCTAACACAATCAAACATGCCTGACCCTCACTACAGCCTCGAACACAACCAAACATGCCTGACCATCACTATAGCCGCAAACACAATCAAACATAAATGGCCCTCACTACAGCCGCTGACACAATCAAACATGCCTGAACCTCACTACAGCCTCTAACACAATCAAACATGCCTGAACCCCACTACAGCCGCGAACACAAACAAACATGCCTGACCCTCCTACAGCCGCTAACACAATCAAAGTTGTCTGACCCTCACTACAGCTGCTAACACAATCAAACATGACTGACTCTCACTACAGCCTCGAACACAATCAAACATACCTGACCATCACTATAGCCGCTAACACAATCAAACATAAATGAACCTCACTACAGCCGCTAACACAATCAAACATGCCTGACCCTCACTACAGCCTGAAACACAATCAAACTTGCCTAAACCTCACTACAGCCTCGAACACAATCAAACATGCCTGACACTCACTACTGCCTCTAACACAATCAAACATGCCTGACCCTCACTTCTGCCTCGAGCACATTCAAACATGCCTGACCCTCACTACAGCCTCAAACACAATCAAACATGCCTGTCCCTCACAACAGCCGCTAACACAATCAAACATGCCTGACCCTCACTACAGCCGCTAACACAATCAAACATGCCGGACCCTCACTACAGCCTCTAACACAATCAAACATGCCTGACCCTCACTACAGCCACAAACACAATCATACATGCCTGACACTCACTACAGCCACTAACACTTTCAAACATGCCTGACCCTCACTACAGCCTCGAACACAATCAAACATGCCTGACCCTCACTACGGCCTCGAACACAATCAAACATGCCTGACCCTCACTACAGCCTCGAACACAATCAAACATGCCTGACCCTCAATACAGCCTTGAACACAATCAAACATGCCTGACCCTCACTACAGCCTCAAACACAATCAAACATGCCTGACCCTCACTACTGCCTCGAACACAATCAAACATGCCTGATCCTCACTACAGCCGCTAACACAATCAAACATGCCTGACCCTCACTACAGCCTCGAACACAATCAAACATGCCTGACCCTCACTACAGCCTCGAACACAATCAAACATGCCTGACCCACACTACAGCCGCTAATACAATCAAACATGTCTGAATCTTACTACAGCCGCTAGCACAATCAAACATGCCTGACCCTCACTACAGCTGCTAACACAATCAAACATGCCTGACCCTCACAACAGCCTCGAACACAATCAAACATGCCTGACCCACACTACAGCCGCTAATACAATCAAACATGTCTGAATCTTACTACAGCAGCTAACACAATCAAACATGCCTGACCCTCACTACAGCTGCTAACACAATCAAACATGCCTGACCCTCACTACAGCTTCGAACACAATCAAACATCCCTGACCCGCATTACAGCCACGAACACAGTCAAAAAAGCCTGACACTCACTACAGCCTAATACACAATCAAACATGCCTGACCCACACTACAGCCGCTAACACAATCAAACATGTCTGACCCTCACTACAGCCGCTAACACAATCAAACATGCCTGACCCTCACTACAGCCGCGAACAAAAACAAACATGCCTGACCCTCACTACAGCCGCTAAAACAATCAAAGTTGCCTGATCATGACTACAGCTGCTAACACAATCAAACATGCCTGACCCTCACTACAGCCTCGAACACAACCAAGCATGCCTGACCATCACTATAGCCGCAAACACAATCAAACATAAATGGCCCTCGCTACAGCCGCTGACACAATCAAACATGCCTGAACCTCACTACAGCCTCTAACACAATCAAACATGCCTGAACCCCACTACAGCCGCGAACACAAACAAACATGCCTGACCCTCAATACCGCCGCCAACACAATCAAAGTTGTCTGACCCTCACTACAGCTGCTAACACAATCAAACATGACTGACTCTAACTACAGCCTCGAACACAATCAAACATACCTGACCATCACTATAGCCGCTAACACAATCAAACATAAATGAACCTCACTACAGCCGCTAACACAATCAAACATGCCTGACCCTCACTACAGCCTCTAACACAATCAAACTTGCCTAAACCTCACTACAGCCTCGAACACAATCAAACATGCCTGACATTCACTACTGCCTCTAACACAATCAAACATGCCTGACCCTCACTTCCGCCTCGAGCACAATCAAACATGCCTGACCCTCACTACAGCCTCGAACACAATCAAACATGCCGGACCCTCAGTACAGCCTCTAACACAATCAAACATGCCTGACCCTCACTACAGCCTCAAACACAATCATACATGCCTGACACTCACTACAGCCACTAACACTTTCAAACATGCCTGAACCTCACTACAGCCTCGCACACAATCAAACATGCCTGACCATCGTTACAGCCTCGAATACAATCAAACATGCCTGACCCTCACTACAGCCTCTAGCACAATCAAATATGCCTGACCCTCACTACAGCCTCTAGCACAATCATACATGCCTGACACTCACAACAGCCACTAACCGTTTCAAACATGCCTGACCCTCACTACAGACACTAGCACAATCAAACATGCCTGATCCTCACTACAGCCGCTAACACAATCAAACATGCCTGACCTTCACTACAGTTGCTACAACA
This sequence comes from Isurus oxyrinchus, assembly GCA_026770705.1. Classification (NCBI taxonomy): domain Eukaryota; kingdom Metazoa; phylum Chordata; class Chondrichthyes; order Lamniformes; family Lamnidae; genus Isurus; species Isurus oxyrinchus. Next base: position 453,474 of record JANJGN010000175.1, read on the forward strand.
ATCAAACATGCCTGACCCTCACTAGAGCCTCGAACACAATCAAACATGCCTGACCAAAACTACAGCCGCTAATACAATCAAACATGTCTGAATCATACTACAGCAGCTAACACAATCAAACATGCCTGACCCTCACTACAGCAGCTAACACAATCAAACATGCCTGACCCTCATTACAGCCTCGAAAACTATCAAACATGCCTGACCCTCACTGCAGCCTCGAACACATTCAAACATTCCTGACCCTCACTACAACCGCTAACACTATCAAAAATGCCTGACCCTCCCTACAGCCTCGAACACAATCAAACATGCTTGACCCTCACTACAGCCGCTAACACAATCAAACATGCCTGACCCTCACTACTGCCTCTAGCGCAATCAGACATGCCTGACCCTCACGACAGCCGCTAACGCAATCAAACATGCCTGACCCTCACTACAGCCTCGAACACAATCAAACATGCCTGACCTTCACAACAGCCTCGAACACAATCAAACATGCCTGACCCTCACTACAGCCTCGAACACAATCAAACATGCCTGACCCTCACTACAGCCTCGAACACAATCAAACATGCCTGACCGTCACTACAGCCTCGAACACAATCAAACATGCCTGACCCTCACTACAGCCTTGAACACAATCAAACATGCCTGACCCTCACTACAGCCTCAAACACAATCAAACATGCCTGACCCTCACTACTGCCTCGAACACAATCAAACATGCCTGATCCTCACTACTGCCGCTAACACAATCAAACATGATTGACCCTCACTACAGCTGCTAACACAATCAATCATGCCTGACCCTCACTACAGCCTCGAACACAATCAAACATGCCTGCTCCTCACTACAGCCGCTAACCCAGTCAAAAATGCCTGACCCTCACTACAGCCGCGAACACAATCAAACATGCCTGACCCACACTACAGCCGCTAATACAATCAAACATGTCTGAATCTTACTACAGCTGCTAACACAATCAAACATGCCTGACCCTCACTACAGCCTCGAACACAATCAAACAACCCTGACCCTCACTACAGCCGCGAACACAGTCAAAAATGCCTGACCCTCACTACAGCCTCGAACACAATCAAACATGCCTGACCCACACTACAGCCGCTAACACAATCAAACATGTCTGACCCTCACTACAGCCGCTAACACAATCAAACATGCCTGACCCTCACTTCTAGCCGCAAACACAATCAAACATAAATGGCCCTCGCTACAGCTGCTGACACAATCAAACATGCCTGAACCTCACTGCAGCCTCTAACACAATCAAACATGCCTGAACCTCACTACAGCCGCGAACACAAGCAAACATGCCTGACCCTCACTACAGCCGCTAACACAATCAAAGTTGCCTGACCCTCACTACAGCTGCTAACACAATCAAACATGCCTGACCCTCACTACAGCCTCGAACACAATCAAACATACCTGACCATCACTTTAGCCGCTAACACAATCAAACATAAATGAACCTCACTACAGCCGCTAACACAATCAAACATGCCTGACCCTCACTTCTGCCTCGAGCACAATCAAACATGCCTGACCCTCACTACAGCCTCGAACACAATCAAACATGCCTGTCCCTCACAACAGACGCTAACACAATCAAACATGCCTGACACACACTACAGCCGCTAACACAATCAAACATGACGCACCCTCACTACAGCCTCTAACACATTCAAACATGCCTGATCCTCACTACAGCCTCGACCACAATCAAATATTACTGACCCTCACTACAGCCTCTAACACAATCAAACATGCCTGACCCTCACTACAGCCTCGAACACAATCAAACATCCCTGACACTCACTACAGCCTCGAACACAATCAAACATGCCTGACCCTCACTACAGCCGCTAAAACAATCAAACATGCCTGACCCTCACGACAGTCTCGAAGACAATTAAACTTGCCTGACCCTCACTACAGCCACTAGCACAATCAAACATGCCTGACCCTCACTACAGCCTCAAACACAATCAAACATGCCTGACCCTCACTACAGCTTCTTAGCACAATCAAACATGCCTGACCCTGACTACAGCATCCAACACAATCAAGCATGCCTGATCCTCACGACAGCCGCTAACACAATCAAACATGCCTGACCCTCACTACAGCCTCGAACACAATCAAAAATGCCTGACCCTCAGTACTGCTTCGAACACAGTCAAACATGCCTGAACCTTACTGCAGCCGCTCACACAATCAAACATGCCTGACCCTTACTACACCCGCTAACACAATCAAACATGCCTGAGCCTCACAACAGCCTCGAACACAATCAAACATGCCTGACCCTCAATACAGCCTCGAACACAATCAAACATGCCGGACCCTCACTACAGCCTCTAACACAATTAAACATGCCTGACCCTCACTACAGCCTCGAACACAATCAAACATGCCTGACCCTCACTACAGCCTCAAACACAATCAAACATGCCTGACCCTCACTACTGCCTCGAACACAATCAAACATGCCTGATCCTCACTACAGCCGCTAACACAATCAAACATGCCTGACCCTCACTACAGCTGCTAACACAATCAAACATGCCTGACCCTCACTACAGCCTCGAACACAATCAAACATGCCTGCTCCTCACTACAGCCGCTAACCCAGTCAAAAATGCCTGACCCTCACTACAGCCTCGAACACAATCAAACATGCCTGACCCACACTACAGCCGCTAATACAATCAAACATGTCTGAATCTTACTACAGCTGCTAACACAATCAAACATGCCTGACCCTCACTACAGCCTCGAACACAATCAAACATCCCTGACCCTCACTACAGCCGCGAACACAGTCAAAAATGCCTGACCCTCACTACAGCCTCGAACACAATCAAACATGCCTGACCCACACTACAGCCGCTAACACAATCAAACATGTCTGACCCTCACTACAGCCGCGAACACAATCAAACATGCCTGTACCTCACTTCTAGCCGCAAACACAATCAAACATAAATGGCCCTCGCTACAGCTGCTGACACAATCAAACATGCCTGAAACCTCACTACAGCCTCTAACACAATCAAACATGCCTGACCCTCACTACAGCCTCAAACACAATCATACATGCCTGACACTCACTACAGCCACTAACACTTTCAAACATGCCTGACCCTCACTACAGCCTCGCACACAATCAAACATGCCTGACCATCGTTACAGCCTCGAATACAATCAAACCTGCCTGACCCTCACTACAGCCTCTAGCACAATCAAATATGCCTGACCCTCACTACAGCCTCTAGCACAATCATACATGCCTGACACTCACTACAGCAGATAACACTTTCAAACATGCCTGACCCTCATTACAGACTCTAGCACAATCAAACATGCCTGATCCTCACTACAGCCGCGAACAAAAGCAAACATGCCTGACCCCACTACAGCCACTAACACAATCAAAGTTGCCTGACCATGACTACAGCTGCTAACACAATCAAACATGCCTGACCCTCACTATAGCATCGAACACAACCAAACATGCCTGACCATCACTATAGCCGCAAACACAATCAAACATAAATGGCCCTCGCTACAGCCGCCGACACAATCAAACATGCCTGAACCTCACTACAGCCTCTAACACAATCAAACATGCCTGAACCACACTACAGCCGCGAACACAAATAAACATGCCTGACCCTCACTACCGCCGCTAACACAATCAAAGTTGTCTGACCCTCACTACAGCTGCTAACACAATCAAACATGCCTGACCCTCACTACAGCCTCGAACACAATCAAACATGCCTGACCTTCACAACAGCCTCGAACACAATCAAACATGCCTGACCCTCACTACAGCCTCGAACACAATCAAACATGCCTGACCCTCACTACAGCCTCGAACACAATCAAACATGCCTGACCGTCACTACAGCCTCGAACACAATCAAACATGCCTGACCCTCACTACAGCCTTGAACACAATCAAACATGCCTGACCCTCACTACAGCCTCAAACACAATCAAACATGCCTGACCCTCACTACTGCCTCGAACACAATCAAACATGCCTGATCCTCACTACTGCCGCTAACACAATCAAACATGATTGACCCTCACTACAGCTGCTAACACAATCAAACATGCCTGACCCTCACTACAGCCTCGAACACAATCAAACATGCCTGCTCCTCACTACATCCACTAACCCAGTCAAAAATGCCTGACCCTCACTACAGCCGCGAACACAATCAAACATGCCTGACCCACACTACAGCCGCTAATACAATCAAACATGTCTGAATCTTACTACAGCTGCTAACACAATCAAACATGCCTGACCCTCACTACAGCCTCGAACACAATCAAACAACCCTGACCCTCACTACAGCCGCGAACACAGTCAAAAATGCCTGACCCTCACTACAGCCTCGAACACAATCAAACATGCCTGACCCACACTACAGCTGCTAACACAATCAAACATGTCTGACCCTCACTACAGCCGCTAACACAATCAAACATGCCTGACCCTCACTTCTAGCCGCAAACACAATCAAACATAAATGGCCCTCGCTACAGCTGCTGACACAATCAAACATGCCTGAACCTCACTGCAGCCTCTAACACAATCAAACATGCCTGAACCTCACTACAGCCGCGAACACAAGCAAACATGCCTGACCCTCACTACAGCCGCTAACACAATCAAAGTTGCCTGACCCTCACTACAGCTGCTAACACAATCAAACATGCCTGACCCTCACTACAGCCTCGAACACAATCAAACATACCTGACCATCACTTTAGCCGCTAACACAATCAAACATAAATGAACCTCACTACAGCCGCTAACACAATCAAACATGCCTGACCCTCACTTCTGCCTCGAGCACAATCAAACATGCCTGACCCTCACTACAGCCTCGAACACAATCAAACATGCCTGTCCCTCACAACAGACGCTAACACAATCAAACATGCCTGACACACACTACAGCCGCTAACACAATCAAACATGACGCACCCTCACTACAGCCTCTAACACAATCAAACATGCCTGATCCTCACTACAGCCTCGACCACAATCAAATATTCCTGACCCTCACTACAGCCTCTAACACAATCAAACATGCCTGACCCTCACTACAGCCTCGAACACAATCAAACATCCCTGACACTCACTACAGCTTCGAACACAATCAAACATGCCTGACCCTCACTACAGCCGCTAAAACAATCAAACATGCCTGACCCTCACTACAGTCTCGAAGACAATTAAACTTGCCTGACCCTCACTACAGCCACTAGCACAATCAAACATGCCTGACCCTCACTACAGCCTCAAACACAATCAAACATGCCTGACCCTCACTACAGCTTCTTAGCACAATCAAACATGCCTGACCCTGACTACAGCATCCAACACAATCAAGCATGCCTGATCCTCACGACAGCCGCTAACACAATCAAACATGCCTGACCCTCACTACAGCTGCCAACACAATCAAACATGCCTGACCCTCACTACAGCCTCGAACACAATCAAAAATGCCTGACCCTCAGTACTGCTTCGAACACAGTCAAACATGCCTGAACCTTACTGCAGCCGCTCACACAATCAAACATGCCTGACCCTTACTACACCCGCTAACACAATCAAACATGCCTGAGCCTCACTACAGCCTCGAACACAATCAAACATGCCTGACCCTCAATACAGCCTAGAACACAATCAAACATGCCGGACCCTCACTACAGCCTCTAACACAATTAAACATGCCTGACCCTCACTACAGCCTCGAACACAATCAAAGATGCCTGACCCTCACTACAGCCTCAAACACAATCAAACATGCCTGACCCTCACTACTGCCTCGAACACAATCAAACATGCCTGATCCTCACTACAGCCGCTAACACAATCAAACATGCCTGCTCCTCACTACAGCCGCTAACCCAGTCAAAAATGCCTGACCCTCACTACAGCCTCGAACACAATCAAACATGCCTGACCCACACTACAGCCGCTAATACAATCAAACATGTCTGAATCTTACTACAGCTGCTAACACAATCAAACATGCCTGACCCTCACTACAGCCTCGAACACAATCAAACATCCCTGACCCTCACTACAGCCGCGAACACAGTCAAAAATGCCTGACCCTCACTACAGCCTCGAACACAATCAAACATGCCTGACCCACACTACAGCCGCTAACACAATCAAACATGTCTGACCCTCACTACAGCCGCGAACACAATCAAACATGCCTGACCCTCACTTCTAGCCGCAAACACAATCAAACATAAATGGCCCTCGCTACAGCTGCTGACACAATCAAACATGCCTGAAACCTCACTACAGCCTCTAACACAATCAAACATGCCTGACCCTCACTACAGCCTCAAACACAATCATACATGCCTGACACTCACTGCAGCCACTAACACTTTCAAACATGCCTGACCCTCATTACAGACTCTAGCACAATCAAACATGCCTGATCCTCACTACAGCCGCGAACAAAAGCAAACATGCCTGACCCCACTAAAGCCACTAACACAATCAAAGTTGCCTGACCATGACTACAGCTGCTAACACAATCAAACATGCCGGACCCTCACTATAGCATCGAACACAACCAAACATGCCTGACCATCACTATAGCCGCAAACACAATCAAACATAAATGGCCCTCGCTACAGCCGCCGACACAATCAAACATGCCTGAACCTCACTACAGCCTCTAACACAATCAAACATGCCTGAACCCCACTACAGCCGCGAACACAAATAAACATGCCTGACCCTCACTACCGCCGCTAACACAATCAAAGTTGTCTGACCCTCACTACAGCCTCGAACACAATCAAACATGCCTGACCGACACTACAGCCGCTAATACAATCAAACATGTCTGAATCTTACTACAGCAGCTAACACAATCAAACATGCTTGACCCTCACTACAGCTGCTAACACAATCAAACATGCCTGACCCTCACTACAGCCTCGAACACAATCAAACATCCCTGACCCGCACTACAGCCACGAACACAGTCAAAAATGCCTGACACTCACTACAGCCTAAATCACAATCAAACATGCCTGACCCACACTACAGCCGCTAACACAATCAAACATGTCTTACCCTCACTACAGCCTCTAACACAATCAAACATGCCGGAACCCCACTACAGCCGCGAACACAAACAAACATGCCTGACCCTCCTCCAGCCGCTAACACAATCAAAGTTGTCTGACCCTCACTACAGCTGCTAACACAATCAAACATGACTGACTGTCACTACAGCCTCGAACACAATCAAACATACCTGACCATCACTATAGCCGCTAACACAATCAAACATAAATGAACCTCACTACAGCCGCTAACACAATCAAACATGCCTGACCCTCACTACAGCCTGAAACACAATCAAACTTGCCTAAACCTCACTACAGCCTCGAACACAATTAAACATGCCTGACACTCACTACTGCCTCTAACACAATCAAACATGCCTGACCCTCACTTCTGCCTCGAGCACAATCAAACATGCCTGACCCTCACTACAGCCTCGAACACAATCAAACATGCCTGTCCCTCACAACAGCCGCTAACACAATCAAACATGCCTGACCCTCACTACAGCCGCTAACACAATCAAACATGCCGGACCCTCACTACAGCCTCTAACACAATCAAACATGCCTGACCCTCACTACAGCCTCAAACACAATCATACATGCCTGACACTCACTACACCAACTAACACTTTCAAACATGCCTGAATCTCACTACAGCCTCGCACACAATCAAACATGCCTGACCATCGTTACAGCCTCGAATACAATCAAACATGCCTGACCCTCACTACAGCCTCTAGCACAATCAAATATGCCTGACCCTCACTACAGCCTCTAGCACAATCATACATGCCTGACACTCACTATAGCCACTAAAACTTTCAAACATGCCTGACCCTCACTACAGACTCTTGCACAATCAAACATGCCTGATCCTCACTACAGCCGCTAACAAAATCAAACATGCCTGACCTTCACTACAGCTGCTACAACAATCAAACATGCCTGACCCTCACTACAGCCTCGAACACAATCAAACATGCCTGATCCTCACTACAGCCGCTAACACAGTCAAAAATGCCTGACCCTCACTACAGCCTCGAACACAATCAAACATGCCTGACCCACACTACAGCTGCTAATACAATCAAACATGTCTGAATCTTACTACAGCAGCTAACACAATCAAACATGCCTGACCCTCACTACAGCTGCTAACACAATCAAACATGCCTGACCCTCACTACAGCCTCGAAAACTATCAAACATGCCTGACCCTCACTGCAGCCTCGAACACAATCAAACATACCTGACCATCACTATAGCCGCTAACACAATCAAACATAAATGAACCTCACTACAGCCGCTAACACAATCAAACATGCCTGACCCTCACTACAGCCTGAAACACAATCAAACTTGCCTAAACCTCACTACAGCCTCGAACACAATCAAACATGCCTGACACTCACTACTGCCTCTAACACAATCAAACATGCCTGACCCTCACTTCTGCCTCGAGCACAATCAAACATGCCTGACCCTCACTACAGCCTCGAACACAATCAAACATGCCTGTCCCTCACAACAGCCGCTAACACAATCAAACATGCCTGACCCTCACTACAGCCGCTAACACAATCAAACATGCCGGACCCTCACTACAGCCTCTAACACAATCAAACATGCCTGACCCTCACTACAGCCTCAAACACAATCATACATGCCTGACACTCACTACACCAACTAACACTTTCAAACATGCCTGAATCTCACTACAGCCTCGCACACAATCAAACATGCCTGACCATCGTTACAGCCTCGAATACAATCAAACATGCCTGACCCTCACTACAGCCTCTAGCACAATCAAATATGCCTGACCCTCACTACAGCCTCTAGCACAATCATACATGCCTGACACTCACTACAGCCACTAAAACTTTCAAACATGCCTGACCCTCACTACAGACTCTAGCACAATCAAACATGCCTGATCCTCACTACAGCCGCTAACAAAATCAAACATGCCTGACCTTCACTACAGCTGCTACAACAATCAAACATGCCTGACCCTCACTACAGCCTCGAACACAATCAAACATGCCTGATCCTCACTACAGCCGCTAACACAGTCAAAAATGCCTGACCCTCACTACAGCCTCGAACACAATCAAACATGCCTGACCCACACTACAGCCGCTAATACAATCAAACATGTCTGAATCTTACTACAGCAGCTAACACAATCAAACATGCCTGACCCTCACTACAGCTGCTAACACAATCAAACATGCCTGACCCTCACTACAGCCTCGAAAACTATCAAACATGCCTGACCCTCACTGCAGCCTCGAACACATTCAAACATTCCTGACCCTCACTACTGCCGCTAACACTATCAAACATGCCTGACCCTCCCTACAGCCTCGAACACAATCAAACATGCTTGGCCCTCACTACAGCCGCTAACACAATCAAACATGCCTGACCCTCACTACTGCCTCTAGCGCAATCAGACATGCCTGACCCTCACGACAGCCGCTAACACAATCAAACATGCCTGACCCTCACTACAGCCTCGAACACAATCAAACATGCCTAACCTTCACAACAGCCTCGAACACAATCAAACATGCCTGACCCTCACTACAGCCTCGAACACAATCAAACATGCCTGACCCTCGCTACAGCCTCGAACACAATCAAACATGCCTGACCCTCACTACAGCCTCGAACACAATCAAACATGCCTGACCCTCACTACAGCCTTGAACACAATCAAACATGCCTGACCCTCACTACAGCCTCAAACACAATCAAACATGCCTGACCCTCACTACTGCCTCGAACACAATCAAACATGCCTGATCCTCACTACTGCCGCTAACACAATCAAACATGCCTGACCTTCACTACAGCTGCTAACACAATCAAACATGCCTGACCCTCACTACAGCCTCGAACACAATCAAACATGCCTGCTCCTAACTGCAGCCGCTAACCCAGTCAAAAATGCCTGACCCTCACTACAGCCTCGAACACAATCAAACATGCCTGACCCACACTACAGCCGCTAATACAATCAAACATGTCTGAATCTTACTACAGCTGCAAACACAATCAAACATGCCTGACCCTCACTACAGCCTCGAACACAATCAAACATCCCTGAACCTCACTACAGCCGCGAACACAGTCAAAAATGCCTGACCCTCACTACAGCCTCGAACACAATCAAACATGCCTGACCCACACTACAGCCGCTAACACAAACAAACATGCCTGACCCTCACTACAGCCGCTAACACAATCAAACATGCCTGACCCTCACTTCTAGCCGCAAACACAATCAAACATAAATGGCCCTCGCTACAGCTGCTGACACAATCAAACATGCCTGAACCTCACTGCAGCCTCTAACACAATCAAACATGCCTGAACCTCACTACAGCCGCGAACACAAGCAAACATGCCTGACCCTCACTACAGCCGCTAACACAATCAAAGTTGCCTGACCCTCACTACAGCTGCTAACACAATCAAACATGCCTGACCCTCACTACAGCCTCGAACACAATCAAACATACCTGACCATCACTTTAGCCGCTAACACAATCAAACATAAATGAACCTCACTACAGCCGCTAACACAATCAAACATGCCTGACCCTCACTTCTGCCTCGAGCACAATCAAACATGCCTGACCCTCACTACAGCCTCGAACACAATCAAACATGCCTGTCCCTCACAACAGACGCTAACACAATCAAACATGCCTGACACACACTACAGCCGCTAACACAATCAAACATGACGCACCCTCACTACAGCCTCTAACACAATCAAACATGCCTGATCCTCACTACAGCCTCGACCACAATCAAATATGCCTGACCCTCACTACAGCCTCTAACACAATCAAACATGCCTGACCCTCACTACAGCCTCGAACACAATCAAACATCCCTGACACTCACTACAGCCTCGAACACAATCAAACATGCCTGACCCTCACTTCAGCCGCTAAAACAATCAAACATGCCTGACCCTCACTACAGTCTCGAAGACAATCAAACATGCCTGACCCTCACTACAGCCACTAGCACAATCAAACATGCCTGACCCTCACTACAGCCTCAAACACAATCAAACATGCCTGACCCTCACTACAGCTTCATAGCACAATCAAACATGCCTGACCCTGACTAAAGCCTACAACACAATCAAGCATGCCCTATCCTCACGACAGCCGCTAACACAATCAAACATGCCTGACCCTCACTACACCTGCCAACACAATCAAACATGCCTGACCCTCACTACAGCCTCGAACACAATCAAAAATGCCTGACCCACAGTATTGCTCCGAACACAGTCAAACATGCCTGAAACTTATTGCAGCCGCTCACACAATCAAACATGCCTGACCCTTACTACACCCGCTAACACAATCAAACATGCCGGACCCTCACTACAGCCTCTAACACAATTAAACATGCCTGACCCTCACTACAGCCTCGAACACAATCAAACATGCCTGACCCTCACTACAGCCTCAAACACAATCTAACATGCCTGACCCTCACTACTGCCTCGAACACAATCAAACATGCCTGATCCTCACTACAGCCGCTAACACAATCAAACATGCCTGACCCTCACTACAGCTGCTAACACAATCAAACATGCCTGACCCTCACTACAGCCGCGAACACAATCAAACATGCCTGCTCCTCACTACAGCCGCTAACCCAGTCAAAAATGCCTGACCCTCACAACTGCCTCGAACACAATCAAACATGCCTGACCCACACTACAGCCGCTAATACAATCAAACATGTCTGAATCTTACTACAGCTGCTAACACAATCAAACATGCCTGACCCTCACTACAGCCTCGAACACAATCAAACATCCCTGAACCTCACTACAGCCGCCAACACAGTCAAAAATGCCTGACCCTCACTTCAGCCTCGAACACAATCAAACATGCCTGACCCACACTACAGCCGCTAACACAATCAAACATGTCTGACCCTCACTACAGCCGCTAACACAATCAAACATGCCTGACCCTCACTTCTAGCCGCAAACACAATCAAACATAAATGGCCCTCGCTGCAGCTGCTGACACAATCAAACCTGCCTGAACCTCACTACAGCCTCTAACGGAATCAAACATGCCTGACCCTCCCTACAGCCTCAAACACAATCATACATGCCTGACACTCACTACAGCCACTAACACTTTCAAACATGCCTGACCCTCACTACAGCCTCGCACACAATCAAACATGCCTGACCATCGTTACAGCCTCGAATACAATCAAACCTGCCTGACCCTCACTACAGCCTCTAGCACAATCAAATATGCCTGACCCTCACTACAGCCTCTAGCACAATCATACATGCCTGACACTCACTACAGCCGCTAACACTTTCAAACATGCCTGACCCTCACTACAGACTCTAGCACAATCAAACATGCCTGATCCTCACTACAGCCGCTAACACAATCAAACATGCCTGACCTTCACTACAGCTGCTACAACAATCAAACATGCCTGACCCTCACTGCAGCCTCGAACACAATCAAACATGCCTGATCCTCACTACAGCCGCTAACACAGTCAAAAATGCCTGACCCTCACTACAGCCTCGAACACAATCAAACATGCCTGACCACACTACAGCCGCTAATACAATCAAACATGTCTGAATCTTACTACAGCAGCTAACACAATCAAACATGCCTGACCCTCACTACAGCTGCTCACACAATCAACATGCCTGACCCTCACTACAGCCTCGAAAACTATCAAACATGCCTGACTCTCACTGCAGCCTCTAACACATTCAAACATTCCTGACCCTCACTACAGCCGCTAACACTATCAAACATGCCTGACCCTCCCTACATCCTCGAACACAATCAAACATGCTTGACCCTCACTACAGCCGCTAACACATTCAATCATGCCTGACCCTCAATACTGCATCTAGCGCAATCAGACATGCCTGACCCTCACGACAGCCGCTAACACAATCAAACATGCCTGACCCTCACTACAGCCTCGAACACAATCAAACATGCCTGACCTTCACAACAGCCTCGAACACAATCAAACATGCCTGACCCTCACTACAGCCTCGAACACAATCAAACATGCCTGACCCTCACTACAGCCTCGAACACAATCAAACATGCCTGACCCTCACTACAGCCTCGAACACAATCAAACATGCCTGACCCTCACTACAGCCTTGAACACAATCAAACATGCCTGACACTCACTACAGCCTCAAACACAATCAAACATGACTGACCCTCACTACTGCCTCGAACACAATCAAACATGCCTGATCCTCACTACTGCCGCTAACACAATCAAACATGCCTGAACCTCACTACAGCTGCTAACACAATCAAACATGCCTGACCCTCACTACAGCCTCGAACACAATCAAACATGCCTGCTCCTCACTACAGCCGCTAACCCAGTCAAAAATGCCTGACCCTCACTACAGCCTTGAACACAATCAAACATGCCTGACCCTCACTACAGCCTCAAACACAATCAAACATGACTGACCCTCACTACTGCCTCGAACACAATCAAACATGCCTGATCCTCACTACTGCCGCTAACACAATCAAACATGCCTGAACCTCACTACAGCTGCTAACACAATCAAACATGCCTGACCCTCACTACAGCCTCGAACACAATCAAACATGCCTGCTCCTCACTACAGCCGCTAACCCAGTCAAAAATGCCTGACCCTCACTACAGCCTCGAACACAATCAAACATGCCTGACCCACACTACAGCCGCTAATACAATCAAACATGTCTGAATCTTACTACAGCTGCTAACACAATCAAACATGCCTGACCCTCACTACAGCCTCGAACACAATCAAACATCCCTGACCCTCACTACAGCCGCGAACACAGTCAAAAATGCCTGACCCTCACTACAGCCTCGAACACAATCAAACATGCCTGACCCACACTACAGCCGCGAACACAAGCAAACATGCCTGACCCTCACTACAGCCGCTAACACAATCAAAGTTGCCTGACCCTCACTACAGCTGCTAACACAATCAAACATGCCTGACCCTCACTACAGCCTCGAACACAATCAAACATACCTGACCATCACTTTAGCCGCTAACACAATCAAACATAAATGAACCTCACTACAGCCGCTAACAAAATCAAACATGCCTGACCCTCACTTCTGCCTCGAGCACAATCAAACATGCCTGACCCTCACTACAGCCTCGAACACAATCAAACATGCCTGTCCCTCACAACAGACGCTAACACAATCAAACATGCCTGACACACACTACAGCTGCTAACACAATCAAACATGCCTGATCCTCACTACAGCCTCGACCACAATCAAATATGCCTGACCCTCACTACAGCCTCTAACACAATCAAACATGCCTGACCCTCACTACAGCCTCGAACACAATCAAACATCCCTGACACTCACTACAGCCTCGAACACAATCAAACATGCCTGACCCTCACTACAGCCGCTAAAACAATCAAACATGCCTGACCCTCACTACAGTCTCGAACACAATAAAAAATGCCTGACCCTCACTACAGCCACTAGCACAATCAAACATGCCTGACCCTCACTACAGCCTCAAACACAATCAAACATGCCTGACCCTCACTACAGCTTCTTAGCACAATCAAACATGCCTGCCCCTGACTAAAGCCTCCAACACAATCAAGCATGCCTGATCCTCACGACAGCCGCTAACACAATCAAACATGCCTGACCCTCACTACAGCTGCCAACACAATCAAACATGCCTGACCCTCACTAAAGCCTCGAACACAATCAAAAATGCCTGACCCTCAGTACTGCTTCGAACACAGTCAAACATGCCTGACCCTTACTACAGCCGCTCACACAATCAAACATGCCTTCACACTTACTACACCCGCTAACACAATCAAACATGCCTGAGCCTCACTACAGCCTCGAACACAATCAAACATGCCTGACCCTCAATACAGCCTCGAACACAATCAAACATGCCGGACCCTCACTACAGCCTCTAACACAATTAAACATGCCTGACCCTCACTACAGCCTCGAACACAATCAAACATGCCTGACCCTCACTACAGCCTCAAACACAATCAAACAAGCCTGACCCTCACTACTGCCTCGAACACAATCAAACATGCCTGATCCTCACTACAGCCGCTAACACAATCAAACATGCCTGTCCCTCACTACAGCCTCGAACACAATCAAACATGCCTGCTCCTCACTACAGCCGCTAACCCAGTCAAAAATGCCTGACCCTCACTACAGCCTCGAACACAATCAAACATGTCAGACCCTCACTACAGCCGCTAATACAATCAAACATGCCTGACCCTCACTTCTAGCCGCAAACACAATCAAACATAAATGGCCCTCGCTACAGCTGCTGACACAATCAAACATGCCTGAACCTCACTACAGCCTCTAACACAATCAAACATGCCTGAACCTCACTACAGCCGCGAACACAAGCAAACATGCCTGACCCTCACTTCAGCCGCTAACACAATCAAAGTTGCCTGACCCTCACTACAGCTGCTAACACAATCAAACATGCCTGACCCTCACTACAGCCTCGAACACAATCAAACATACCTGACCATCACTTTAGCCGCTAACACAATCAAACATAAATGAACCTCACTACAGCCGCTAACACAATCAAACATGCCTGACCCTCACTTCTGCCTCGAGCACAATCAAACATGCCTGACCCTCACTACAGCCTCGAACACAATCAAACATGCCTGTCCCTCACAACAGATGCTAACACAATCAAACATGCCTGACACACACTACAGCCACTAACACAATCAAACTTGACGCACCCTCACTACAGCTTCTAACACAATCAAACATGCCTGATCCTCACTACAGCCTCGACCACAATCAAATATGCCTGACCCTCACTACAGCCTCTAACACAATCAAACATGCCTGACCCTCACTACAGCCACTAGCACAATCAAACATGCCTGACCCTCACTACAGCCTCAAACACAATCAAACATGCCTGACCCTCACTACAGCTTCTTAGCACAATCAAACATGCCTGACCCTGACTACAGCCTCCAACACAATCAAGCATGCCTGATCCTCACGACAGCCGCTAACACAATCAAACATGCCTGACCCTCACGACAGCTGCCAACACAATCAAACATGCCTGACCCTCACTACAGCCTCGAACACAATCAAAAATGCCTGACCCTCAGTACTGCATCGAACACAGTCAAACATGCCTGACCCTTACTACAGCCGCTCACACAATCAAACATGCCTGACCCTTACTGCACCCGCTAACACAATCAAACATGCCTGAGCCTCACTACAGCCTCGAACACAATCAAACATGCCTGACACTCAATACAGCCTCGAACACAATCAAACATGCCGGACCCTCACTACAGCCTCGAACACAATTAAACATGCCTGACCCTCACTACAGCCTCGAACACAATCAAACATGCCTGTCCCTCACTACAGCCTCAAACACAATCAAACATGCCTGACCCTCACTACTGCCTCGAACACAATCAAACATGCCTGATCCTCACTACAGCCGCTAACACAATCAAACATGCCTGACCTTCACTACAGCTGCTAACACAATCAAACATGCCTCACCCTCACTACAGCCTCGAACACAATCAAACATGCCTGATCCTCACTACAGCCGCTAACCCAGTCAAAAATGCCTGACCCTCACTACAGCCTCGAACACAATCAAACATGCCTGACCCACACTACAGCCGCTAATACAATCAAACATGTCTGAATCTTACTACAGCAGCTAACACAATCAAACATGCCTGACCCTCACTGCAGCCGCTAACACAATCAAACATGTCTGACCCTCACTACAGCCGCTAACACAATCAAACATGCCTGACCCTCACTACAGCCGCGAACAAATACAAACATGCCTGACCCTCACTACAGCCGCTAACACAATCAAAGTTGCCTGACCATGACTACAGCTGCTAACACAATCAAACATGCCTGACCCTCACTAAATCCTCGAACACAACCAAACATGCCTGAACATCACTATAGCCGCAAACACAATCAAACATAAATGGCCCTCGCTACAGCCGCTGACACAATCAAACATGCGTGAACCTCACTACAGCCTCTAACACAATCAAACATGCCTGAACCCCACTACAGCCGCGAACACAAACAAACATGCCTGACCCTCCTACAGCCGCTAACACAATCAAAGATGTCTGACCCTCACTACAGCTGCTAACACAATCAAACATGACTGACTCTCACTACAGCCTCGAACACAATCAAACATACCTGACCATCACTATAGCCGCTAACACAATCAAACATAAATGAACCTCACTGCAGCCACTAACACAATCACACATGCCTGACCCTCACTACAGCCTGAAACACAATCAAACTTGCCTAAACCTCACTACAGCCTCGAACACAATCAAACATGCCTGACACTCACTACTGCCTCTAACACAATCAAACATGCCTGACCCTCACTTCTGCCTCGAGCACAATCAAACATGCCTGACCCTCACTACAGCCTCGAACACAATCAAACATGCCTGTCCCTCACAACAGCCGCTAACACAATCAAACATGCCTGACGCTCACTACAGCCGCTAACACAATCAAACGTGCTGGAGCCTCACTACAGCCACTAACACTGTCAAACATGCCTGACCCTCACTACAGCCTCGAACACAATCAAACATGCCTGACCCTCACTACGGCCTCCAACACAATCATACATGCCTGACCCTCACTATAGCCTCGAACACAATCAAACATGCCTGACCCTCACTACAGCCTTGAACACAATGAAACATGCCTGACCCTCACTACAGCCTCAAAAACAATCAAACATGCCTGACCCTCACTACTGCCTCGAACACAATCAAACATGCCTGATCCTCACTACAGCCGCTAACACAATCAAACATGCCTGACCCTCACTACAGCCTCGAACACAATCAAACATGCCTGACCCTCACTACAGCCTCGAACACAATCAAACATGCCTGACCCACACTACAGCCGCTAATACAATCAGACATGTCTGAATCTTACTACAGCCGCTAGCACAATCAAACATGCCTGACCCTCACTACAGCCGCGAACAAATACAAACATGCCTGACCCTCACTACAGCCGCTAACACAATCAAAGTTGCCTGACCATGACTACAGCTGCTAACACAATCAAACATGCCTGACCCTCACTAAATCCTCGAACACAACCAAACATGCCTGAACATCACTATAGCCGCAAACACAATCAAACATAAATGGCCCTCGCTACAGCCGCTGACACAATCAAACATGCGTGAACCTCACTACAGCCTCTAACACAATCAAACATGCCTGAACCCCACTACAGCCGCGAACACAAACAAACATGCCTGACCCTCCTACAGCCGCTAACACAATCAAAGATGTCTGACCCTCACTACAGCTGCTAACACAATCAAACATGACTGACTCTCACTACAGCCTCGAACACAATCAAACATACCTGACCATCACTATAGCCGCTAACACAATCAAACATAAATGAACCTCACTACAGCCGCTAACACAATCAAACATGCCTGACCCTCACTACAGCCTGAAACACAATCAAACTTGCCTAAACCTCACTACAGCCTCGAACACAATCAAACATGCCTGACACTCACTACTGCCTCTAACACAATCAAACATGCCTGACCCTCACTTCTGCCTCGAGCACAATCAAACATGCCATGACCCTCACTACAGCCTCGAACACAATCAAACATGCCTGTCCCTCACAACAGCCGCTAACACAATCAAACATGCCTGACGCTCACTACAGCCGCTAACACAATCAAACATGCTGGAGCCTCACTACAGCCTCTAACACAATCAAACATGCCTGACCCTCGCTACAGCCTCAAACACAATCATACATGCCTGACACTCACTACAGCCACTAACACTTTCAAACATGCCTGACCCTCACTACAGCCTCGAACACAATCAAACATGCCTGACCCTCACTACGGCCTCGAACACAATCAAACATGCCTGACCCTCACTATAGCCTCGAACACAATCAAACATGCCTGACCCTCACTACAGCCTTGAACACAATGAAACATGCCTGACCCTCACTACAGCCTCAAAAACAATCAAACATGCCTGACCCTCACTACTGCCTCGAACACAATCAAACATGCCTGATCCTCACGACAGCCGCTAACACAATCAAACATGCCTGACCCTCACTACAGCCTCGAACACAATCAAACATGCCTGACCCTCACTACAGCCTCGAACACAATCAAACATGCCTGACCCACACTACAGCCGCTAATACAATCAGACATGTCTGAATCTTACTACAGCCGCTAGCACAATCAAACATGCCTGACCCTCACTACAGCTGCTAACACAAACAAACATGCCTGATCCTCACTACTGCCTCGAACACAATCAAACATGCCTGACCCACACTACAGCCGCTTATACAATCAAACATGTCTGAATCTTACTACAGCAGCTAACACAATCAAACATGCCTGACCCTCACTACAGCTGCTAACACAATCAAACATGCTTGACCCTCACTACAGCCTCGAACACAATCAAACATCCCTGAGCCGCACTACAGCCATGAACACAGTCAAAAATGCCTGACACACACTACAGCCTAAAGCACAATCAAACATGCCTGACCCACACTACAGCCGCTAACACAATCAAACATGTCGGACCCTCACTCCAGCCGCTAACACAATCAAACATGCCTGTCCCTCACAACAGCCGCTAACACAATCAAACATGACGCACCCTCACTACAGCCTCTAACACAATCAAACATGCCTGATCCTCACTACAGCCTCGACCACAATCAAATATGCCTGACCCTCACTACAGCCTCTAACACAATCAAACATGCCTGACCCTCACTACAGCCTCGAACACAATCAAACATCCCTGACACTCACTACAGCCTCGAACACAATCAAACATGCCTGACCCTCACTTCAGCCGCTAAAACAATCAAACATGCCTGACCCTCACTACAGTCTCGAAGACAATCAAACATGCCTGACCCTCACTACAGCCACTAGCACAATCAAACATGCCTGACCCTCACTACAGCCTCAAACACAATCAAACATGCCTGACCCTCACTACAGCTTCATAGCACAATCAAACATGCCTGACCCTGACTAAAGCCTACAACACAATCAAGCATGCCCTATCCTCACGACAGCCGCTAACACAATCAAACATGCCTGACCCTCACTACACCTGCCAACACAATCAAACATGCCTGACCCTCACTACAGCCTCGAACACAATCAAAAATGCCTGACCCACAGTATTGCTCCGAACACAGTCAAACATGCCTGAAACTTATTGCAGCCGCTCACACAATCAAACATGCCTGACCCTTACTACACCCGCTAACACAATCAAACATGCCGGACCCTCACTACAGCCTCTAACACAATTAAACATGCCTGACCCTCACTACAGCCTCGAACACAATCAAACATGCCTGACCCTCACTACAGCCTCAAACACAATCTAACATGCCTGACCCTCACTACTGCCTCGAACACAATCAAACATGCCTGATCCTCACTACAGCCGCTAACACAATCAAACATGCCTGACCCTCACTACAGCTGCTAACACAATCAAACATGCCTGACCCTCACTACAGCCGCGAACACAATCAAACATGCCTGCTCCTCACTACAGCCGCTAACCCAGTCAAAAATGTCTGACCCTCACAACAGCCTCGAACACAATCAAACATGCCTGACCCACACTACAGCCGCTAATACAATCAAACATGTCTGAATCTTACTACAGCTGCTAACACAATCAAACATGCCTGACCCTCACTACAGCCTCGAACACAATCAAACATCCCTGAACCTCACTACAGCCGCCAACACAGTCAAAAATGCCTGACCCTCACTTCAGCCTCGAACACAATCAAACATGCCTGACCCACACTACAGCCGCTAACACAATCAAACATGTCTGACCCTCACTACAGCCGCTAACACAATCAAACATGCCTGACCCTCACTTCTAGCCGCAAACACAATCAAACATAAATGGCCCTCGCTGCAGCTGCTGACACAATCAAACCTGCCTGAACCTCACTACAGCCTCTAACGGAATCAAACATGCCTGACCCTCCCTACAGCCTCAAACACAATCATACATGCCTGACACTCACTACAGCCACTAACACTTTCAAACATGCCTGACCCTCACTACAGCCTCGCACACAATCAAACATGCCTGACCATCGTTACAGCCTCGAATACAATCAAACCTGCCTGACCCTCACTACAGCCTCTAGCACAATCAAATATGCCTGACCCTCACTACAGCCTCTAGCACAATCATACATGCCTGACACTCACTACAGCCGCTAACACTTTCAAACATGCCTGACCCTCACTACAGACTCTAGCACAATCAAACATGCCTGATCCTCACTACAGCCGCTAACACAATCAAACATGCCTGACCTTCACTACAGCTGCTACAACAATCAAACATGCCTGACCCTCACTGCAGCCTCGAACACAATCAAACATGCCTGATCCTCACTACAGCCGCTAACACAGTCAAAAATGCCTGACCCTCACTACAGCCTCGAACACAATCAAACATGCCTGACCACACTACAGCCGCTAATACAATCAAACATGTCTGAATCTTACTACAGCAGCTAACACAATCAAACATGCCTGACCCTCACTACAGCTGCTCACACAATCAACATGCCTGACCCTCACTACAGCCTCGAAAACTATCAAACATGCCTGACTCTCACTGCAGCCTCTAACACATTCAAACATTCCTGACCCTCACTACAGCCGCTAACACTATCAAACATGCCTGACCCTCCCTACATCCTCGAACACAATCAAACATGCTTGACCCTCACTACAGCCGCTAACACATTCAATCATGCCTGACCCTCAATACTGCATCTAGCGCAATCAGACATGCCTGACCCTCACGACAGCCGCTAACACAATCAAACATGCCTGACCCTCACTACAGCCTCGAACACAATCAAACATGCCTGACCTTCACAACAGCCTCGAACACAATCAAACATGCCTGACCCTCACTACAGCCTCGAACACAATCAAACATGCCTGACCCTCACTACAGCCTCGAACACAATCAAACATGCCTGACCCTCACTACAGCCTCGAACACAATCAAACATGCCTGACCCTCACTACAGCCTTGAACACAATCAAACATGCCTGACACTCACTACAGCCTCAAACACAATCAAACATGACTGACCCTCACTACTGCCTCGAACACAATCAAACATGCCTGATCCTCACTACTGCCGCTAACACAATCAAACATGCCTGAACCTCACTACAGCTGCTAACACAATCAAACATGCCTGACCCTCACTACAGCCTCGAACACAATCAAACATGCCTGCTCCTCACTACAGCCGCTAACCCAGTCAAAAATGCCTGACCCTCACTACAGCCTTGAACACAATCAAACATGCCTGACCCTCACTACAGCCTCAAACACAATCAAACATGACTGACCCTCACTACTGCCTCGAACACAATCAAACATGCCTGATCCTCACTACTGCCGCTAACACAATCAAACATGCCTGAACCTCACTACAGCTGCTAACACAATCAAACATGCCTGACCCTCACTACAGCCTCGAACACAATCAAACATGCCTGCTCCTCACTACAGCCGCTAACCCAGTCAAAAATGCCTGACCCTCACTACAGCCTCGAACACAATCAAACATGCCTGACCCACACTACAGCCGCTAATACAATCAAACATGTCTGAATCTTACTACAGCTGCTAACACAATCAAACATGCCTGACCCTCACTACAGCCTCGAACACAATCAAACATCCCTGACCCTCACTACAGCCGCGAACACAGTCAAAAATGCCTGACCCTCACTACAGCCTCGAACACAATCAAACATGCCTGACCCACACTACAGCCGCTAACACAAACAAACATGTCTGACCCTCACTACAGCCGCTAACACAATCAAACATGCCTGACCCTCACTTCTAGCCGCAAACACAATCAAACATAAATGGCCCTCGCTACAGCTGCTGACACAATCAAACATGCCTGATCCTCACGGCAGCCTCTAACACAATCAAACATGCCTGAACCTCACTACAGCCGCGAACACAAGCAAACATGCCTGACCCTCACTACAGCCGCTAACACAATCAAAGTTGCCTGACCCTCACTACAGCTGCTAACACAATCAAACATGCCTGACCCTCACTACAGCCTCGAACACAATCAAACATACCTGACCATCACTTTAGCCGCTAACACAATCAAACATAAATGAACCTCACTACAGCCGCTAACAAAATCAAACATGCCTGACCCTCACTTCTGCCTCGAGCACAATCAAACATGCCTGACCCTCACTACAGCCTCGAACACAATCAAACATGCCTGTCCCTCACAACAGACGCTAACACAATCAAACATGCCTGACATACACTACAGCTGCTAACACAATCAAACATGCCTGATCCTCACTACAGCCTCGACCACAATCAAATATGCCTGACCCTCACTACAGCCTCTAACACAATCAAACATGCCTGACCCTCACTACAGCCTCGAACACAATCAAACATCCCTGACACTCACTACAGCCTCGAACACAATCAAACATGCCTGACCCTCACTACAGCCGCTAAAACAATCAAACATGCCTGACCCTCACTACAGTCTCGAACACAATAAAAAATGCCTGACCCTCACTACAGCCACTAGCACAATCAAACATGCCTGACCCTCACTACAGCCTCAAACACAATCAAACATGCCTGACCCTCACTACAGCTTCTTAGCACAATCAAACATGCCTGCCCCTGACTAAAGCCTCCAACACAATCAAGCATGCCTGATCCTCACGACAGCCGCTAACACAATCAAACATGCCTGACCCTCACTACAGCTGCCAACACAATCAAACATGCCTGACCCTCACTAAAGCCTCGAACACAATCAAAAATGCCTGACCCTCAGTACTGCTTCGAACACAGTCAAACATGCCTGACCCTTACTACAGCCGCTCACACAATCAAACATGCCTTCACACTTACTACACCCGCTAACACAATCAAACATGCCTGAGCCTCACTACAGCCTCGAACACAATCAAACATGCCTGACCCTCAATACAGCCTCGAACACAATCAAACATGCCGGACCCTCACTACAGCCTCTAACACAATTAAACATGCCTGACCCTCACTACAGCCTCGAACACAATCAAACATGCCTGACCCTCACTACAGCCTCAAACACAATCAAACAAGCCTGACCCTCACTACTGCCTCGAACACAATCAAACATGCCTGATCCTCACTACAGCCGCTAACACAATCAAACATGCCTGTCCCTCACTACAGCCTCGAACACAATCAAACATGCCTGCTCCTCACTACAGCCGCTAACCCAGTCAAAAATGCCTGACCCTCACTACAGCCTCGAACACAATCAAACATGTCAGACCCTCACTACAGCCGCTAATACAATCAAACATGCCTGACCCTCACTTCTAGCCGCAAACACAATCAAACATAAATGGCCCTCGCTACAGCTGCTGACACAATCAAACATGCCTGAACCTCACTACAGCCTCTAACACAATCAAACATGCCTGAACCTCACTACAGCCGCGAACACAAGCAAACATGCCTGACCCTCACTTCAGCCGCTAACACAATCAAAGTTGCCTGACCCTCACTACAGCTGCTAACACAATCAAACATGCCTGACCCTCACTACAGCCTCGAACACAATCAAACATACCTGACCATCACTTTAGCCGCTAACACAATCAAACATAAATGAACCTCACTACAGCCGCTAACACAATCAAACATGCCTGACCCTCACTTCTGCCTCGAGCACAATCAAACATGCCTGACCCTCACTACAGCCTCGAACACAATCAAACATGCCTGTCCCTCACAACAGATGCTAACACAATCAAACATGCCTGACACACACTACAGCCACTAACACAATCAAACTTGACGCACCCTCACTACAGCTTCTAACACAATCAAACATGCCTGATCCTCACTACAGCCTCGACCACAATCAAATATGCCTGACCCTCACTACAGCCTCTAACACAATCAAACATGCCTGACCCTCACTACAGCCACTAGCACAATCAAACATGCCTGACCCTCACTACAGCCTCAAACACAATCAAACATGCCTGACCCTCACTACAGCTTCTTAGCACAATCAAACATGCCTGACCCTGACTACAGCCTCCAACACAATCAAGCATGCCTGATCCTCACGACAGCCGCTAACACAATCAAACATGCCTGACCCTCACGACAGCTGCCAACACAATCAAACATGCCTGACCCTCACTACAGCCTCGAACACAATCAAAAATGCCTGACCCTCAGTACTGCATCGAACACAGTCAAACATGCCTGACCCTTACTACAGCCGCTCACACAATCAAACATGCCTGACCCTTACTGCACCCGCTAACACAATCAAACATGCCTGAGCCTCACTACAGCCTCGAACACAATCAAACATGCCTGACACTCAATACAGCCTCGAACACAATCAAACATGCCGGACCCTCACTACAGCCTCGAACACAATTAAACATGCCTGACCCTCACTACAGCCTCGAACACAATCAAACATGCCTGTCCCTCACTACAGCCTCAAACACAATCAAACATGCCTGACCCTCACTACTGCCTCGAACACAATCAAACATGCCTGATCCTCACTACAGCCGCTAACACAATCAAACATGCCTGACCTTCACTACAGCTGCTAACACAATCAAACATGCCTCACCCTCACTACAGCCTCGAACACAATCAAACATGCCTGATCCTCACTACAGCCGCTAACCCAGTCAAAAATGCCTGACCCTCACTACAGCCTCGAACACAATCAAACATGCCTGACCCACACTACAGCCGCTAATACAATCAAACATGTCTGAATCTTACTACAGCAGCTAACACAATCAAACATGCCTGACCCTCACTGCAGCCGCTAACACAATCAAACATGTCTGACCCTCACTACAGCCGCTAACACAATCAAACATGCCTGACCCTCACTACAGCCGCGAACAAATACAAACATGCCTGACCCTCACTACAGCCGCTAACACAATCAAAGTTGCCTGACCATGACTACAGCTGCTAACACAATCAAACATGCCTGACCCTCACTAAATCCTCGAACACAACCAAACATGCCTGAACATCACTATAGCCGCAAACACAATCAAACATAAATGGCCCTCGCTACAGCCGCTGACACAATCAAACATGCGTGAACCTCACTACAGCCTCTAACACAATCAAACATGCCTGAACCCCACTACAGCCGCGAACACAAACAAACATGCCTGACCCTCCTACAGCCGCTAACACAATCAAAGATGTCTGACCCTCACTACAGCTGCTAACACAATCAAACATGACTGACTCTCACTACAGCCTCGAACACAATCAAACATACCTGACCATCACTATAGCCGCTAACACAATCAAACATAAATGAACCTCACTGCAGCCACTAACACAATCACACATGCCTGACCCTCACTACAGCCTGAAACACAATCAAACTTGCCTAAACCTCACTACAGCCTCGAACACAATCAAACATGCCTGACACTCACTACTGCCTCTAACACAATCAAACATGCCTGACCCTCACTTCTGCCTCGAGCACAATCAAACATGCCTGACCCTCACTACAGCCTCGAACACAATCAAACATGCCTGTCCCTCACAACAGCCGCTAACACAATCAAACATGCCTGACGCTCACTACAGCCGCTAACACAATCAAACGTGCTGGAGCCTCACTACAGCCACTAACACTGTCAAACATGCCTGACCCTCACTACAGCCTCGAACACAATCAAACATGCCTGACCCTCACTACGGCCTCCAACACAATCATACATGCCTGACCCTCACTATAGCCTCGAACACAATCAAACATGCCTGACCCTCACTACAGCCTTGAACACAATGAAACATGCCTGACCCTCACTACAGCCTCAAAAACAATCAAACATGCCTGACCCTCACTACTGCCTCGAACACAATCAAACATGCCTGATCCTCACTACAGCCGCTAACACAATCAAACATGCCTGACCCTCACTACAGCCTCGAACACAATCAAACATGCCTGACCCTCACTACAGCCTCGAACACAATCAAACATGCCTGACCCACACTACAGCCGCTAATACAATCAGACATGTCTGAATCTTACTACAGCCGCTAGCACAATCAAACATGCCTGACCCTCACTACAGCCGCGAACAAATACAAACATGCCTGACCCTCACTACAGCCGCTAACACAATCAAAGTTGCCTGACCATGACTACAGCTGCTAACACAATCAAACATGCCTGACCCTCACTAAATCCTCGAACACAACCAAACATGCCTGAACATCACTATAGCCGCAAACACAATCAAACATAAATGGCCCTCGCTACAGCCGCTGACACAATCAAACATGCGTGAACCTCACTACAGCCTCTAACACAATCAAACATGCCTGAACCCCACTACAGCCGCGAACACAAACAAACATGCCTGACCCTCCTACAGCCGCTAACACAATCAAAGATGTCTGACCCTCACTACAGCTGCTAACACAATCAAACATGACTGACTCTCACTACAGCCTCGAACACAATCAAACATACCTGACCATCACTATAGCCGCTAACACAATCAAACATAAATGAACCTCACTACAGCCGCTAACACAATCAAACATGCCTGACCCTCACTACAGCCTGAAACACAATCAAACTTGCCTAAACCTCACTACAGCCTCGAACACAATCAAACATGCCTGACACTCACTACTGCCTCTAACACAATCAAACATGCCTGACCCTCACTTCTGCCTCGAGCACAATCAAACATGCCATGACCCTCACTACAGCCTCGAACACAATCAAACATGCCTGTCCCTCACAACAGCCGCTAACACAATCAAACATGCCTGACGCTCACTACAGCCGCTAACACAATCAAACATGCTGGAGCCTCACTACAGCCTCTAACACAATCAAACATGCCTGACCCTCGCTACAGCCTCAAACACAATCATACATGCCTGACACTCACTACAGCCACTAACACTTTCAAACATGCCTGACCCTCACTACAGCCTCGAACACAATCAAACATGCCTGACCCTCACTACGGCCTCGAACACAATCAAACATGCCTGACCCTCACTATAGCCTCGAACACAATCAAACATGCCTGACCCTCACTACAGCCTTGAACACAATGAAACATGCCTGACCCTCACTACAGCCTCAAAAACAATCAAACATGCCTGACCCTCACTACTGCCTCGAACACAATCAAACATGCCTGATCCTCACGACAGCCGCTAACACAATCAAACATGCCTGACCCTCACTACAGCCTCGAACACAATCAAACATGCCTGACCCTCACTACAGCCTCGAACACAATCAAACATGCCTGACCCACACTACAGCCGCTAATACAATCAGACATGTCTGAATCTTACTACAGCCGCTAGCACAATCAAACATGCCTGACCCTCACTACAGCTGCTAACACAAACAAACATGCCTGATCCTCACTACTGCCTCGAACACAATCAAACATGCCTGACCCACACTACAGCCGCTTATACAATCAAACATGTCTGAATCTTACTACAGCAGCTAACACAATCAAACATGCCTGACCCTCACTACAGCTGCTAACACAATCAAACATGCTTGACCCTCACTACAGCCTCGAACACAATCAAACATCCCTGAGCCGCACTACAGCCATGAACACAGTCAAAAATGCCTGACACACACTACAGCCTAAAGCACAATCAAACATGCCTGACCCACACTACAGCCGCTAACACAATCAAACATGTCGGACCCTCACTCCAGCCGCTAACACAATCAAACATGCCTGTCCCTCACAACAGACGCTAACACAATCAAACATGCCTGACACACACTACAGCCACTAAAACAATCAAACATGACGCACCCTCACTACAGCCTCTAACACAATCAAACATGCCTGAACCTCACTACAGCCTCGACCACAATCAAATATGCCTGACCCTCACTGCAGCCTCTAACACAATCAAACATGCTTGACCCTCACTACAGCCTCGAACACAATCAAACATCCCTGACACTCACTACAGCCTCGAACACAATCAAACATGCCTGACCCTCACTACAGCCGCTAAAACAATCAAACATGCCTGACCCTCACTACAGTCTCGAAGACAATCAAACATGCCTGACCCTCACTACAGCCACTAGCACAATCAAACATGCCTGACCCTCACTACAGCCTCAAACACAATCAAACATGCCTGACCCTCACTACAGCCGCTAAAACAATCAAACATGCCTGACCCTCACTACAGTCTCGAAGACAATCAAACATGCCTGACCCTCACTACAGCCACTAGCACAATCAAACATGCCTGACCCTCACTACAGCCTCAAACACAATCAAACATGCCTGACCCTCACTACAGCTTCTTAGCACAATCAAACATGCCTGACCCTGACTACAGCCTCCAACACAATCAAGCATGCCTTATCCTCACAACAGCCGCTAACACAATCAAACATGCCTGACCCTCACTACAGCTGCCAACACAATCAAACATGCCTGACCCTCACTACAGCCTCGAACACAATCAAAAATGCCTGACCCTCAGTACTGCTTCGAACACAGTCAAACATGCCTGACCCTTACTACAGCCGCTCACACAATCAAACATGCCTGACCCTTACTGCACCCGCTAACACAATCAAACATGCCTGAGCCTCACTACAGCCTCGAACACAATCAAACATGCCTGACACTCAATACAGCCTCGAACACAATCAAACATGCCGGACCCTCACTACAGCCTCGAACACAATTAAACATGCCTGACCCTCACTACAGCCTCGAACACAATCAAACATGCCTGACACTCAATGCAGCCTCGAACACAATCAAACATGCCGGACCCTCACTACAGCCTCGAACACAATTAAACATGCCTGACCCTCACTACAGCCTCGAACACAATCAAACATGCCTGTCCCTCACTACAGCCTCAAACACAATCAAACATGCCTGACCCTCACTACTGCCTCGAACACAATCAAACATGCCTGATCCTCACTACAGCCGCTAACACAATCAAACATGCCTGACCTTCACTACAGCTGCTAACACAATCAAACATGCCTCACCCTCACTACAGCCTCGAACACAATCAAACATGCCTGATCCTCACTACAGCTGCTAACCCAGTCAAAAATGCCTGACCCTCACTACAGCCTCGAACACAATCAAACATGCCTGACCCACACTACAGCCGCTAATACAATCAAACATGTCTGAATCTTACTACAGCAGCTAACACAATCAAACATGCCTGACCCTCACTACAGCTGCTAACACAATCAGACATCCCTGACCCGCACTACAGCCACGAACACAGTCAAAAATGCCTGACACTCACTACAGCCTAAAACACAATCAAACATGCCTGACCCACACTACAGCCGCTAACACAATCAAACATGTCTGACCCTCACTACAGCCGCTAACACAATCAAACATGCCTGACCCTCACTACAGCCGCGAACAAATACAAACATGCCTGACCCTCACTACAGCCGCTAACACAATCAAAGTTGCCTGACCATGACTACAGCTGCTAACACAATCAAACATGCCTGACCCTCACTAAATCCTCGAACACAACCAAACATGCCTGAACATCACTATAGCCGCAAACACAATCAAACATAAATGGCCCTCGCTACAGCCGCTGACACAATCAAACATGCGTGAACCTCACTACAGCCTCTAACACAATCAAACATGCCTGAACCCCACTACAGCCGCGAACACAAACAAACATGCCTGACCCTCCTACAGCCGCTAACACAATCAAAGATGTCTGACCCTCACTACAGCTGCTAACACAATCAAACATACCTGACCATCACTATAGCCGCTAACACAATCAAACATAAATGAACCTCACTACAGCCGCTAACACAATCAAACATGCCTGACCCTCACTACAGCCTGAAACACAATCAAACTTGCCTAAACCTCACTACAGCCTCGAACACAATCAAACATGCCTGACACTCACTACTGCCTCTAACACAATCAAACATGCCTGACCCTGACTTCTGCCTCGAGGACAATCAAACATGCCTGACCCTCACTACAGCCTCGAACACAATCAAACATGCCTGTCCCTCACAACAGCTGCTAACACAATCAAACATGCCTGACCCTCACTACAGCCGCTAACACTTTCAAACATGCCTGACCCTCGCTACAGCCTCTAACACAATCAAACATGCCTGACCCTCACTACAGCCTCAAACACAATCATACATGCCTGACACTCACTACAGCCACTAACACTTTCAAACATGCCTGACCCTCACTACAGCCTCGAACACAATCAAACATGCCTGACCCTCACTACGGCCTCGAACACAATCAAACATGCCTGACCCTCACTACAGCCTCGAACACAATCAAACATGCCTGACCCTCACTACAGCCTTGAACACAATGAAACATGCCTGACCCTCACTACGGCCTCAAACACAATCAAACATGCCTGACCCTCACTACTGCCTCGAACACAATCAAACATGCCTGATCCTCACTACAGCCGCTAACACAATCAAACATGCCTGACCCTCACTACAGCCTCGAACAAAATCAAACATGCCTGACCCACACTACAGCCGCTAATACAATCAAACATGTCTGAATCTTACTACAGCCGCTAGCACAATCAAACATGCCTGACCCTCACTACAGCTGCTAACACAAACAAACATGCCTGACCCTCACTACTGCCTCGAACACAATCAAACATGCCTGACCCACACTACAGCCGCTAATACAATCAAACATGTCTGTATCTTACTACAGCAGCTAACCCAATCAAACATGCCTGACCCTCACTACAGCTGCTAACACAATCAAACATGCCTGACCCTCACTACAGCCTCGAACACAATCAAACATCCCTGACCCGCACTACAGCCACGAACACAGTCAAAAATGCCTGACACTCACTAAAGCCTAAAACACAATCAAACATGCCTGACCCACACTACAGCGGCTAACACAATCAAACATGCCTGACCCACACTACAGCCGCGAACAAAAACAAACATGCCTGACCCTCACTACAGCCGCTAACACAATCAAAGTTGCCTGACCATGACTACAGCTGCTAACACAATCAAACATGCCTGACCCTCACTACAGCCTCGAACACAACCAAACATGCCTGACCATCACTATAGCCGCAAACACAATCAAACAGAAATGGCCCTCGCTACAGCCGCTGACACAATCAAACATGCCTGAACCTCACTACAGCCGCTAATACAATCAAACATGTCTGAATCTTACTACAGCAGCTAACACAATCAAACATGCCTGACCCTCACTACAGCTGCTAACACAATCAGACATCCCTGACCCGCACTACAGCCACGAACACAGTCAAAAATGCCTGACACTCACTACAGCCTAAAACACAATCAAACATGCCTGACCCACACTACAGCCGCTACCACAATCAAACATGTCTGACCCTCACTACAGCCGCTAACACAATCAAACATGCCTGACCCTCACTACAGCCGCGAACAAAAACAAACATGCCTGACCCTCACTACAGCCGCTAACACAATCAAAGTTGCCTGACCATGACTACAGCTGCTAACACAATCAAACATGCCTGACCCTCACTACAGCCTCGAACACAACCAAACATGCCTGACCATCACTATAGCCGCAAACACAATCAAAGATAAATGGCCCTCGCTACAGCCGCTGACACAATCAAACATGCCTGAACCTCACTACAGCCTCTAACACAATCAAACATGCCTGAACCCCACTACAGCCGCGAACACAAACAAACATGCCTGACCCTCCTACAGCCGCTAACACAATCAACGATGTCTGAACCTCACTACAGCTGCTAACACAAACAAACATGACTGACTCTCACTACAGCCTCGAACACAATCAAACATGCCTGACCCTCACTACGGCCTCCAACACAATCATACATGCCTGACCCTCACTATAGCCTCGAACACAATCAAACATGCCTGACCCTCACTACAGCCTTGAACACAATGAAACATGCCTGACCCTCACTACAGCCTCAAAAACAATCAAACATGCCTGACCCTCACTACTGCCTCGAACACAATCAAACATGCCTGATCCTCACTACAGCCGCTAACACAATCAAACATGCCTGACCCTCACTACAGCCTCGAACACAATCAAACATGCCTGACCCTCACTACAGCCTCGAACACAATCAAACATGCCTGACCCACACTACAGCCGCTAATACAATCAGACATGTCTGAATCTTACTACAGCCGCTAGCACAATCAAACATGCCTGACCCTCACTACAGCCGCGAACAAATACAAACATGCCTGACCCTCACTACAGCCGCTAACACAATCAAAGTTGCCTGACCATGACTACAGCTGCTAACACAATCAAACATGCCTGACCCTCACTAAATCCTCGAACACAACCAAACATGCCTGAACATCACTATAGCCGCAAACACAATCAAACATAAATGGCCCTCGCTACAGCCGCTGACACAATCAAACATGCGTGAACCTCACTACAGCCTCTAACACAATCAAACATGCCTGAACCCCACTACAGCCGCGAACACAAACAAACATGCCTGACCCTCCTACAGCCGCTAACACAATCAAAGATGTCTGACCCTCACTACAGCTGCTAACACAATCAAACATGACTGACTCTCACTACAGCCTCGAACACAATCAAACATACCTGACCATCACTATAGCCGCTAACACAATCAAACATAAATGAACCTCACTACAGCCGCTAACACAATCAAACATGCCTGACCCTCACTACAGCCTGAAACACAATCAAACTTGCCTAAACCTCACTACAGCCTCGAACACAATCAAACATGCCTGACACTCACTACTGCCTCTAACACAATCAAACATGCCTGACCCTCACTTCTGCCTCGAGCACAATCAAACATGCCATGACCCTCACTACAGCCTCGAACACAATCAAACATGCCTGTCCCTCACAACAGCCGCTAACACAATCAAACATGCCTGACGCTCACTACAGCCGCTAACACAATCAAACATGCTGGAGCCTCACTACAGCCTCTAACACAATCAAACATGCCTGACCCTCGCTACAGCCTCAAACACAATCATACATGCCTGACACTCACTACAGCCACTAACACTTTCAAACATGCCTGACCCTCACTACAGCCTCGAACACAATCAAACATGCCTGACCCTCACTACGGCCTCGAACACAATCAAACATGCCTGACCCTCACTATAGCCTCGAACACAATCAAACATGCCTGACCCTCACTACAGCCTTGAACACAATGAAACATGCCTGACCCTCACTACAGCCTCAAAAACAATCAAACATGCCTGACCCTCACTACTGCCTCGAACACAATCAAACATGCCTGATCCTCACGACAGCCGCTAACACAATCAAACATGCCTGACCCTCACTACAGCCTCGAACACAATCAAACATGCCTGACCCTCACTACAGCCTCGAACACAATCAAACATGCCTGACCCACACTACAGCCGCTAATACAATCAGACATGTCTGAATCTTACTACAGCCGCTAGCACAATCAAACATGCCTGACCCTCACTACAGCTGCTAACACAAACAAACATGCCTGATCCTCACTACTGCCTCGAACACAATCAAACATGCCTGACCCACACTACAGCCGCTTATACAATCAAACATGTCTGAATCTTACTACAGCAGCTAACACAATCAAACATGCCTGACCCTCACTACAGCTGCTAACACAATCAAACATGCTTGACCCTCACTACAGCCTCGAACACAATCAAACATCCCTGAGCCGCACTACAGCCATGAACACAGTCAAAAATGCCTGACACACACTACAGCCTAAAGCACAATCAAACATGCCTGACCCACACTACAGCCGTTAACACAATCAAACATGTCGGACCCTCACTCCAGCCGCTAACACAATCAAACATGCCTGTCCCTCACAACAGACGCTAACACAATCAAACATGCCTGACACACACTACAGCCACTAAAACAATCAAACATGACGCACCCTCACTACAGCCTCTAACACAATCAAACATGCCTGAACCTCACTACAGCCTCGACCAC
Source organism: Isurus oxyrinchus (assembly GCA_026770705.1). Taxonomy (NCBI): domain Eukaryota; kingdom Metazoa; phylum Chordata; class Chondrichthyes; order Lamniformes; family Lamnidae; genus Isurus; species Isurus oxyrinchus. Next base: position 489,053 of record JANJGN010000175.1, read on the forward strand.
AATCAAATATGCCTGACCCTCACTGCAGCCTCTAACACAATCAAACATGCTTGACCCTCACTACAGCCTCGAACACAATCAAACATCCCTGACACTCACTACAGCCTCGAACACAATCAAACATGCCTGACCCTCACTACAGCCGCTAAAACAATCAAACATGCCTGACCCTCACTACAGTCTCGAAGACAATCAAACATGCCTGACCCTCACTACAGCCACTAGCACAATCAAACATGCCTGACCCTCACTACAGCCTCAAACACAATCAAACATGCCTGACCCTCACTACAGCTTCTTAGCACAATCAAACATGCCTGACCCTGACTACAGCCTCCAACACAATCAAGCATGCCTTATCCTCACAACAGCCGCTAACACAATCAAACATGCCTGACCCTCACTACAGCTGCCAACACAATCAAACATGCCTGACCCTCACTACAGCCTCGAACACAATCAAAAATGCCTGACCCTCAGTACTGCTTCGAACACAGTCAAACATGCCTGACCCTTACTACAGCCGCTCACACAATCAAACATGCCTGACCCTTACTGCACCCGCTAACACAATCAAACATGCCTGAGCCTCACTACAGCCTCGAACACAATCAAACATGCCTGACACTCAATACAGCCTCGAACACAATCAAACATGCCGGACCCTCACTACAGCCTCGAACACAATTAAACATGCCTGACCCTCACTACAGCCTCGAACACAATCAAACATGCCTGACACTCAATACAGCCTCGAACACAATCAAACATGCCGGACCCTCACTACAGCCTCGAACACAATTAAACATGCCTGACCCTCACTACAGCCTCGAACACAATCAAACATGCCTGTCCCTCACTACAGCCTCAAACACAATCAAACATGCCTGACCCTCACTACTGCCTCGAACACAATCAAACATGCCTGATCCTCACTACAGCCGCTAACACAATCAAACATGCCTGACCTTCACTACAGCTGCTAACACAATCAAACATGCCTCACCCTCACTACAGCCTCGAACACAATCAAACATGCCTGATCCTCACTACAGCTGCTAACCCAGTCAAAAATGCCTGACCCTCACTACAGCCTCGAACACAATCAAACATGCCTGACCCACACTACAGCCGCTAATACAATCAAACATGTCTGAATCTTACTACAGCAGCTAACACAATCAAACATGCCTGACCCTCACTACAGCTGCTAACACAATCAGACATCCCTGACCCGCACTACAGCCACGAACACAGTCAAAAATGCCTGACACTCACTACAGCCTAAAACACAATCAAACATGCCTGACCCACACTACAGCCGCTAACACAATCAAACATGTCTGACCCTCACTAAAGCCGCTAACACAATCAAACATGCCTGACCCTCACTACAGCCGCGAACAAATACAAACATGCCTGACCCTCACTACAGCCGCTAACACAATCAAAGTTGCCTGACCATGACTACAGCTGCTAACACAATCAAACATGCCTGACCCTCACTAAATCCTCGAACACAACCAAACATGCCTGAACATCACTATAGCCGCAAACACAATCAAACATAAATGGCCCTCGCTACAGCCGCTGACACAATCAAACATGCGTGAACCTCACTACAGCCTCTAACACAATCAAACATGCCTGAACCCCACTACAGCCGCGAACACAAACAAACATGCCTGACCCTCCTACAGCCGCTAACACAATCAAAGATGTCTGACCCTCACTACAGCTGCTAACACAATCAAACATACCTGACCATCACTATAGCCGCTAACACAATCAAACATAAATGAACCTCACTACAGCCGCTAACACAATCAAACATGCCTGACCCTCACTACAGCCTGAAACACAATCAAACTTGCCTAAACCTCACTACAGCCTCGAACACAATCAAACATGCCTGACACTCATTACTGCCTCTAACACAATCAAACATGCCTGACCCTGACTTCTGCCTCGAGGACAATCAAACATGCCTGACCCTCACTACAGCCTCGAACACAATCAAACATGCCTGTCCCTCACAACAGCTGCTAACACAATCAAACATGCCTGACCCTCACTACAGCCGCTAACACTTTCAAACATGCCTGACCCTCGCTACAGCCTCTAACACAATCAAACATGCCTGACCCTCACTACAGCCTCAAACACAATCATACATGCCTGACACTCACTACAGCCACTAACACTTTCAAACATGCCTGACCCTCACTACAGCCTCGAACACAATCAAACATGCCTGACCCTCACTACGGCCTCGAACACAATCAAACATGCCTGACCCTCACTACAGCCTCGAACACAATCAAACATGCCTGACCCTCACTACAGCCTTGAACACAATGAAACATGCCTGACCCTCACTACGGCCTCAAACACAATCAAACATGCCTGACCCTCACTACTGCCTCGAACACAATCAAACATGCCTGATCCTCACTACAGCCGCTAACACAATCAAACATGCCTGACCCTCACTACAGCCTCGAACACAATCAAACATGCCTGACCCACACTACAGCCGCTAATACAAATCAAACATGTCTGAATCTTACTACAGCCGCTAGCACAATCAAACATGCCTGACCCTCACTACAGCTGCTAACACAAACAAACATGCCTGACCCTCACTACTGCCTCGAACACAATCAAACATGCCTGACCCACACTACAGCCGCTAATACAATCAAACATGTCTGTATCTTACTACAGCAGCTAACCCAATCAAACATGCCTGACCCTCACTACAGCTGCTAACACAATCAAACATGCCTGACCCTCACTACAGCCTCGAACACAATCAAACATCCCTGACCCGCACTACAGCCACGAACACAGTCAAAAATGCCTGACACTCACTAAAGCCTAAAACACAATCAAACATGCCTGACCCACACTACAGCGGCTAACACAATCAAACATGCCTGACCCACACTACAGCCGCGAACAAAAACAAACATGCCTGACCCTCACTACAGCCGCTAACACAATCAAAGTTGCCTGACCATGACTACAGCTGCTAACACAATCAAACATGCCTGACCCTCACTACAGCCTCGAACACAACCAAACATGCCTGACCATCACTATAGCCGCAAACACAATCAAACAGAAATGGCCCTCGCTACAGCCGCTGACACAATCAAACATGCCTGAACCTCACTACAGCCGCTAATACAATCAAACATGTCTGAATCTTACTACAGCAGCTAACACAATCAAACATGCCTGACCCTCACTACAGCTGCTAACACAATCAGATATCCCTGACCCGCACTACAGCCACGAACACAGTCAAAAATGCCTGACACTCACTACAGCCTAAAACACAATCAAACATGCCTGACCCACACTACAGCCGCTACCACAATCAAACATGTCTGACCCTCACTACAGCCGCTAACACAATCAAACATGCCTGACCCTCACTACAGCCGCGAACAAAAACAAACATGCCTGACCCTCACTACAGCCGCTAACACAATCAAAGTTGCCTGACCATGACTACAGCTGCTAACACAATCAAACATGCCTGACCCTCACTACAGCCTCGAACACAACCAAACATGCCTGACCATCACTATAGCCGCAAACACAATCAAAGATAAATGGCCCTCGCTACAGCCGCTGACACAATCAAACATGCCTGAACCTCACTACAGCCTCTAACACAATCAAACATGCCTGAACCCCACTACAGCCGCGAACACAAACAAACATGCCTGACCCTCCTACAGCCGCTAACACAATCAACGATGTCTGAACCTCACTACAGCTGCTAACACAAACAAACATGACTGACTCTCACTACAGCCTCGAACACAATCAAACATACCTGACCATCACTATAGCCGCTAACACAATCAAACATAAATGAACCTCACTACAGCCGCTAACACAATCAAACATGCCTGACCCTCACTACAGCCGCTAAAACAATCAAACATACCTGACCATCACTTTAGCCGCTAACACAATCAAACATAAATGAACCTCACTACAGCCGCTAACACAATCAAACATGCCTGAACCTCACTTCTGCCTCGAGCCCAATCAAACATGCCTGACCCTCACTACAGACTCGAACACAATCAAACATGCCTGTCCCTCACAACAGACGCTAACACAATCAAACATGCCTGACACACACTACAGCCGCTAACACAATCAAACATGACGCACCCTCACTACAGCCTCTAACACAATCAAACATGCCTGATCCTCACTACAGCCTCGACCACAATCAAATATGCCTGACCCTCACTACTGCCTCTAACACAATCAAACATGCCTGACCCTCACTACAGCCTCGAACACAATCAAACATCCCTGACACTCACTACAGCCTCGAACACAATCAAACATGCCTGACCCTCACTACAGCCGCTAAAACAATCAAACATGCCTGACCCTCACTACAGTCTCGAAGACAATCAAAAATGCCTGACCCTCACTACAGACACTAGCACAATCAAACATGCCTGACCCTCACTACAGCCTCAAACACAATCAAACATGCCTGACCCTCACTACAGCTTCTTAGCACAATCAAACATGCCTGACCCTGACTAAAGCATCCAACACAATCAAGCATGCCTGATCCTCACGACAGCCGCTAACACAATCAAACATGCCTGAACCTCACTACAGCGGCCAACGCAATCAAACATGCCTGACCCTCACTACAGCCTCGAACACAATCAAAAATGCCTGACCCTCAGTACTGCTTCGAACACAGTCAAACATGCCTGACCCTTACTACAGCCGCTCACACAATCAAACATGCCTGACCCTTACTACACCCGCTAACACAATCAAACATGCCTGAGCCTCACTACGGCCTCGAACACAATCAAACATGCCTGACCCTCACTACAGCTGCCAACACAATCAAACATGCCTGACCCTCACTACAGCCTCGAACACAATCAAAAATGCCTGACCCTCAGTACTGCTTCGAACACAGTCAAACATGCCTGACCCTTACTACAGCCTTGAACACAATCAAACATGCCTGACCCTTACTGCACCCGCTAACACAATCAAACATGCCTGAGCCTCACTACAGCCTCGAACACAATCAAACATGCCTGACACTCAATACAGCCTCGAACACAATCAAACATGCCGGACCCTCACTACAGCCTCGAACACAATTAAACATGCCTGACCCTCACTACAGCCTCGAACACAATCAAACATGCCTGTCCCTCACTACAGCCTCAAACACAATCAAACATGCCTGACCCTCACTACTGCCTCGAACACAATCAAACATGCCTGATCCTCACTACAGCCGCTAACACAATCAAACATGCCTGACCTTCACTACAGCTGCTAACACAATCAAACATGCCTGAACCTCACTACAGCCTCGAACACAATCAAACATGCCTGATCCTCACTACAGCCTCGAACACAGTCAAAAATGCCTTACCCACACTACAGCCTCGAACACAATCAAACATGCCTGACCCACACAACAGCCGCTAATACAATCAAACATGTCTGAATCTTACTACAGCAGCTAACACAATCAAACATGCCTGACCCTCACTACAGCTGCTAACACAATCAGACATCCCTGACCCGCACTACAGCCACGAACACAGTCAAAAATGCCTGACACTAACTACAGCCTAAAACACAATCAAACATGCCTGACCCACACTACAGCCGCTAACACAATCAAACTTGTCTGACCCTCACTACAGCCGCTAACACAATCAAACATGCCTGACCCTCACTACAGCCGCGAACAAAAACAAACATGCCTGACCCTCACTACAGCCGCTAACACAATCAAAGTTGCCTGACCATGACTACAGCTGCTAACACAATCAAACATGCCTGACCCTCACTAAATCCTCGAACACAACCAAACATGCCTGAACATCACTATAGCCGCAAACACAATCAAACATAAATGGCCCTCGCTACAGCCGCTGACACAATCAAACATGCGTGAACCTCACTACAGCCTCTAACACAATCAAACATGCCTGAACCCCACTACAGCCGCGAACACAAACAAACATGCCTGACCCTCCTACAGCCGCTAACACAATCAACGATGTCTGAACCTCACTACAGCTGCTAACACAAACAAACATGACTGACTCTCACTACAGCCTCGAACACAATCAAACATACCTGACCATCACTATAGCCGCTAACACAATCAAACATAAATGAACCTCACTACAGCCGCTAACACAATCAAACATGCCTGACCCTCACTACAGCCGCTAAAACAATCAAACATACCTGACCATCACTTTAGCCGCTAACACAATCAAACATAAATGAACCTCACTACAGCCGCTAACACAATCAAACATGCCTGAACCTCACTTCTGCCTCGAGCCCAATCAAACATGCCTGACCCTCACTACAGACTCGAACACAATCAAACATGCCTGTCCCTCACAACAGACGCTAACACAATCAAACATGCCTGACACACACTACAGCCGCTAACACAATCAAACATGACGCACCCTCACTACAGCCTCTAACACAATCAAACATGCCTGATCCTCACTACAGCCTCGACCACAATCAAATATGCCTGACCCTCACTACTGCCTCTAACACAATCAAACATGCCTGACCCTCACTACAGCCTCGAACACAATCAAACATCCCTGACACTCACTACAGCCTCGAACACAATCAAACATGCCTGACCCTCACTACAGCCGCTAAAACAATCAAACATGCCTGACCCTCACTACAGTCTCGAAGACAATCAAAAATGCCTGACCCTCACTACAGACACTAGCACAATCATACATGCCTGACCCTCACTACAGCCTCAAACACAATCAAACATGCCTGACCCTCACTACAGCTTCTTAGCACAATCAAACATGCCTGACCCTGACTAAAGCATCCAACACAATCAAGCATGCCTGATCCTCACGACAGCCGCTAACACAATCAAACATGCCTGAACCTCACTACAGCGGCCAACGCAATCAAACATGCCTGACCCTCACTACAGCCTCGAACACAATCAAAAATGCCTGACCCTCAGTACTGCTTCGAACACAGTCAAACATGCCTGACCCTTACTACAGCCGCTCACACAATCAAACATGCCTGACCCTTACTACACCCGCTAACACAATCAAACATGCCTGAGCCTCACTACGGCCTCGAACACAATCAAACATGCCTGACCCTCACTACAGCTGCCAACACAATCAAACATGCCTGACCCTCACTACAGCCTCGAACACAATCAAAAATGCCTGACCCTCAGTACTGCTTCGAACACAGTCAAACATGCCTGACCCTTACTACAGCCTTGAACACAATCAAACATGCCTGACGCTTACTGCACCCGCTAACACAATCAAACATGCCTGAGCCTCACTACAGCCTCGAACACAATCAAACATGCCTGACACTCAATACAGCCTCGAACACAATCAAACATGCCGGACCCTCACTACAGCCTCGAACACAATTAAACATGCCTGACCCTCACTACAGCCTCGAACACAATCAAACATGCCTGTCCCTCACTACAGCCTCAAACACAATCAAACATGCCTGACCCTCACTACTGCCTCGAACACAATCAAACATGCCTGATCCTCACTACAGCCGCTAACACAATCAAACATGCCTGACCTTCACTACAGCTGCTAACACAATCAAACATGCCTGAACCTCACTACAGCCTCGAACACAATCAAACATGCCTGATCCTCACTACAGCCTCGAACACAGTCAAAAATGCCTTACCCACACTACAGCCTCGAACACAATCAAACATGCCTGACCCACACAACAGCCGCTAATACAATCAAACATGTCTGAATCTTACTACAGCAGCTAACACAATCAAACATGCCTGACCCTCACTACAGCTGCTAACACAATCAGACATCCCTGACCCGCACTACAGCCACGAACACAGTCAAAAATGCCTGACACTAACTACAGCCTAAAACACAATCAAACATGCCTGACCCACACTACAGCCGCTAACACAATCAAACTTGTCTGACCCTCACTACAGCCGCTAACACAATCAAACATGCCTGACCCTCACTACAGCCGCGAACAAAAACAAACATGCCTGACCCTCACTACAGCCGCTAACACAATCAAAGTTGCCTGACCATGACTACAGCTGCTAACACAATCAAACATGCCTGACCCTCACTAAATCCTCGAACACAACCAAACATGCCTGAACATCACTATAGCCGCAAACACAATCAAACATAAATGGCCCTCGCTACAGCCGCTGACACAATCAAACATGCGTGAACCTCACTACAGCCTCTAACACAATCAAACATGCCTGAACCCCACTACAGCCGCGAACACAAACAAACATGCCTGACCCTCCTACAGCCGCTAACACAATCAAAGATGTCTGACCCTCACTACAGCTGCTAACACAATCAAACATGACTGACTCTCACTACAGCCTCGAACACAATCAAACATACCTGACCATCACTATAGCCGCTAACACAATCAAACATAAATGAACCTCACTACAGCCGCTAACACAATCAAACATGCCAGACCCTCACTACAGCCTGAAACACAATCAAACTTGCCTAAACCTCACTACAGCCTCGAAGACAATCAAACATGCCTGACACTCACTACTGCCTCTAACACAATCAAACATGCCTGACCCTCACTTCTGCCTCGAGCACAATCAAACATGCCTGACCCTCACTACAGCCTCGAACACAATCAAACATGCCTGTCCCTCACAACAGCCGCTAACACAATCAAACATGCCTGACCCTCACTACAGCCACTAACACAATCAAACATGCTGGACCCTCACTACAGCCTCTAAAACAATCAAACATGCCTGACCCTCACTACAGCCTCAAACACAATCATACATGCCTGACACTCACTACAGCCACTAACACTTTCAAACATGCCTGACCCTCACTACAGCCTCGAACACAATCAAACATGCCTGACCCTCACTACGGCCTCGAACACAATCAAACATGCCTGACCCTCACTACAGCCTCGAACACAATCAAACATGCCTGACCCTCACTACAGCCTTGAACACAATCAAACATGCCTGACACTCACTACAGCCTCAAACACAATCAAACATGCCTGACCCTCACTACTGCCTCGAACACAATCAAACATGCCTGATCCTCACTACAGCCGCTAACACAATCAAACATGCCTGACCCTCACTACAGCCGCTAACACAATCAAACATGCCTGACCCTCACTACAGCCTCGAACACAATCAAACATGCCTGAACCACACTACAGCCGCTAATACAATCAAAGATGTCTGAATCTTACTACAGCCGCTAGCACAATCAAACATGCCTGACCCTCACTACAGCTGCTAACACAATCAAACATGCCTGACCCTCACTACAGCCTCGAACACAATCAAACATGCCTGACCCACACTACAGCCGCTAATACAATCAAACATGTCTGCATCTTACTACAGCAGCTAACACAATCAAACATGCCTGACCCTCACTACAGCTGCTAACAGAATCAAACATGCCTGACCCTCACTACAGCCTCGAACACAATCAAACATCCCTGACCCGCACTACAGCCACGAACACAGTCAAAAATTCCTGACACTCACTACAGCCTAAAACACAATCAAACATGCCTGACCCTCACTACAGCTGCTAACACAATCAAACATGCCTGACCCTCACTACAGCCTCGAACACAATCAAACATGCCTGACCCACACTACAGCCGCTAATACAATCAAACATGTCTGCATCTTACTACAGCAGCTAACACAATCAAACATGCCTGACCCTCACTACAGCTGCTAACACAATCAAACATGCCTGACCCTCACTACAGCCTCGAACAGAATCAAACATCCCTGACCCGCACTACAGCCACGAACACAGTCAAAAATTCCTGACACTCACTACAGCCTAAAACAAAATCAAACATGCCTGACCCTCACTACAGCCGCTAACAGAATCAAACATGCCTGACCCTCACTACAGCTGCAAACAAAAACAAACATGCCTGACCCTCACTACAGCCGCTAACACAATCAAAGTTGCCTGACCATGACTACAGCTGCTAACACAATCAAACATGCCTGACCCTCACTACAGCCTCGAACACAACCAAACATGCCTGACCATCACTATAGCCGCAAACACAATCAAACATAAATGGCCCTCGCTACAGCCGCTGACAGAATCAAACATGCCTGAACCTCACTACAGCCGCTAATACAATCAAACATGTCTGAATCTTACTACAGCAGCTAACACAATCAAACATGCCTGACCCTCACTACAGCTGCTAACACAATCAGACATCCCTGACCCGCACTACAGCCACGAACACAGTCAAAAATGCCTGACACTCACTACAGCCTAAAACACAATCAAACATGCCTGTACCACACTACAGCCGCTAACACAATCAAACATGCCTGAGCCTCACTACGGCCTCGAACACAATCAAACATGCCTGACCCTCACTACAGCCTCGAACACAATCAAACATGCCTGACCCTCACTACAGCCTCAAACACAATCAAACATGCCTGACCCTCACTACTGCCTCGAACACAATCAAACATGCCTGATCCTCACTACAGCCGCTAACACAATCAAACATGCCTGACCCTCACTACAGCCTCGAACACAATCAAACATGCCTGCTCCTCACTACAGCAGCTAGCCCAGTCAAAAATGTGTGACCCTCACTACAGCCTCGAACACAATCAAACATGTCTGACCCTCACTACAGCCGCTAACACAATCAAACATACCTGACCATCACTATAGCTGCTAACCCAATCAAACATAAATGAACCTCACTACAGCCGCTAACACAATCAAACATGCCTGACCCTCACTACAGCCGCTAAAACAATCAAACATACCTGACCATCACTTTAGCCGCTAACACAATCAAACATAAATGAACCTCACTACAGCCGCTAACACAATCAAACATGCCTGACCCTCACTTCTGCCTCGAGCACAATCAAACATGCCTGACCCTCACTACAGCCTCGAACACAATCAAACATGCCTGTCCCTCACAACAGACGCTAACACAATCAAACATGCCTGACACACACTACAGCCGCTAACACAATCAAACATGACGCACCCTCACTACAGCCTCTAACACAATCAAACATGCCTGATCCTCACTACAGCCTCGACCACAATCAAATATGCCTGACCCTCACTACTGCCTCTAACACAATCAAACATGCCTGACCCTCACTACAGCCTCGAACACAATCAAACATCCCTGACACTCACTACAGCCTCGAACACAATCAAACATGCCTGACCCTCACTACAGCCGCTAAAACAATCAAACATGCCTGACCCTCACTACAGTCTCGAAGACAATCAAAAATGCCTGACCCTCACTACAGACACTAGCACAATCAAACATGCCTGACCCTCACTACAGCCTCAAACACAATCAAACATGCCTGACCCTCACTACAGCTTCTTAGCACAATCAAACATGCCTGACCCTGACTAAAGCCTCCAACACAATCAAGCATGCCTGATCCTCACGACAGCCGCTAACACAATCAAACATGCCTGAACCTCACTACAGCGGCCAACGCAATCAAACATGCCTGACCCTCACTACAGCCTCGAACACAATCAAAAATGCCTGACCCTCAGTACTGCTTCGAACACAGTCAAACATGCCTGACCCTTACTACAGCCGCTCACACAATCAAACATGCCTGACCCTTACTACACCCGCTAACACAATCAAACATGCCTGAGCCTCACTACGGCCTCGAACACAATCAAACATGCCTGACCCTCACTACAGCCTCGAACACAATCAAACATGCCTGAACCTCACTACAGCCTCAAACACAATCAAACATGCCTGACCCTCACTACTGCCTCGAACACAATCAAACATGCCTGATCCTCACTACAGCCGCTAACACAATCAAACATGCCTGACCCTCACTACAGCCTCGAACACAATCAAACATGCCTGCTCCTCACTACAGCCGCTAGCCCAGTCAAAAATGTGTGACCCTCACTACAGCCTCGAACACAATCAAACATGTCTGACCCTCACTACAGCCGCTAACACAATCAAACATGCCTGACCCTCACTTCTAGCCGCAAACACAATCAAACATAAATGGCCCTCGCTACAGCTGCTGACACAATCAAACATGCCTGAACCTCACTACAGCCTCTAACACAATCAAACATGCCTGAACCTCACTACAGCCGCGAACACAAGCAAACATGCCTGACCCTCACTTCAGCCGCTAACACAATCAAAGTTGCCTGACCCTCACTACAGCCTCGAACACAATCAAACATACCTGACCATCACATTAGCCGCTAACACAATCAAACATAAATGAACCTCACTACAGCCGCTAACACAATCAAACATGCCTGACCCTCACTTCTGCCTCGAGCACAATCAAACATGCCTGACCCTCACTACAGCCTCGAACACAATCAAACATGCCTGTCCCTCACAACAGACGCTAACACAATCAAACATGCCTGACACACACTACAGCCGCTAACACAATCAAACATGACGCACCCTCACTACAGCCTCGAACACAATCAAACATGCCTGATCCACACTACAGCCTCGACCACAATCAAATATGCCTGACCCTCACTACAGCCTCTAACACAATCAAACATGCCTGACCCTCACTACAGCCTCGAACACAATCAAACATCCCTGACACTCACTACAGCCTCGAACACAATCAAACATGCCTGACCCTCACTACAGCCGCTAAAACAATCAAACATGCCTGACCCTCACTACAGTCTCGACGACAATCAAACATGCCTGACCCTCACTACAGCCACTAGCACAATCAAACATGCCTGACCCTCACTACAGCCTCAAACACAATCAAACATGCCTGACCCTCACTACAGCTTCTTAGCACAATCAAACATGCCTGACCCTGACTACAGCCTCCAACACAATCAAGCATGCCTGATACTCACGACAGCCGCTAACACAATCAAACATGCCTGACCCTCACTACAGCTGCCAACACAATCAAACATGCCTGACCCTCACTACAGCCTCGAACACAATCAAAAATGCCTGACCCTCAGTACTGCTTCGAACACAGTCAAACATGCCTGACCCTTACTACAGCCTTGAACACAATCAAACATGCCTGACCCTTACTGCACCCGCTAACACAATCAAACATGCCTGAGCCTCACTACAGCCTCGAACACAATCAAACATGCCTGACACTCAATACAGCCTCGAACACAATCAAACATGCCGGACCCTCACTACAGCCTCGAACACAATTAAACATGCCTGACCCTCACTACAGCCTCGAACACAATCAAACATGCCTGTCCCTCACTACAGCCTCAAACACAATCAAACATGCCTGACCCTCACTACTGCCTCGAACACAATCAAACATGCCTGATCCTCACTACAGCCGCTCACACAATCAAACATGCCTGACCTTCACTACAGCTGCTAACACAATCAAACATGCCTGAACCTCACTACAGCCTCGAACACAATCAAACATGCCTGATCCTCACTACAGCCTCGAACACAGTCAAAAATGCCTTACCCTCACTACAGCCTCGAACACAATCAAACATGCCTGACCCACACAACAGCCGCTAGTACAATCAAACATGTCTGAATCTTACTACAGCAGCTAACACAATCAAACATGCCTGACCCTCACTACAGCTGCTAACACAATCAGACATCCCTGACCCGCACTACAGCCACGAACACAGTCAAAAATGCCTGACACTCACTACAGCCTAAAACACAATCAAACATGCCTGACCCACACTACAGCCGCTAACACAATCAAACTTGTCTGACCCTCACTACAGCCGCTAACACAATCAAACATGCCTGACCCTCACTACAGCCGCGAACAAAAACAAACATGCCTGACCCTCACTACAGCCGCTAACACAATCAAAGTTGCCTGACCATGACTACAGCTGCTAACACAATCAAACATGCCTGACCCTCACTAAATCCTCGAACACAACCAAACATGCCTGAACATCACTATAGCCGCAAACACAATCAAACATAAATGGCCCTCGCTACAGCCGCTGACACAATCAAACATGCCTGAACCTCACTACAGCCTCTAACACAATCAAACATGCCTGAACCCCACTACAGCCGCGAACACAAACAAACATGCCTGACCCTCCTACAGCTGCTAACACAATCAAAGATGTCTGACCCTCACTACAGCTGCTAACACAATCAAACATGACTGAGTCTCACTACAGCCTCGAACACAATCAAACATACCTGACCATCACTATAGCCGCTAACACAATCAAACATAAATGAACCTCACTACAGCCGCTAACACAATCAAACATGCCTGACCCTCACTACAGCCTGAAACACAATCAAACTTGCCTAAACCTCACTACAGCCTCGAACACAATCAAACATGCCTGAAACTCACTACTGCCTCTAACACAATCAAACATGCCTGACCCTCACTTCTGCCTCGAGCACAATCAAACATGCCTGACCCTCACTACAGCCTCGAACACAATCAAACATGCCTGTCCCTCACAACAGCCGCTAACACAATCAAACATGCCTGACCCTCACTACAGCCACTAACACAATCAAACATGCTGGACCCTCACTACAGCCTCTAACACAATCAAACATGCCTGACCCTCACTACAGCCTCAAACACAATCATACATGCCTGAGACTCACTACAGCCACTAACACTTTCAAACATGCCTGACCCTCACTACAGCCTCGAACACAATCAAACATGCCTGACCCTCACTACGGCCTCGAACACAATCAAACATGCCTGACCCTCACTACAGCCTCGAACACAATCAAACATGCCTGACCCTCACTACAGCCTTGAACACAATCAAACATGCCTGACACTCACTACAGCCTCAAACACAATCAAACATGCCTGACCCTCACTACTGCCTCGAACACAATCAAACATGCCTGATCCTCACTACAGCCGCTAACACAATCAAACATGCCTGACCCTCACTACAGCCGCTAACACAATCAAACATGCCTGACCCTCACTACAGCCTCGAACACAATCAAACATGCCTGAACCACACTACAGCCGCTAATACAATCAAACATGTCTGAATCTTACTACAGCCGCTAGCACAATCAAACATGCCTGACCCTCACTACAGCTGCTAACACAATCAAACATGCCTGACCCTCACTACAGCCGCTAACACAATCAAACATGCCTGACCCTCACTACAGCCTCGAACACAATCAAACATGCCTGAACCACACTACAGCCGCTAATACAATCAAACATGTCTGAATCTTACTACAGCCGCTAGCACAATCAAACATGCCTGACCCTCACTACAGCTGCTAACACAATCAAACATGCCTGACCCTCACTACAGCCTCGAACACAATCAAACATGCCTGACCCACACTACAGCTGCTAATACAATCAAACATGTCTGCATCTTACTACAGCAGCTAACACAATCAAACATGCCTGACCCTCACTACAGCTGCTAACACAATCAAACATGCCTGACCCTCACTACAGCCTCGAACACAATCAAACATCCCTGACCCGCACTACAGCCACGAACACAGTCAAAAATTCCTGACACTCACTACAGCCTAAAACACAATCAAACATGCCTGACCCTCACTACAGCCGCTAACAGAATCAAACATGCCTGACCCTCACTACAGCTGCAAACAAAAACAAACATGCCTGACCCTCACTACAGCCGCTAACACAATCAAAGTTGCCTGACCATGACTACAGCTGCTAACACAATCAAACATGCCTGACCCTCACTACAGCCTCGAACACAACCAAACATGCCTGACCATCACTATAGCCGCAAACACAATCAAACATAAATGGCCCTCGCTACAGCCGCTGACAGAATCAAACATGCCTGAACCTCACTACAGCCGCTAATACAATCAAACATGTCTGAATCTTACTACAGCAGCTAACACAATCAAACATGCCTGACCCTCACTACAGCTGCTAACACAATCAGACATCCCTGACCCGCACTACAGCCACGAACACAGTCAAAAATGCCTGACACTCACTACAGCCTAAAACACAATCAAACATGCCTGTCCCACACTACAGCCGCTAACACAATCAAACATGTCTGACCCTCACTACAGCCGCTAACACAATCAAACATGCCTGACCCTCACTACAGCCGCGAACAAAAACAAACATGCCTGACCCTCACTACAGCCGCTAACACAATCAAAGTTGCCTGACCATGACTACAGCAGCTAACACAATCAAACATGCCTGACCCTCACTGCAGCCTCGAACAGAACCAAACATGCCTGACCATCACTATAGCCGCAAACACAATCAAACATAAATGGCCCTCGCTACAGCCGCTGACACAATCAAACATGCCTGAACCTCACTACAGCCTCTAACACAATCAAACATGCCTGAACCCCACTACAGCCGCGAACACAAACAAACATGCCTGACCCTCCTACAGCCGCTAACACAATCAAAGATGTCTGACCCTCACTACAGCTGCTAACACAATCAAACATGACTGACTCTCACTACAGCCTCGAACACAATCAAACATACCTGACCATCACTATAGCCGCTAACACAATCAAACATAAATGAACCTCACTACAGCCGTAAACACAATCAAACATGCCTGACCCTCACTACAGCGTGAAACACAATCAAACTTGCCTAAACCTCACTACAGCCTCGAACACAATCAAACATGCCTGACACTCACTACTGCCTCTAACACAATCAAACATGCCTGACCCTCACTTCTGCCTCGAGCACAATCAAACATGCCTGACCCTCACTACAGCCTCGAACACAATCAAACATGCCTGTCCCTCACAACAGCTGCTAACACAATCAAACATGCCTGACCCTCACTACAGCCGCTAACACAATCAAACATGCTGGACCCTCACTACAGCCTCTACACAATCAAACATGCCTGACCCTCACTACAGCCTCAAACACAATCATACATGCCTGACACTCACTACAGCCACTATCACTTTCAAACATGCCTGACCCTCACTACAGCCTCGAACACAATCAAACATGCCTGACCCTCACTACGGCCTCGAACACAATCAAACATGCCTGACACTCACTACAGCCTCGAACACAATCAAACATGCCTGACCCTCACTACAGCCTTGAACACAATCAAACATGCCTGACCCTCACTACAGCCTCAAACACAATCAAACATGCCTGACCCTCACTACTGCCTCGAACACAATCAAACATGCCTGATCCTCACTACAGCCGCTAACACAATCAAACATGCCTGACCCTCACTACAAACTCGAACACAATCAAACATGCCTGACCCTCACGACAACCTCGAACACAATCAAACATGCCTGACCCACACTACAGTCGCTAATACAATCAAACATGTCTGAATCTTACTACAGCCGCTAGCACAATCAAACATGCCTGACCCTCACTACAGCCTCGAACACAATCAAACATCCCTGACACTCACTACAGCCTCGAACACAATCAAACATGCCTGACCCTCACTACAGCCGCTAAAACAATCATACATGCCTGACCCTCACTACAGTCTCGAAGACAATCAAACATGCCTGACCCTCACTACAGCCACTAGCACAATCAAACATGCCTGACCCTCACTACAGCCTCAAACACAATCAAACATGCCTGACCCTCACTACAGCTTCTTAGCACAATCAAACATGCCTGACCCTGACTACAGCCTCCAACACAATCAAGCATGCATGATCCTCACGACAGCCGCTAACACAATCAAACATGCCTGACCCTCACTACAGCTGCCAACACAATCAAACATGCCTGACCCTCACTACAGCCTCGAACACAATCAAAAATGCCTGACCCTCAGTACTGCTTCGAACACAGTCAAACATGCCTGACCCTTACTACAGCCGCTCACACAATCAAACATGCCTGACCCTTACTGCACCCGCTAACACAATCAAACATGCCTGAGCCTCACTACAGCCTCGAACACAATCAAACATGCCTGACACTCAATACAGCCTCGAACACAATCAAACATGCCGGACCCTCACTACAGCCTCGAACACAATTAAACATGCCTGACCCTCACTACAGCCTCGAACACAATCAAACATGCCTGTCCCTCACTACAGCCTCAAACACAATCAAACATGCCTGACCCTCACTACTGCCTCGAACACAATCAAACATGCCTGATCCTCACTACAGCCGCTAACACAATCAAACATGCCTGACCTTCACTACAGCTGCTAACACAATCAAACATGCCTGACCCTCACTACAGCCTCGAACACAATCAAACATGCCTGATCCGCACTACAGCCGCGAACACAGTCAAAAATGCCTTACCCTCACTACAGCCTCGAACACAATCAAACATGCCTGACCCACACTACAGCCGCTAATGCAATCAAACATGTCTGAATCTTACTACAGCAGCTAACACAATCAAACATGCCTGACCCTCACTACAGCTGCTAACACAATCAGACATCCCTGACCCGCACTACAGCCACGAACACAGTCAAAAATGCCTGACACTCACTACAGCCTAAAACACAATCAAACATGCCTGACCCACACTACAGCCGCTAACACAATCAAACATGTCTGACCCTCACTACAGCCGCTAACACAATCAAACATGCCTGACCCTCACTACAGCCGCGAACAAAAACAAACATGCCTGACCCTCACTACAGCCGCTAACACAATCAAAGTTGCCTGACCATGACTACAGCTGCTAACACAATCAAACATGCCTGACCCTCACTAAATCCTCGAACACAACCAAACATGCCTGAACATCACTATAGCCGCAAACACAATCAAACATAAATGGCCCTCGCTACAGCCGCTGACACAATCAAACATGCGTGAACCTCACTACAGCCTCTAACACAATCAAACATGCCTGAACCCCACTACAACCGCGAACACAAACAAACATGCCTGACCCTCCTACAGCCGCTAACACAATCAAAGATGTCTGACCCTCACTACAGCTGCTAACACAATCAAACATGACTGACTCTCACTACAGCCTCGAACACAATCAAACATACCTGACCATCACTATAGCCGCTAACACAATCAAACATAAATGAACCTCACTACAGCCGCTAACACAATCAAACATGCCTGACCCTCACTACAGCCTGAAACACAATCAAACTTGCCTAAACCTCACTACAGCCTCGAACACAATCAAACATGCCTGACACTCACTACTGCCTCTAACACAATCAAACATGCCTGACCCTCACTTCTGCCTCGAGCACAATCAAACATGCCTGACCCTCACTACAGCCTCGAACACAATCAAACATGCCTGTCCCTCACAACAGCCGCTAACACAATCAAACATGCCTGACCCTCACTACAGCCACTAACACAATCAAACATGCTGGACCCTTTCTACAGCCTCTAACACAATCAAACATGCCTGACCCTCACTACAGCCTCAAACACAATCATACATGCCTGACACTCACTACAGCCACTAACACTTTCAAACATGCCTGACCCTCACTACAGCCTCGAACACAATCAAACATGCCTGACCCTCACTACAGCCTCGAACACAATCAAACATGCCTGACCCTCACTACAGCCTTGAACACAATCAAACATGCCTGACCCTCACTACAGCCTCAAACACAATCAAACATGCCTGACCCTCACTACTGCCTCGAACACAATCAAACATGCCTGATCCTCACTACAGCCGCTAACACAATCAAACATGCCTGACCCTCACTACAGCCGCTAACACAATCAAACATGCCTGACCGTCACTACATCCACGAACACAATCAAACATGCCTGACCCACACTACAGCCGCTAATACAATCAAGCATGTCTGAATCTTACTACAGCCGCTAGCACAATCAAACATGCCTGACCCTCACTACAGCTGCTAACACTTTCAAACATGCCTGACACTCACTACAGCTGCTAACATAATCAAACATGCCTGACCCACACTACAGCTGCTAATACAATCAAACATGTCTGAATCTTACTACAGCAGCTAACACAATCAAACATGCCTGACCCTCACTACAGCTGCTAACACAATCAAACATGCCTGACCCTCACTACAGCCTCGAACACAATCAAACATCCCTGACCCGCACTACAGCCACGAACACAGTCAAAAATGCCTGACACTCACTAAAGCCTAAAACACAATCAAACATGCCTGACCCTCACTACAGCCGCTAACACAATCAAACATGCCTGACCCTCACTACAGCCGCGAACAAAAACAAACATGCCTGACCCTCACTACAGCCGCTAACACAATCAAAGTTGCCTGACCATGACTACAGCTGCTAACACAATCAAACATGCCTGACCCTCACGACAGCCTCGAACACAACCAAACATGCCTGACCATCACTATAGCCGCAAACACAATCAAACATAAATGGCCCTCGCTACAGCCGCAAACACAATCAAACATGCCTGAACCTCACTACAGCCGCTAATACAATCAAACATGTCTGAATCTTACTACAGCAGCTAACACAATCAAACATGCCTGACCCTCACTACAGCTGCTAACACAATCAGACATCCCTGACCCGCACTACAGCCACGAACACAGTCAAAAATGCCTGACACTCACTACAGCCTAAAACACAATCAAACATGCCTGACCCACACTACAGCCGCTAACACAATCAAAAATGTCTGACCCTCACTACAGCCGCTAACACAATCAAACATGCCTGACCTTCACTACAGCCGCGAACAAAAACAAACATGCCTGACCCTCACTACAGCCGCTAACACAATCAAAGTTGCCTGACCATGACTACAGCTGCTAACACAATCAAACATGCCTGACCCTCACTACAGCCTCGAACCCAACCAAACATGCCTGACCATCACTATAGCCGCAAACACAATCAAACATAAATGGCCCTCGCTACAGCCGCTGACACAATCAAACATGCCTGAACCTCACTACAGCCTCTAACACAATCAAACATGCCTGAACCCCACTACAGCCGCGAACACAAACAAACATGCCTGACCCTCCTACAGCCGCTAACACAATCAAAGATGTCTGACCCTCACTACAGCTGCTAACACAATCAAACATGACTGACACTCACTACAGCCTCGAACACAATCAAACATACCTGACCATCACTATAGCCGCTAACACAATCAAACATAAATGAACCTCACTACAGCCGCTAACACAATCAAACATGCCTGACCCTCACTACAGCCTGAAACACAATCAAACTTGCCTAAACCTCACTACAGCCTCGAACACAATCAAACATGCCTGACACTCACTACTGCCTCTAAAACAATCAAACATGCCTGACCCTCACTTCTGCCTCGAGCACAATCAAACATGCCTGACCCTCACTACAGCCTCGAACACAATCAAACATGAATGTCCCTCACAACAGCCGCTAACACAATCAAACATGCCTGACCCTCACTACAGCCGCTAACACAATCAAACATGCTGGACCCTCACTACAGCCTCTAACACAATCAAACATGCCTGACCCTCACTACAGCCTCAAACACAATCATACATGCCTGACACTCACTACAGCCACTAACACTTTCAAACATGCCTGACCCTCACTACAGCCTCGAACACAATTAAACATGCCTGACCCTCACTACGGCCTCGAACACAATCAAACATGCCTGACCCTCACTACAGCCTCGAACCCAATCAAACATGCCTGACCCTCACTACAGCCTTGAACACAATCAAACATGCCTGACCCTCACTACAGCCTCAAACACAATCAAACATGCCTGACCCTCACTACTGCCTCGAACACAATCAAACATGCCTGATCCTCACTACAGCCGCTAACACAATCAAAATTGCCTGACCCTCACTACAGCCTCGAACACAATCAAACATGCCTGACCCTCACTACAGCCTCGAACACAATCAAACATGCCTGACCCACACTACAGCCGCTAATACAATCAAACATGTCTGAATCTTACTACAGCCGCTAGCACAATCAAACATGCCTGACCCTCACTACAGCTGCTAACACAATCAAACATGCCTGACCCTCACTACAGCCTCGAACACAATCAAACATGCCTGACCCACACTACAGCCGCTAATACAATCAAACATGTCTGAATCTTACTACAGCAGCTAACACAATCAAACATGCCTGACCCTCACTACAGCTGCTAACACAATCAAAAATGCCTGACCCTCACTACAGCCTCGAACACAATCAAACATCCCTGATCCGCACTACAGCCACGAACACAGTCAAAAATGCCTGACACTCACTACAGCCTAAAACACAATCAAGCATGCCTGACCCACACTACAGCCGCTCACACAATCAAACATGTCTGACCCTCACTACAGCCGCTAACACAATCAAACATGCCTGACCCTCACTACAGCCGCGAACAAAAACAAACATGCCTGACCCTCACTACAGCCGCTAACACAATCAAAGTTGCCTGAGCATGACTACAGCTGCTAACACAATCAAACATGCCTGACCCTCACTACAGCCTCGAACACAACCAAACATGCCTGACCATCACTACAGCCTCGAACACAATCAAACATGCCTGACACTCACTACTGCCTCTAACACAATCAAACATGCCTGACCCTCACTTCTGCCTCGAGCACAATCAAACATGCCTGACCCTCACTACAGCCTCGAACACAATCAAACATGCCTGTCCCTCACAACAGCCGCTAACACAATCAAACATGCCTGACCCTCACTACAGCCACTAACACAATCAAACATGCTGGACCCTTTCTACAGCCTCTAACACAATCAAACATGCCTGACCCTCACTACAGCCTCAAACACAATCATACATGCCTGACACTCACTACAGCCACTAACACTTTCAAACATGCCTGACCCTCACTACAGCCTCGAACACAATCAAACATGCCTGACCCTCACTACAGCCTCGAACACAATCAAACATGCCTGACCCTCACTACAGCCTTGAACACAATCAAATATGCCTGACCCTCACTACAGCCTCAAACACAATCAAACATGCCTGACCCTCACTACTGCCTCGAACACAATCAAACATGCCTGATCCTCACTACAGCCGCTAACACAATCAAACATGCCTGACCCTCACTACAGCCGCTAACACAATCAAACATGCCTGACCGTCACTACATCCACGAACACAATCAAACATGCCTGACCCACACTACAGCCGCTAATACAATCAAGCATGTCTGAATCTTACTACAGCCGCTAGCACAATCAAACATGCCTGACCCTCACTACAGCTGCTAACACTTTCAAACATGCCTGACACTCACTACAGCTGCTAACATAATCAAACATGCCTGACCCACACTACAGCTGCTAATACAATCAAACATGTCTGAATCTTACTACAGCAGCTAACACAATCAAACATGCCTGACCCTCACTACAGCTGCTAACACAATCAAACATGCCTGACCCTCACTACAGCCTCGAACACAATCAAACATCCCTGACCCGCACTACAGCCACGAACACAGTCAAAAATGCCTGACACTCACTAAAGCCTAAAACACAATCAAACATGCCTGACCCTCACTACAGCCGCTAACACAATCAAACATGCCTGACCCTCACTACAGCCGCGAACAAAAACAAACATGCCTGACCCTCACTACAGCCGCTAACACAATCAAAGTTGCCTGACCATGACTACAGCTGCTAACACAATCAAACATGCCTGACCCTCACGACAGCCTCGAACACAACCAAACATGCCTGACCATCACTATAGCCGCAAACACAATCAAACATAAATGGCCCTCGCTACAGCCGCAAACACAATCAAACATGCCTGAACCTCACTACAGCCGCTAATACAATCAAACATGTCTGAATCTTACTACAGCAGCTAACACAATCAAACATGCCTGACCCTCACTACAGCTGCTAACACAATCAGACATCCCTGACCCGCACTACAGCCACGAACACAGTCAAAAATGCCTGACACTCACTACAGCCTAAAACACAATCAAACATGCCTGACCCACACTACAGCCGCTAACACAATCAAAAATGTCTGACCCTCACTACAGCCGCTAACACAATCAAACATGCCTGACCTTCACTACAGCCGCGAACAAAAACAAACATGCCTGACCCTCACTACAGCCGCTAACACAATCAAAGTTGCCTGACCATGACTACAGCTGCTAACACAATCAAACATGCCTGACCCTCACTACAGCCTCGAACCCAACCAAACATGCCTGACCATCACTATAGCCGCAAACACAATCAAACATAAATGGCCCTCGCTACAGCCGCTGACACAATCAAACATGCCTGAACCTCACTACAGCCTCTAACACAATCAAACATGCCTGAACCCCACTACAGCCGCGAACACAAACAAACATGCCTGACCCTCCTACAGCCGCTAACACAATCAAAGATGTCTGACCCTCACTACAGCTGCTAACACAATCAAACATGACTGACACTCACTACAGCCTCGAACACAATCAAACATACCTGACCATCACTATAGCCGCTAACACAATCAAACATAAATGAACCTCACTACAGCCGCTAACACAATCAAACATGCCTGACCCTCACTACAGCCTGAAACACAATCAAACTTGCCTAAACCTCACTACAGCCTCGAACACAATCAAACATGCCTGACACTCACTACTGCCTCTAAAACAATCAAACATGCCTGACCCTCACTTCTGCCTCGAGCACAATCAAACATGCCTGACCCTCACTACAGCCTCGAACACAATCAAACATGCCTGTCCCTCACAACAGCCGCTAACACAATCAAACATGCCTGACCCTCACTACAGCCGCTAACACAATCAAACATGCTGGACCCTCACTACAGCCTCTAACACAATCAAACATGCCTGACCCTCACTACAGCCTCAAACACAATCATACATGCCTGACACTCACTACAGCCACTAACACTTTCAAACATGCCTGACCCTCACTACAGCCTCGAACACAATTAAACATGCCTGACCCTCACTACGGCCTCGAACACAATCAAACATGCCTGACCCTCACTACAGCCTCGAACCCAATCAAACATGCCTGACCCTCACTACAGCCTTGAACACAATCAAACATGCCTGACCCTCACTACAGCCTCAAACACAATCAAACATGCCTGACCCTCACTACTGCCTCGAACACAATCAAACATGCCTGATCCTCACTACAGCCGCTAACACAATCAAAATTGCCTGACCCTCACTACAGCCTCGAACACAATCAAACATGCCTGACCCTCACTACAGCCTCGAACACAATCAAACATGCCTGACCCACACTACAGCCGCTAATACAATCAAACATGTCTGAATCTTACTACAGCCGCTAGCACAATCAAACATGCCTGACCCTCACTACAGCTGCTAACACAATCAAACATGCCTGACCCTCACTACAGCCTCGAACACAATCAAACATGCCTGACCCACACTACAGCCGCTAATACAATCAAACATGTCTGAATCTTACTACAGCAGCTAACACAATCAAACATGCCTGACCCTCACTACAGCTGCTAACACAATCAAAAATGCCTGACCCTCACTACAGCCTCGAACACAATCAAACATCCCTGATCCGCACTACAGCCACGAACACAGTCAAAAATGCCTGACACTCACTACAGCCTAAAACACAATCAAGCATGCCTGACCCACACTACAGCCGCTCACACAATCAAACATGTCTGACCCTCACTACAGCCGCTAACACAATCAAACATGCCTGACCCTCACTACAGCCGCGAACAAAAACAAACATGCCTGACCCTCACTACAGCCGCTAACACAATCAAAGTTGCCTGAGCATGACTACAGCTGCTAACACAATCAAACATGCCTGACCCTCACTACAGCCTCGAACACAACCAAACATGCCTGACCATCACTATAGCCGCAAACACAATCAAACATAAATGGCCCTCGCTACAGCCGCTGACACAATCAAACATGCCTGAACCTCACTACAGCCTCTAACACAATCAAACATGCCTGAACCCCACTACAGCCGCGAACACAAACAAACATGCCTGACCCTCACTACCGCCGCTAACACAATCAAAGTTGCCTGACCCTCACTACAGCTGCTAACACAATCAAACATGACTGAGTCTCACTACAGCCTCGAACACAATCAAACATACCTGACCATCACTATAGCCGCTAACACAATCAAACATAAATGAACCTCACTACAGCCGCTAACACAATCAAAAATGCCTGACCCTCACTACAGCCTGAAACACAATCAAACTTGCCTAAACCTCACTACAGCCTCGAACACAATCAAACATGCCTGACACTCACTACTGCCTCTAACACAATCAAACATGCCTGACCCTCACTTCTGCCTCGAGCACAATCAAACATGCCTGACCCTCACTACAGCCTCGAACACAATCAAACATGCCTGTCCCTCACAACAGCCGCTAACACAATCAAACATGCCTGACCCTCACTACAGCCGCTAACACAATCAAACATGCTGGACCTTCACTACAGCCTCTAACACAATCAAACATGCCTGACCCTCACTACAGCCTCAAGCACAATCATACATGCCTGACACTCACTACAGCCACTAACACTTTCAAACATGCCTGACCCTCACTACAGACTCTAGCACAATCAAACATGCCTGATCCTCACTACAGCCGCTAACACAATCAAACATGCCTGACCCTCACTACAGCCTCGAACACAATCAAACATGCCTGACCTTCACAACAGCCTCGAACACAATCAAACATGCCTGACCCTCACTACAGCCTCGAACACAATCAAACATGCCTGACCCTCACTACAGCCTCGAACACAATCACACATGCCTCACCCTCACTACAGCCTCGAACACAATCAAACATGCCTGACCCTCACTACAGCCTTGAACACAATCAAACATGCCTGACCCTCACTACAGCCTCAAACACAATCAAACATGCCTGACCCTCACTATTGCCTCGAACACAATCAAACATGCCTGATCCTCACTACAGCCGCTAACACAATCAAACATGCCTGACCCTCACTACAGCTGCTAACACAATCAAACATGCCTGACCCTCACTACAGCCTCGAACTCAATCAAACATGCCTGCTCCTCACTACAGCCGCTAACCCAGTCAAAGATGCCTGACCCTCACTACAGCCTCGAACACAATCAAACATCCCTGACCCACACTACAGCCGCTAATACAATCAAACATGTCTGAATCTTACTACAGCCGCTAGCACAATCAAACATGCCTGACCCTCACTACAGCTGCTAACACAATCAAACATGCCTGACCCTCACTACAGCCTCGAACACAATCAAACATCCCTGACCGTCACTACAGCCTCGAACACAATCAAACATGCCTGACCCTCACTACAGCCTGGAACACAATCAAACATGCCTAAACCTCACTACAGCCTTGAACAAAATCAAAAATGCCTGAGACTCAATACTGCCTCTAACACAATCAAACATGCCTGACCCTCACTTCTGCCTCGAGCACAATCAAACATGCCTGACCCTCACTACAGCCTCGAACACAATCAAACATGCCAGACCCTCACTACAGCCACTAACACAATCAAACATGCCTGACCCTCACTACTGCCTCTAGTGCAATCAGACATGCCTGACCCTCACGACAGCCGCTAACACAATCAAACATGCCTGACCCTCACTACAGCCTCGAACACAATCAAACATGCCTGACCTTCACAACAGCCTCGAACACAATCAAACATGCCTGACCCTCACTACAGCCTCGAACACAATCAAACATGCCTGACCCTCACTACAGCCTCGAACACAATCAAACATGCCTGACCCTCACAACAGCCTCGAACACAATCAATCATGCCTGACCCTCACTACAGCCTTGAACACAATCAAACATGCCTGACCCTCACTACAGCCTCAAACACAATCAAACATGCCTGACCCTCACTATTGCCTCGAACACAATCAAGCATGCCTGATCCTCACTACAGCCGCTAACACAATCAAACATGCCTGACCCTCACTACAGCCTCGAACACAATCAAACATGCCTGCTCCTCACTACAGCCGCTAACCCAGTCAAAAATGCCTGACCCTCACTACAGCCTCGAACACAATCAAACATGCCTGACCCACACTACAGCCGCTAATACAATCAAACATGTCTGAATCTTACTACAGCAGCTAGCGCAATCAAACATGCCTGACCCTCACTACAGCTGCTAACACAATCAAACATGCCTGATCCTCACTACAGCCTCGAACACAATCAAACATCCCTGACCCTCACTACAGCCTCGAACACAATCAAACCTGCCTGACCCTCACTACAGCCTGGAACACAATCAAACATGCCTAAACCTCACTATAGCTTCGAACACAATCAAAAATGACTGAGACTCAATACTGCCTCGAACAAAATCAAACATGCCTGACACTCACTACTGCCTCTAACACAATCAAACATGCCTGACCCTCACTTCTGCCTCGAGCACAATCAAACATGCCTGACCCTCACTACAGCCTCGAACACAATTAAACATGCCTGTCCCTCACAACAGCCGCTAACACAATCAAACATGCCTGACCCTCACTACAGCCGCTAACACAATCAAACATGCCGGACCCTCACTACAGCTTCTAACACAATCAAACATGCCTGACCCTCACTACAGCCGCTAACACAATCAAACATGCCTGACCCTCACTACAGCCGCTAACACAATCAAACATGCCTGACCCTCACTACAGCCTCGAACACAATCAAACATGCCTGACCCTCACTACGGCCTCGAACACAATCAAACATGCCTGACCCTCACTA
Organism: Isurus oxyrinchus; assembly: GCA_026770705.1. Lineage (NCBI taxonomy): Eukaryota > Metazoa > Chordata > Chondrichthyes > Lamniformes > Lamnidae > Isurus > Isurus oxyrinchus. The sequence goes on from JANJGN010000175.1 coordinate 518,032, forward strand.
CAGCCTCGAACACAATCAAACATGCCTGACCCTCACTACAGCCTTGAACACAATCAAACATGCCTGACCCTCACTACAGCCTCAAACACAATCAAACATGCCTGACCCTCACTACTGCCTCGAACACAATCAAACATGCCTGATCCTCACTACAGCCGCTAACACAATAAAACATGCCTGACCCTCACTACAGCCTCGAACACAATCAAACATGCCTGACCCTCACTATAGCCTCGAACACAATCAAACATGCCTGACCCACACTACAGCCGCTAATACAATCAAACATGTCTGAATCTTACTACAGCCGCTAGCACAATCAAACATGCCTGACCCTCACTACAGCTGCTAACACAATCCAACATGCCTGACCCTCACTACAGCCTCGAACACAATCAAACATGCCTGACCCACACTACAGCCGCTAATACAATCAAACATGTCTGAATCTTACTACAGCAGATAACACAATCAAACATGCCTGACCCTCACTACAGCTGCTAACACAGTCAAACATGCCTGACCCTCACTACAGCCTCGAACAAAATCAAACATGCCTGCTCCTCACTACAGCCGCTAATCAAGTCAAAAATGCCTGACCCTCACTACAGCCTCGAACACAATCAAACATGCCTGACCCACACTACAGCCGCTAATACAATCAAACATGTCTGAATCTTACTACAGCCGCTAGCACAATCAAACATGCCTGACCCTCACTACAGCCTCTAACACAATCAAACATGCCTGACCCTCACTACAGCCTCAAACACAATCATACATGCCTGACACTCACTACAGCCACTAACACTTTCAAACATGCCTGACCCTCACTACAGACTCTAGCACAATCAAACATGCCTGATCCTCACTACAGCCGCTAACACAATCAAACATGCCTGACCCTCACTACAGCCTCGAACACAATCAAACATGCCTGACCTTCACAACAGCCTCGAACACAATCAAACATGCCTGACCCTCACTACAGCCTCGAACACAATCAAACATGCCTGACCCTCACTACAGCCTCGAACACAATCACACATGCCTCACCCTCACTACAGCCTCGAACACAATCAAACATGCCTGACCCTCACTACAGCCTTGAACACAATCAAACATGCCTGACCCTCACTACAGCCTCAAACACAATCAAACATGCCTGACCCTCACTATTGCCTCGAACACAATCAAACATGCCTGATCCTCACTACAGCCGCTAACACAATCAAACATGCCTGACCCTCACTACAGCTGCTAACACAATCAAACATGCCTGACCCACACTACAGCCTCGAACACAATCAAACATGCCTGCTCCTCACTACAGCCGCTAACCCAGTCAAAGATGCCTGACCCTCACTACAGCCTCGAACACAATCAAACATCCCTGACCCACACTACAGCCGCTAATACAATCAAACATGTCTGAATCTTACTACAGCCGCTAGCACAATCAAACATGCCTGACCCTCACTACAGCTGCTAACACAATCAAACATGCCTGACCCTCACTTCAGCCTCGAACACAATCAAACATCCCTGACTGTCACTACAGCCTCGAACACAATCAAACATGCCTGACCCTCACTACAGCCTGGAACACAATCAAACATGCCTAAACCTCACTACAGCCTTGAACAAAATCAAAAATGCCTGAGACTCAATACTGCCTCTAACACAATCAAACATGCCTGACCCTCACTTCGGCCTCGAGCACAATCAAACATGCCTGACCCTCACTACAGCCTCGAACACAATCAAACATGCCAGACCCTCACTACAGCCACTAACACAATCAAACATGCCTGACCCTCACTACTGCCTCTAGTGCAATCAGACATGCCTGACCCTCACGACAGCCGCTAACACAATCAAACATGCCTGACCCTCACTACAGCCTCGAACACAATCAAACATGCCTGACCTTCACAACAGCCTCGAACACAATCAAACATGCCTGACCCTCACTACAGCCTCGAACACAATCAAACATGCCTGACCCTCACTACAGCCTCGAACACAATCAAACATGCCTGACCCTCACAACAGCCTCGAACACAATCAATCATGCCTGACCCTCACTACAGCCTTGAACACAATCAAACATGCCTGACCCTCACTACAGCCTCAAACACAATCAAACATGCCTGACCCTCACTATTGCCTCGAACACAATCAAGCATGCCTGATCCTCACTACAGCCGCTAACACAATCAAACATGCCTGACCCTCACTACAGCCTCGAACACAATCAAACATGCCTGCTCCTCACTACAGCCGCTAACCCAGTCAAAAATGCCTGACCCTCACTACAGCCTCGAACACAATCAAACATGCCTGACCCACACTACAGCCGCTAATACAATCAAACATGTCTGAATCTTACTACAGCAGCTAGCGCAATCAAACATGCCTGACCCTCACTACAGCTGCTAACACAATCAAACATGCCTGATCCTCACTACAGCCTCGAACACAATCAAACATCCCTGACCCTCACTACAGCCTCGAACACAATCAAACCTGCCTGACCCTCACTACAGCCTGGAACACAATCAAACATGCCTAAACCTCACTATAGCTTCGAACACAATCAAAAATGACTGAGACTCAATACTGCCTCGAACAAAATCAAACATGCCTGACACTCACTACTGCCTCTAACACAATCAAACATGCCTGACCCTCACTTCTGCCTCGAGCACAATCAAACATGCCTGACCCTCACTACAGCCTCGAACACAATTAAACATGCCTGTCCCTCACAACAGCCGCTAACACAATCAAACATGCCTGACCCTCACTACAGCCGCTAACACAATCAAACATGCCGGACCCTCACTACAGCTTCTAACACAATCAAACATGCCTGACCCTCACTACAGCCGCTAACACAATCAAACATGCCTGACCCTCACTACAGCCGCTAACACAATCAAACATGCCTGACCCTCACTACAGCCTCGAACACAATCAAACATGCCTGACCCTCACTACGGCCTCGAACACAATCAAACATGCCTGACCCTCACTACAGCCTCTAACACAATCAAACATGCCTGACCCTCACTACAGCCTTGAACACAATCAAACATGCCTGACCCTCACTACAGCCTCAAACACAATCAAACATGACTGACCCTCACTACTGCCTCGAACACAATCAAACATGCCTGATCCTCACTACAGCCGCTAACACAATAAAACATGCCTGACCCTCACTACAGCCTCGAACACAATCAAACATGCCTGACCCTCACTATAGCCTCGAACACAATCAAACATGCCTGACCCACACTACAGCCGCTAATACAATCAAACATGTCTGAATCTTACTACAGCCGCTAGCACAATCAAACATGCCTGACCCTCACTACAGCTGCTAACACAATCAAACATGCCTGACCCTCACTACAGCCTCGAACACAATCAAACATGCCTGACCCACACTACAGCCGCTAATACAATCAAACATGTCTGAATCTTACTACAGCAGCTAACACAATCAAACATGCCTGACCCTCACTACAGCTGCTAACACAGTCAAACATGCCTGACCCTCACTACAGCCTCGAACAAAATCAAACATGCCTGCTCCTCACTACAGCCGCTAATCAAGTCAAAAATGCCTGACCCTCACTACAGCCTCGAACACAATCAAACATGCCTGACCCACACTACAGCCGCTAATACAATCAAACATGTCTGAATCTTACTACAGCCGCTAGCACAATCAAACATGCCTGACCCTCACTACAGCTGCTAACACAATCAAACATGCCTGATCCTCACTACAGCCTCGAACACAATCAAACATCCCTGACCCTCACTACAGCCTCGAACACAATCAAACCTGCCTGACCCTCACTACAGCCTGGAACACAATCAAACATGCCTAAACCTCACTATAGCTTCGAACACAATCAAAAATGACTGAGACTCAATACTGCCTCGAACACAATCAAACATGCCTGACACTCACTACTGCCTCTAACACAATCAAACATGCCTGACCCTCACTTCTGCCTCGAGCACAATCAAACATGCCTGACCCTCACTACAGCCTCGAACACAAACAAACATGCCTGTCCCTCACAACAGCCGCTAACACAATAAAACATGCCTGACCCTCACTACAGCCGCTAACACAATCAAACATGCCGGACCCTCACTACAGCCTCTAACACAATCAAACATGCCTGACCCTCACTACAGCCTCAAACACAATCATACATGCCTGACACTCACTACAGCCACTAACACTTTCAAAAATGCCTGACCCTCACTACAGCCTCGAACACAATCAAACATGCCTGACCCTCACTACGGCCTCGAACACAATCAAACATGCCTGACCCTCACTACAGCCTCGAACACAATCAAACATGCCTGACCCTCATTACAGCCTTGAACACAATCAAACATGCCTGACCCTCACTACAGCCTCAAACACAATCAAACATGCCTGACCCTCACTACTGCCTCGAACACAATCAAACATGCCTGACCCACACTACAGCCGCTAATACAATCAAACATGTCTGAATCTTACTACAGCCACTAGCACAATCAAACATGCCTGACCCTCACTACAGCTGCTAACACAATCAAACATGCCTGACCCTCACTACAGCCTCGAACACAATCAAACATGCCTGACCCACACTACAGCCGCTAATACAATCAAACATGTCTGAATCTTACTACAGCAGCTAACACAATCAAACATGCCTGACCCTCACTGCAGCTGCTAACACAATCAAACATGCCTGACCCTCACTACAGCCTCGAACACAATCAAACATCCCTGACCCGCACTACAGCCACGAACACAGTCAAAAATGCCTGACACTCACTACAGCCTAAATCACAATCAAACATGCCTGACCCACACTACAGCCGCTAACACAATCAAACATGTCTTACCCTCACTACAGCCTCTAACACAATCAAACATGCCGGAACCCCACTACAGCCGCGAACACAAAAAAACATGCCTGACCCTCCTCCAGCCGCTAACACAATCAAAGTTGTCTGACCCTCACTACAGCTGCTAACACAATCAAACATGACTGACTCTCACTGCAGCCTCGAACACAATCAAACATACCTGACCATCACTATAGCCGCTAACACAATCAAACATAAATGAACCTCACTACAGCCGCTAACACAATCAAACATGCCTGACCCTCACTACAGCCTGAAACACAATCAAACTTGCCTAAACCTCACTACAGCATCGAACACAATCAAACATGACTGACACTCACTACTGCCTCTAACACAATCAAACATGCCTGACCCTCACTTCTGCCTCGAGCACAATCACACATGCCTGACCCTCACTACAGCCTCGAACACAATCAAACATGCCTGTCCCTCACAACAGCCGCTACCACAATCAAACATGCCTGACCCTCACTACAGCCGCTAACACAATCAAACATGCCGGACCCTCACTACAGCCTCTAACACAATCAAACATGCCTGACCCTCACTACAGCCTCAAACGCAATCATACATGCCTGACACTCACTACTGCCTCTAACACAATCAAACATGCCTGACCCTCACTTCTGCCTCGAGCACAATCACACATGCCTGACCCTCACTACAGCCTCGAACACAATCAAACATGCCTGTCCCTCACAACAGCCGCTACCACAATCAAACATGCCTGACCCTCACTACAGCCGCTAACAGAATCAAACATGCCGGACCCTCACTACAGCCTCTAACACAATCAAACATGCCTGACCCTCACTACAGCCTCAAACGCAATCATACATGCCTGACCCTCACTACAGCCTCGAACACAATCAAACATGCCTGACCCTCACTACGGCCTCAAACACAATCAAACATGCCTGACCCTCACTACAGCCTCGAACACAATCAAACATGCCTGACCCTCACTACAGCCTTGAACACAATCAAACATGCCTGACCCTCACTACAGCCTCAAACACAATCAAACATGCCTGACCCTCACTACTGCCTCGAACACAATCAAACATGCCTGATCCTCACTACAGCCCCTAACACAATCAAACATGCCTGACACTCACTACAGCCTCGAACACAATCAAACATGCCTGACCCTCACTACAGCCTCGAACACAATCAAACATGCCTGACCCTCACTACAGCCTCGAGCACAATCAAACATGCCTGACCCTCACTACAGCCTCGAACACAATCAAACATGCCTGACCCTCACTACAGCCTTGAACACAATCAAACATGCCTGACCCTCACTACAGCCTCAAACACAATCAAACATGCCTGACCCTCACTATTGCCTCGAACACAATCAAACATGCCTGATCCTCACTACAGCCGCTAACACAATCAAACATGCCTGACCCTCACTACAGCCGCTAACACAATCAAACATGCCTGACCCTCACTACAGCCTCGAACACAATCAAACATGCCTGCTCCTCACTACAGCCGCTAACCCAGTCAAACATGCCTGACCCTCACTACAGCCTTGAACACAATCAAACATGCCTGACCCACGCTACAGCCGCTAATACAATCAAACATGTCTGAATCTTACTACAGCCGCTAGCACAATCAAACATGCCTGACCCTCACTACAGCTGCTAACACAATCATACCTGCCTGACCTTCACTACAGCCTCGAACACAATCAAACATCCCTGACCGTCACTACAGCCTCGAACACAATCAAACATGCCTGACCCTCACTACAGCCTGGAACACAATCAAACATGCCTAAACCTCACTACAGCCTAGAACACAATCAAAAATGCCTGAGACTCAATACTGCCTCTAACACAATCAAACATGCCTGACCCTCACTTCTGCCTCTAGCACAATCAAACATGCCTGACCCTCACTACAGCCTCGAACACAATCAAACATGCCAGACCCTCACTACAGCCGCTAACACAATCAAACATGCCTGACCCTCACTACTGCCTCTAGTGCAATCAGACATGCCTGACCCTCACGACAGCCGCTAACACAATCAAACATGCCTGACCCTCACTACAGCCTCGAACATAATCAAACATGCCTGACCTTCACAACAGCCTCGAACACAATCAAACATGCCTGACCCCCACAACAGCCTCGAACACAATCAAACATGCCTGACCCTCACTACAGCCTCGAACACAATCAAACATGCCTGACCCTCACTACAGCCTCGAACACAATCAAACATGCCTGACCCTCACTACAGCCTTGAACACAGTCAAACATGCCTGACCCTCACTACAGCCTCAAACACAATCAAACATGCCTGACCCTCACTATTGCCTCGAACACAATCAAACATGCCTGATCCTCACTACAGCCGCTAACACAATCAAACATGCCTGACCATCACTACAGCCTCGAACACAATCAAACATGCCTGCTCCTCACTACAGCCGCTAACCCAGTCAAAAATGCCTGACCCTCACTACAGCCTCGAACACAATCAAACATGCCTGACCCACACTACAGCCGCTAATACAATCAAACATGTCTGAATCTTACTACAGCCGCTAGCACAATCAAACATGCCTGACCCTCACTACAGCTGCTAACACAATCAAACATGCCTGACCCTCACTACAGCCTCGAACACAATCAAACATCCCTGACCCTCACTAAAGCCTCGAACACAATGAAACCTGCCTGACCCTCACTACAGCCTGGAACACAATCAAACATGCCTAAACCTCACTATAGCCTCGAACACAATCAAAAATGCGTGAGACTCAATACTGCCTCGAACACAATCAAACATGCCTGACACTCACTACTGCCTCTAACACAATAAAACATGCCTGACCCTCACTTCTGCCTCGAGCACAATCAAACATGCCTGACCCTCACAACAGCCTCGAACACAATCAAACATGCCTGTCCCTCACAACAGCCGCTAACACAATCAAACATGCCTGACCCTCACTACAGCCGCTAACACAATCAAACATGCCGGACCCTCACTACAGCCTCTAACACAATCAAACATGCCTGACCCTCACTACAGCCTCAAACACAATCATACATGCCTGACACTCACTACAGCCACTAAGACTTCAAACATGCCTGACCCTCACTGCAACCTCAAACACAATCAAACAAGCCTGACCCTCACTACGGCCTCGAACACAATCAAACATGCCTGACCCTCACTACATCCTCGAACACAATCAAACATGCCTGACCCTCACTACAGCCTCGAACACAATCAAACATGCCTGACCCTCACTACAGCATTGAACACAATCAAACATGCCTGACCCTCACTACAGCCTCAAACACAATCAAACATGCCTGACCCTCACTACTGCCTCGAACACAATCAAACATGCCTGATCCTCACTACAGCCGCTAACACAATAAAACATGCCTGACCCTCACTACAGCCTCGAACACAATCAAACATGCCTGACCCTCACTATAGCCTCGAACACAATCAAACATGCCTGACCCACACTACAGCCGCTAATACAATCAAACATGTCTGAATCTTACTACAGCCGCTAGCACAATCAAACATGCCTGACCCTCACTACAGCTGCTAACACAATCAAACATGCCTGACCCTCACTACAGCCTCGAACACAATCAAACATGCCTGACCCACACTACAGCCGCTAATACAATCAAACATGTCTGAATCTTACTACAGCAGCTAACACAATCAAACATGCCTGACCCTCACTACAGCTGCTAACACAGTCAAACATGCCTGACCCTCACTACAGCCTCGAACAAATTCAAACATGCCTGCTCCTCACTACAGCCGCTAATCAAGTCAAAAATGCCTGACCCTCACTACAGCCTCGAACACAATCAAACATGCCTGACCCACACTACAGCCGCTAATACAATCAAACATGTCTGAATCTTACTACAGCCGCTAGCACAATCAAACATGCCTGACCCTCACTACAGCTGCTAACACAATCAAACATGCCTGATCCTCACTACAGCCTCGAACACAATCAAACATCCCTGACCCTCACTACAGCCTCGAACACAATCAAACCTGCCTGACCCTCACTACAGCCTGGAACACAATCAAACATGCCTAAACCTCACTATAGCTTCGAACACAATCAAAAATGACTGAGACTCAATACTGCCTCGAACACAATCAAACATGCCTGACACTCACTACTGCCTCTAACACAATCAAACATGCCTGACCCTCACTTCTGCCTCGAGCACAATCAAACATGCCTGACCCTCACTACAGCCTCGAACACAAACAAATATGCCTGTCCCTCACAACAGCCGCTAACACAATCAAACATGCCTGACCCTCACTACAGCCGCTAACACAATCAAACATGCCGGACCCTCACTACAGCCTCTAACACAATCAAACATGCCTGACCCTCACTACAGCCTCAAACACAATCATACATGCCTGACACTCACTACAGCCACTAACACTTTCAAACATGCCTGACCCTCACTACAGCCTCGAACACAATCAAACATGCCTGACCCTCACTACGGCCTCGAACACAATCAAACATGCCTGACCCTCACTACAGCCTCGAACACAGTCAAACATGCCTGACCCTCATTACAGCCTTGAACACAATCAAACATGCCTGACCCTCACTACAGCCTCAAACACAATCAAACATGCCTGACCCTCACTACTGCCTCGAACACAATCAAACATGCCTGACCCACACTACAGCCGCTAACACAATCAAACATGCCGGAACCCCACTACAGCCGCGAACACAAACAAACATGCCTGACCCTCCTCCAGCCGCTAACACAATCAAAGTTGTCTGACCCTCACTACAGCTGCTAACACAATCAAACATGACTGACCCTCACTACAGCCTCGAACACAATCAAACATACCTGACCATCAATATAGCCGCTAACACAATCAAACATAAATGAACCTCACTACAGCCGCTAACACAATCAAACATGCCTGACCCTCACTACAGCCTGAAACACAATCAAACTTGCCTAAACCTCACTACAGCATCGAACACAATCAAACATGCCTGACACTCACTACTGCCTCTAACACAATCAAACATGCCTGACCCTCACTTCTGCCTCGAGCACAATCACACATGCCTGACCCTCACTACAGCCTCGAACACAATCAAACATGCCTGTCCCTCACAACAGCCGCTACCACAATCAAACATGCCTGACCCTCACTACAGCCGCTAACACAATCAAACATGCCGGACCCTCACTACAGCCTCTAACACAATCAAACATGCCTGACCCTCACTACAGCCTCAAACGCAATCATACATGCCTGACACTCACTACTGCCTCTAACACAATCAAACATGCCTGACCCTCACTTCTGCCTCGAGCACAATCACACATGCCTGACCCTCACTACAGCCTCGAACACAATCAAACATGCCTGTCCCTCACAACAGCCGCTACCACAATCAAACATGCCTGACCCTCACTACAGCCGCTAACACAATCAAACATGCCGGACCCTCACTACAGCCTCTAACACAATCAAACATGCCTGACCCTCACTACAGCCTCAAACGCAATCATACATGCCTGACCCTCACTACAGCCTCGAACACAATCAAACATGCCTGACCCTCACTACGGCCTCAAACACAATCAAACATGCCTGACCCTCACTACAGCCTCGAACACAATCAAACATGCCTGACCCTCACTACAGCCTTGAACACAATCAAACATGCCTGACCCTCACTACAGCCTCAAACACAATCAAACATGCCTGACCCTCACTACTGCCTCGAACACAATCAAACATGCCTGATCCTCACTACAGCCCCTAACACAATCAAACATGCCTGACACTCACTACAGCCGCTAACACAATCAAACATGCCTGACCCTCACTACAGCCTCGAACACAATCAAACATGCCTGCTCCTCACTACAGCCGCTAACCCAGTCAAACATGCCTGACCCTCACTACAGCCTTGAACACAATCAAACATGCCTGACCCACGCTACAGCCGCTAATACAATCAAACATGTCTGAATCTTACTACAGCCGCTAGCACAATCAAACATGCCTGACCCTCACTACAGCTGCTAACACAATCATACCTGCCTGACCTTCACTACAGCCTCGAACACAATCAAACATCCCTGACCGTCACTACAGCCTCGAACACAATCAAACATGCCTGACCCTCACTACAGCCTGGAACACAATCAAACATGCCTAAACCTCACTACAGCCTAGAACACAATCAAAAATGCCTGAGACTCAATACTGCCTCTAACACAATCAAACATGCCTGACCCTTACTTCTGCCTCGAGCACAATCAAACATGCCTGACCCTCACTACAGCCTCGAACACAATCAAACATGCCAGACCCTCACTACAGCCGCTAACACAATCAAACATGCCTGACCCTCACTACTGCCTCTAGTGCAATCAGACATGCCTGACCCTCACGACAGCCGCTAACACAATCAAACATGCCTGACCCTCACTACAGCCTCGAACATAATCAAACATGCCTGACCTTCACAACAGCCTCGAACACAATCAAACATGCCTGACCCTCACAACAGCCTCGAACACAATCAAACATGCCTGACCCTCACTACAGCCTCGAACACAATCAAACATGCCTGACCCTCACTACAGCCTCGAACACAATCAAACATGCCTGACCCTCACTACAGCCTCAAACACAATCAAACATGCCTGACCCTCACTATTGCCTCGAACACAATCAAACATGCCTGATCCTCACTACAGCCGCTAACACAATCAAACATGCCTGACCCTCACTACAGCCTCGAACACAATCAAACATGCCTGCTCCTCACTACAGCCGCTAACCCAGTCAAAAATGCCTGACCCTCACTACAGCCTCGAACACAATCAAACATGCCTGATCCACACTACAGCCGCTAATACAATCAAACATGTCTGAATCTTACTACAGCCGCTAGCACAATCAAACATGCCTGACCCTCACTACAGCTGCTAACACAATCAAACATGCCTGACCCTCACTACAGCCTCGAACACAATCAAACATCCCTGACCCTCACTACAGCCTCGAACACAATCAAACCTGCCTGACCCTCACTACAGCCTGGAACACAATCAAACATGCCTAAACCTCACTATAGCCTCGAACACAATCAAAAATGCCTGAGACTCAATACTGCCTCGAACACAATCAAACATGCCTGACACTCACTACTGCCTCTAACACAATAAAACATGCCTGACCCTCACTTCTGCCTCGAGCACAATCAAACATGCCTGACCCTCACAACAGCCTCGAACACAATCAAACATGCCTGTCCCTCACAACAGCCGCTAACACAATCAAACATGCCTGACCCTCACTACAGCCGCTAACACAATCAAACATGCCGGACCCTCACTACAGCCTCTAACACAATCAAACATGCCTGACCCTCACTACAGCCTCAAACACAATCATACATGCCTGACACTCACTACAGCCACTAAGACTTCAAACATGCCTGACCCTCACTGCAACCTCTAACACAATCAAACAAGCCTGACCCTCTCTACGGCCTCGAACACAATCAAACATGCCTGACCCTCACTACATCCTCGAACACAATCAAACATGCCTGACCCTCACTACAGCCTCGAACACAATCAAACATGCCTGACCCTCACTACAGCCTTGAACACAATCAAACATGCCTGACCCTTACTACAGCCTCAAACACAATCAAACATGCCTGACCCTCACTACTGCCTCGAACACAATCAAACATGCCTGATCCTCACTACAGCCGCTAACACAATAAAACATGCCTGACCCTCACTACAGCCTCGAACACAATCAAACATGCCTGACCCTCACTATAGCCTCGAACACAATCAAACATGCCTGACCCACACTACAGCCGCTAATACAATCAAACATGTCTGAATCTTACTACAGCCGCTAGCACAATCAAACATGCCTGACCCTCACTACAGCTGCTAACACAATCAAACATGCCTGACCCTCACTACAGCCGCTAATACAATCAAACATGTCTGAATCTTACTACAGCAGCTAACACAATCAAACATGCCTGACCCTCACTACAGCTGCTAACACAATCAAACATGCCTGACCCTCACTACAGCCTCGAACACAATCAAACATCCCTGACCCGCCCTACAGCCACGAACACAGTCAAAGTTGCCTGACCATGACTACAGCTGCTAACACAATCAAACATGCCTGACCCTCACTACAGCCTCGAACACAACCAAACATGCCTGACCATCACTATAGCCGCAAACACAATCAAACATAAATGCCCCTCGCTACAGCCGCTGACACAATCAAACATGCCTGAACCTCACTACAGCCTCTAACACAATCAAACATGCCTGAACCCCACTACAGCTGCGAACACAAACAAACATGCCTGACCCTCCTACAGCCGCTAACACAAACAAAGTTGTCTGACCCTCACGACAGCTGCTAACACAATCAAACATGACTGACTCTCACTACAGCCTCGAACACAATCAAACCTGCCTGACCCACACTACAGCCGCTAATACAATCAAACATGTCTGAATCTTACTACAGCCGCTAACACAATCAAACATGCCTGACCCTCACTACAGCTGCTAACACAATCAAACATGCCTGACCCTCACTACAGCCTCGAACACAATCAAACATGCCTGACCCATGCTACAGCCGCTAATACAATCAAACATGTCTGAATCTTACTACAGCAGCTAACACAATCAAACATGACTGACCCTCAATACAGCTGCTAACAGAATCAAACATGCCTGACCCTCACTACAGCCTCGAACACAATCAAACATCCCTGACCCGCACTACAGCCACGAACACAGTCAAAAATGCCTGACACTCACTACAGCCTAAAACACAATCAAAAATGCCTGACCCACACTACAGCTGCTAACACAATCAAACATGTCTGACCCTCACTACAGCCGCTAACACAATCAAACATGCCTGACCCTCAATACAGCCGCGAACAAAAACAAACATGCCTGACCCTCACTACCGCCGCTAACACAATCAAAGTTGTCTGGCCCTCACTACAGCTGCTAACACAATCAAACATGACTGACTCTCACTACAGCCTCGAACACAATCAAACATACCTGACCATCACTATAGCCGCTAACACAATCAAACATAAATGAACCTCACTACAGCCGCTAAAACAATCAAACATGCCTGACCCTCACTACAGCCTGAAACACAATCAAACTTGCCTAAACCTCACTACAGCCTCGAACACAATCAAACATGCCTGACACTCACTACTGCCTCTAACACAATCAAACATGCCTGACCCTCACTTCTGCCTCGAGCACAATCAAACATCCCTGACCCTCACTACAGCCTCGAACACAATCAAACATGCCTGTCCCTCAAAACAGCCGCTAACACAATCAAACATGCCCGACCCTCACTACAGCCGCTAACACAATCAAACATGCCGGACCCTCACTACAGCCTCTAACACAATCAAACATACCTGACCCTCACTACAGCCTCGAACACAATCATACATGCCTGACACTCACTACAGCCACTAACACTTTCAAACATGCCTGACCCTTACTACAGACTCTAGCACAATCAAACATGCCTGATCCTCACTACAGCCGCTAACACAATCAAACATGCCTGACCTTCACTACAGCTGCTACAACAATCAAACATGCCTGACCCTCACTACAGCCTCGAACACAATCAAACATGCCTGATTCTCACTACAGCCGCTAACACAGTCAAAAAAGCCTGACCCTCACTACAGCCTCGAACACAATCAAACATGCCTGACCCACACTACAGCCGCTAATACAATCAAACATGTCTGAATCTTACTACAGCAGCTAACACAATCAAACATGCCTGACCCTCACTACAGCTGCTTACACAATCAAACATGCCTGACCCTCACTACAGCCTCGAAAACTATCAAACATGCCTGACCCTCACTGCCGCCTCGAACACATTCAAACATTCCTGACCCTCACTACAGCCGCTAACACTATCAAACATGCCTGACCCTCCCTACAGCCTCGAACACAATCAAACATGCTTGACCCTCACTACAGCCGCAAACACAATCAAACATGCCTGACCCTCACTACAGCCTCTAGTGCAATCAGACATGCCTGACCCTCACGACAGCCACTAACACAATCAAAATTGCCTGACCCTCACTACAGCCTCGAACACAATCAAACATGCCTGACCTTCACAACAGCCTCGAACACAATCAAACATGCCTGACCCTTACTACTGACTCGAACACAATCAAACATGCCTGACCCTCACTACAGCCTCGAACACAATCAAACATGCCTGTCCCTCACTACAGCCTCGAACACAATCAAACATGCCTGACCCTCACTACAGCCTTGAACACAATCAAACATGCCTGACCCTCACTACAGCCGCTAACCCAGTCAAACATGCCTGACCCTCACTACAGCCTCGAACACAATCAAACATGCTTGACCCACACTACAGCCGCTAATACAATCAAACATGTCTGAATCTTACTACAGCCGCTAGCACAATCAAACATGCCTGACCCTCACTACAGCTGCTAACACAATCAAACATGCCTGACCCTCACTACAGCCGCTAACCCAGTCAAAAATGCCTGACCCTCACTACAGCCTCGAACACAATCAAACATGCCTGACCCACACTACAGCCGCTAACACAATCAAACATGTCTGAATCTTACTACAGCCGCTAGCACAATCAAATATGCCTGACCCTCACTACAGCCGCTAACACAATCAAACATGCCTGACCCTCACTACAGCCTCGAACACAATCAAACATGCCTGACCCTCACTACAGCCTCGAACACAATCAAACCTGCCTGACCCTCACTACAGCCTGGAACACAATCAAACATGCCTAAACCTCACTTTAGCCTCGAACACAATCAAAAATGCCTGAGACTCAATACTGCCTCGAAGACAATCAAACATGCCTGACACTCACTACTGCCTCTAACACAATCAAACAAGCCTGACCCTCACTTCTGCCTCGAGCACAATCAAACATGCCTGACCCTCACTACAGCCTCGAACACAATCAAACATGCCTGTCCCTCACAACAGCCGCTAACACAATCAAACATGCCTGACCCTCACTACAGCCGCTAACACAATCAAACATGCCGGACCCTCACTACAGCCTCTAACACAATCAAACATGCCTGACCCTCACTACAGCATCAAACACAATCATACATGCCTGACACTCACTACAGCCACTAACACTTCAAACATGCCTGACCCTCACTACAACCTCAAAAACAATCAAACATGCCTGACCCTCACTACTGCCTCGAACACAATCAAACATGCCTGATCCTCACTACAGCCGCTAACACAATCAAACATGCCTGACCCTCACTACAGCCTCGAACACAATCAAACATGCCTGACCCTCACTACAGCCTCGAACACAATCAAACATGCCTGACCCACACTACAGCCGCTAATACAATCAAACATGTCTGAATCTTACTACAGCCGCTAGCACAATCAAACATGCCTGACCCTCACTACAGCTGCTAACACAATCAAACATGCCTGACCCTCACTACAGCCTCGAACACAATCAAACATGCCTGACGCACACTACAGCCGCTAATGCAATCAAACATGTCTGAATCTTACTACAGCAGCTAACACATTCAAACATGCCTGACCCTCACTACAGCTGCTAACACAATCAAACATGCCTGACCCTCACTACAGCCTCGAACACAATCAAACATCCCAGACCCGCACTACAGCCACAAACACAGTCAAAAATGCCTGACACTCACTACAGCCTAAAATACAATCAAACATGCCTGACCCACACTATAGCCGCTAACACAATCAAACATGTCTGACCCTCACTACAGCCGCTAACACAACCAAACATGCCTGACCCTCACTACAGCCGCGAACAAAAACAAACATGCCTGACCCTCACTACAGCCGCTAACACAATCAAAGTTGCCTGACCATGACTACAGCTGCTAACACAATCAAACATGCCTGACCCTCACTACAGCCTCGAACACAACCAAACATGCCTGACCATCACTATAGCCGCAAACACAATCAAACATAAATGGCCCTCGCTACAGCCGCTGACACAATCAAACATGCCTGAACCTCACTACAGCCTCTAACACAATCAAACATGCCTGAACCCCACTACAGCTGCGAACACAAACAAACATGCCTGACCCTCCTACAGCCGCTAACACAAACAAAGTTGTCTGACCCTCACGACAGCTGCTAACACAATCAAACATGACTGACTCTCACTACAGCCTCGAACACAATCAAACCTGCCTGACCCACACTACAGCCGCTAATACAATCAAACATGTCTGAATCTTACTACAGCCGCTAGCACAATCAAACATGCCTGACCCTCACTACAGCTGCTAACACAATCAAACATGCCTGACCCTCACTACAGCCTCGAACACAATCAAACATGCCTGACCCATGCTACAGCCGCTAATACAATCAAACATGTCTGAATCTTACTACAGCAGCTAACACAATCAAACATGCCTGACCCTCAATACAGCTGCTAACAGAATCAAACATGCCTGACCCTCACTACAGCCTCGAACACAATCAAACATCCCTGACCCGCACTACAGCCACGAACACAGTCAAAAATGCCTGACACTCACTACAGCCTAAAACACAATCAAAAATGCCTGACCCACATTACAGCTGCTAACACAATCAAACATGTCTGACCCTCACTACAGCCGCTAACACAATCAAGCATGCCTGACCCTCAATACAGCCGCGAACAAAAACAAACATGCCTGACCCTCACTACCGCCGCTAACACAATCAAAGTTGTCTGGCCCTCACTACAGCTGCTAACACAATCAAACATGACTGACTCTCACTACAGTCTCGAACACAATCAAACATACCTGACCATCACTATAGCCGCTAACACAATCAAACATAAATGAACCTCACTACAGCCGCTAAAACAATCAAACATGCCTGACCCTCACTACAGCCTGAAACACAATCAAACTTGCCTAAACCTCACTACCGCCTCGAACACAATCAAACATGCCTGACACTCACTACTGCCTCTAACACAATCAAACATGCCTGACCCTCACTTCTGCCTCGAGCACAATCAAACATCCCTGACCCTCACTACAGCCTCGAACACAATCAAACATGCCTGTCCATCACAACAGCCGCTAACACAACCAAACATGCCTGACCCTCACTACAGCCGCTAACACAATCAAACATGCCGGACCCTCACTACAGCCTCTAACACAATCAAACATGCCTGACCCTCACTACAGCCTCAAACACAATCATACATGCCTGACACTCACTACAGCCACTAACACTTTCAAACATGCCTGACCCTTACTACAGACTCTAGCACAATCAAACATGCCTGATCCTCACTACAGCCGCTAACACAATCAAACATGCCTGACCTTCACTACAGCTGCTACAACAATCAAACATGCCTGACCCTCACTACAGCCTCGAACACAATCAAACATGCCTGATTCTCACTACAGCCGCTAACACAGTCAAAAAAGCCTGACCCTCACTACAGCCTCGAACACAATCAAACATGCCTGACCCACACTACAGCCGCTAATACAATCAAACATGTCTGAATCTTACTACAGCAGCTAACACAATCAAACATGCCTGACCCTCACTACAGCTGCTAACACAATCAAACATGCCTGACCCTCACTACAGCCTCGAAAACTATCAAACATGCCTGACCCTCACTGCAGCCTCGAACACATTCAAACATTCCTGACCCTCACTACAGCCGCTAACACTATCAAACATGCCTGACCCTCCCTACAGCCTCGAACACAATCAAACATGCTTGACCCTCACTACAGCCGCTAACACAATCAAACATGCCTGACCCTCACTACAGCCTCTAGTGCAATCAGACATGCCTGACCCTCACGACAGCCACTAACACAATCAAACATGCCTGACCCTCACTACAGCCTCGAACACAATCAAACATGCCTGACCTTCACAACAGCCTCGAACACAATCAAACATGCCTGACCCTTACTACTGCCTCGAACACAATCAAACATGCCTGACCCTCACTACAGCCTCGAACACAATCAAACATGCCTGACCCTCACTACAGCCTCGAACACAATCAAACATGCCTGACCCTCACTACAGCCTTGAACACAATCAAACATGCCTGACCCTCACTACAGCCGCTAACCCAGTCAAACATGCCTGACCCTCACTACAGCCTCGAACACAATCAAACATGCTTGACCCACACTACAGCCGCTAATACAATCAAACATGTCTGAATCTTACTACAGCCGCTAGCACAATCAAACATGCCTGACCCTCACTACAGCTGCTAACACAATCAAACATGCCTGACCCTCACTACAGCCGCTAACCCAGTCAAAAATGCCTGACCCTCACTACAGCCTCGAACACAATCAAACATGCCTGACCCACACTACAGCCGCTAACACAATCAAACATGTCTGAATCTTACTACAGCCGCTAGCACAATCAAATATGCCTGACCCTCACTACAGCCGCTAACACAATCAAACATGCCTGACCCTCACTACAGCCTCGAACACAATCAAACATGCCTGACCCTCACTACAGCCTCGAACACAATCAAACCTGCCTGACCCTCACTACAGCCTGGAACACAATCAAACATGCCTAAACCTCACTATAGCCTCGAACACAATCAAAAATGCCTGAGACTCAATACTGCCTCGAAGACAATCAAACATGCCTGACACTCACTACTGCCTCTAACACAATCAAACATGCCTGACCCTCACTTCTGCCTCGAGCACAATCAAACATGCCTGACCCTCACTACAGCCTCGAACACAATCAAACATGCCTGTCCCTCACAACAGCCGCTAACACAATCAAACATGCCTGACCCTCACTACAGCCGCTAACACAATCAAACATGCCGGACCCTCACTACAGCCTCTAACACAATCAAACATGCCTGACCCTCACTACAGCATCAAACACAATCATACATGCCTGACACTCACTACAGCCACTAACACTTCAAACATGCCTGACCCTCACTACAACCTCAAAAACAATCAAACATGCCTGACCCTCACTACGGCCTCGAACACAATCAAACATGCCTGACCCTCACTACATCCTCGAACACAATCAAACATGCCTGACCCTCACTACAGCCTTGAACACAATCAAACATGCCTGACCCTCACTACAGCCTCAAACACAATCAAACATGCCTGACCCTCACTACTGCCTCGAACACAATCAAACATGCCTGATCCTCACTACAGCCGCTAACACAATCAAACATGCCTGACCCTCACTACAGCCTCGAACACAATCAAACATGCCTGACCCTCACTACAGCCTCGAACACAATCAAACATGCCTGACCCACACTACAGCCGCTAATACAATCAAACATGTCTGAATCTTACTACAGCCGTTAGCACAATCAAACATGCCTGACCCTCACTACAGCTGCTAACACAATCAAACATGCCTGACCCTCACTACAGCCTCGAACACAATCAAACATGCCTGACGCACACTACAGCCGCTAATGCAATCAAACATGTCTGAATCTTACTACAGCAGCTAACACATTCAAACATGCCTGACCCTCACTACAGCTGCTAACACAATCAAACATGCCTGACCCTCACTACAGCCTCGAACACAATCAAACATCCCAGACCCGCACTACAGCCACAAACACAGTCAAAAATGCCTGACACTCACTACAGCCTAAAACACAATCAAACATGCCTGACCCACACTACAGCCGCTAACACAATCAAACATGTCTGACCCTCACTACAGCCGCTAACACAATCAAACATGCCTGACCCTCACTACAGCCGCGAACAAAAACAAACATGCCTGACCCTCACTACAGCCGCTAACACAATCAAAGTTGCCTGACCATGACTACAGCTGCTAACACTATCAAACATGCCTGACCCTCACTACAGCCTCGAACACAACCAAACATGCCTGACCATCACTATAGCCGCAAACACAATCAAACATAAATGGCCCTCGCTACAGCCGCTGACACAATCAAACATGCCTGAACCTCACTACAGCCTCTAACACAATCAAACATGCCTGAACCCCACTACAGCCGCGAACACAAACAAACATGCCTGACCCTCCTACAGCCGCTAACACAATCAAAGTTGTCTGATCCTCACGACAGCTGCTAACACAATCAAACATGACTGACTCTCACTACAGCCTCGAACACAATCAAACATACCTGACCATCACTATAGCAGCTAACACAATCAAACATAAATGAACCTCACTACAGCCGCTAACACAATCAAACATGCCTGACCCTCACTACAGCCTGAAACACAATCAAACTTGCCTAAAACTCAATACAGCCTCGATCAGAATCAAACATGCCTGACACTCACTACTGCCTCTAACACAATAAAACATGCCTGACCCTCACTTCTGCCTCGAGCACAATCAAACATGCCTGACCCTCACTACAGCCTCGAACACAATCAAACATGCCTGTCCCTCACAACAGCCGCTAACACAATCAAACATGCCTGACCCTCACTACAGCCGCTAACACAATCAAACATGCCGGACCCTCACTACAGCCTCTAACACAATCAAACATGCATGACCCTCACTACAGCCTCAAACACAATCATACAATCCTGACACACACTACAGCCACTAACAATTTCAAACATGCCTGACCCTCACTACAGCCTCGAACACAATCAAACATGCCTGACCCTCACTACGGCCTCGAACACAATCAAACATGCCTGACCCTCACTACAGCCTCGAACACAATCAAACATGCCTGACCCTCACTACAGCTTTGAACACAATCAAACATGCCTGACCCTCACTACACCCTCAAACACAATCAAACATGCCTGACCCTCACTACTGCCTCGAACACAATCAAACATGCCTGATCCACACTACAGCCGCTAACACAATCAAACATGCCTGACACTCACTACAGCCTCGAACACAATCAAACATGCCTGACCCTCACTACAGCCTCGAACACAATCAAACATGCCTGACCCACACTACAGCCGCTAATACAATCAAACATGTCTGAATCTTACTACAGCCGCTAGCACAATCAAACATGCCTGACCCTCACTACAGCTGCTAACACAATCAAACATGCCTGACCCTCACTACAGCCTCGAACACAATCAAACATGCCTGACCCACACTACAGCCGCTAATACAATCAAACATGTCTGAATCTTACTACAGCAGCTAACACAAACAAACATGCCTGACCCTCAATACAGCTGCTAACAGAATCAAACATGCCTGACCCTCACTACAGCCTCGAACACAATCAAACATCCCTGACCCGCACTACAGCCACGAACACAGTCAAAAATGCCTGACACTCACTACAGCCTAAAACACAATCAAACATGCCTGACCCACACTACAGCCGCTAACACAATCAAACATGTCTGACCCTCACCACAGCCGCTAACACAATCAAACATGCCTGACCCTCACTACAGCCGCGAACAAAAACAAACATGCCTGACCCTCACTACCGCCGCTAACACAATCAAAGTTGTCTGGCCCTCACTACAGCTGCTAACACAATCAAACATGACTGACTCTCACTACAGCCTCGAACACAATCAAACATACCTGACCATCACTATAGCCGCTAACACAATCAAACATAAATGAACCTCACTACAGCCGCTAAAACAATCAAACATGCCTGACCCTCACTACAGCCTGAAACACAATCAAACTTGCCTAAACCTCACTACAGCCTCGAACACAATCAAACATGCCTGACACTCACTACTGCCTCTAACACAATCAAACATGCCTGACCCTCACTTCTGCCTCGAGCACAATCAAACATCCCTGACCCTCACTACAGCCTCGAACACAATCAAACATGCCTGTCCCTCACAACAGCCGCTAACACAATCAAACATGCCTGACCCTCACTACAGCCGCTAACACAATCAAACATGCCGGACCCTCACTACAGCCTCTAACACAATCAAACATGCCTGACCCTCACTACAGCCTCAAACACAATCATACATGCCTGACACTCACTACAGCCACTAACACTTTCAAACATGCCTGACCCTTACTACAGACTCTAGCACAATCAAACATGCCTGATCCTCACTACAGCCGCTAACACAATCAAACATGCCTGAACTTCACTACAGCTGCTACAACAATCAAACATGCCTGACCCTCACTACAGCCTCGAACACAATCAAACATGCCTGATCCTCACTACAGCCGCTAACACAGTCAAAAAAGCCTGACCCTCACTACAGCCTCGAACACAATCAAACATGCCTGACCCACACTACAGCCGCTAATACAATCAAACATGTCTGAATCTTACTACAGCAGCTAACACAATCAAACATGCCTGCCCCTCACTACAGCTGCTAACACAATCAAACATGCCTGACCCTCACTACAGCCTCGAAAACTATCAAACATGCCTGACCCTCACTGCAGCCTCGAACACATTCAAACATTCCTGACCCTCACTACAGCCGCTAACACTATCAAACATGCCTGACCCTCCCTACAGCCTCGAACACAATCAAACATGCTTGACCCTCACTACAGCCGCTAACACAATCAAACATGCCTGACCCTCACTACAGCCTCTAGTGCAATCAGACATGCCTGACCCTCACGACAGCCACTAACACAATCAAACATGCCTGAACCTCACTACAGCCTCGAACACAATCAAACATGCCTGACCTTCACAACAGCCTCGAACACAATCAAACATGCCTGACCCTTACTACTGCCTCGAACACAATCAAACATGCCTGACCCTCACTACAGCCTCGAACACAATCAAACATGCCTGACCCTCACTACAGCCTCGAACACAATCAAACATGCCTGACCCTCACTACAGCCTTGAACACAATCAAACATGCCTGACCCTCACTACAGCCGCTAACCCAGTCAAACATGCCTGACCCTCACTACAGCCTCGAACACAATCAAACATGCCTGACCCACACTACAGCCGCTAATACAATCAAACATGTCTGAATCTTACTACAGCCGCTAGCACAATCAAACATGCCTGACCCTCACTACAGCTGCTAACACAATCAAACATGCCTGACCCTCACTACAGCCGCTAACACAATCAAACATGCCTGAACCTCACTACAGCCTCTAACACAATCAAACATGCCTGAAACCCACTACAGCCGCGAACACAAACAAACATGCCTGACCCTCACTACCGCCGCTAACACAATCAAAGTTGTCTGGCCCTCACTACAGCTGCTAACACAATCAAACATGACTGACTCTCACTACAGCCTCGAACACAATCAAACATACCTGACCATCACTATAGCCGCTAACACAATCAAACATAAATGAACCTCACTACAGCCGCTAAAACAATCAAACATGCCTGACCCTCACTACAGCCTGAAACAGAATCAAACTTGCCTAAACCTCACTACAGCCTCGAACACAATCAAACATGCCTGACACTCACTACTGCCTCTAACACAATCAAACATGCCTGACCCTCACTTCTGCCTCGAGCACAATCAAACATCCCTGACCCTCACTACAGCCTCGAACACAATCAAACATGCTTGTCCCTCACAACAGCCGCCAACACAATCAAACATGCCTGACCCTCACTACAGCCGCTAACACAATCAAACATGCCGGACCCTCACTACAGCCTCTAACACAATCAAACATGCCTGACCCTCACTACAGCCTCAAACACAATCATACATGCCTGACACTCACTACAGCCACTAACACTTTCAAACATGCCTGACCCTTACTACAGACTCTAGCACAATCAAACATGCCTGATCCTCACTACAGCCGCTAACACAATCAAACATGCCTGACCTTCACTACAGCTGCCACAACAATCAAACATGCCTGACCCTCACTACAGCCTCGAACACAATCAAACATGCCTGATCCTCACTACAGCCGCTAACACAGTCAAAAAAGCCTGACCCTCACTACAGCCTCGAACACAATCAAACATGCCTGACCCACACTACAGCCGCTAATACAATCAAACATGTCTGAATCTTACTACAGCAGCTAACACAATCAAACATGCCTGACCCTCACTACAGCTGCTAACACAATCAAACATGCCTGACCCTCACTACAGCCTCGAAAACTATCAAACATGCCTGACCCTCACTGCAGCCTCGAACACATTCAAACATTCCTGACCCTCACTACAGCCGCTAACACTATCAAACATGCCTGACCCTCCCTACAGCCTCGAACACAATCATACATGCTTGACCCTCACTACAGCCGCTAACACAATCAAACATGCCTGACCCTCACTACAGCCTCTAGTGCAATCAGACATGCCTGACCCTCACGACAGCCACTAACACAATCAAACATGCCTGACCCTCACTACAGCCTCGAACACAATCAAACATGCCTGACCTTCACAACAGCCTCGAACACAATCAAACATGCCTGACCCTTACTACTGCCTCGAACACAATCAAACATGCCTGACCCTCACTACAGCCTCGAACACAATCAAACATGCCTGACCCTCACTACAGCCTCGAACACAATCAAACATGCCTGACCCTCACTACAGCCTTGAACACAATCAAACATGCCTGACCCTCACTACAGCCGCTAACCCAGTCAAACATGCCTGACCCTCACTACAGCCTCGAACACAATCAAACATGCTTGACCCACACTACAGCCGCTAATACAATCAAACATGTCTGAATCTTACTACAGCCGCTAGCACAATCAAACATGCCTGACCCTCACTACAGCTGCTAACACAATCAAACATGCCTGACCCTCACTACAGCCGCTAACCCAGTCAAAAATGCCTGACCCTCACTACAGCCTCGAACACAATCAAACATGCCTGACCCACACTACAGCCGCTAACACAATCAAACATGTCGGAATCTTACTACAGCCGCTAGCACAATCAAATATGCCTGACCCTCACTACAGCCGCTAACACAATCAAACATGCCTGACCCTCACTACAGCCTCGAACACAATCAAACATCCCTGACCCTCACTACAGCCTCGAACACAATCAAACCTGCCTGACCCTTACTACAGCCTGGAACACAATCAAACATGCCTAAACCTCACTATAGCCTCGAACACAATCAAAAATGCCTGAGACTCAATACTGCCTCGAAGACAATCAAACATGCCTGACACTCACTACTGCCTCTAACACAATCAAACATGCCTGACCCTCACTTCTGCCTCGAGCACAATCAAACATGCCTGACCCTCACTACAGCCTCGAACACAATCAAACATGCCTGTCCCTCACAACAGCCGCTAACACAATCAAACATGCCTGACCCTCACTACAGCCGCTAACACAATCAAACATGCCGGACCCTCACTACAGCCTCTAACACAATCAAACATGCCTGACCCTCACTACAGCATCAAACACAATCATACATGCCTGACACTCACTACAGCCACTAACACTTCAAACATGCCTGACCCTCACTACAACCTCAAAAACAATCAAACATGCCTGACCCTCACTACGGCCTCGAACACAATCAAACATGCCTGACCCTCACTACATCCTCGAACACAATCAAACATGCCTGACCCTCACTACAGCCTTGAACACAATCAAACATGCCTGACCCTCACTACAGCCTCAAACACAATCAAGCATGCCTGACCCTCACTACTGCCTCGAACACAATCAAACATGCCTGATCCTCACTACAGCCGCTAACACAATCAAACATGCCTGACCCTCACTACAGCCTCGAACACAATCAAACATGCCTGACCCTCACTACAGCCTCGAACACAATCAAACATGCCTGACCCACACTACAGCCGCTAATACAATCAAACATGTCTGAATCTTACTACAGCCGCTAGCACAATCAAACATGCCTGACCCTCACTACAGCTGCTAACACAATCAAACATGCCTGACCCTCACTACAGCCTCGAACACAATCAAACATGCCTGACGCACACTACAGCCGCTAATACAATCAAACATGTCTGAATCTTACTACAGCAGCTAACACATTCAAACATGCCTGACCCTCACTACAGCTGCTAACACAATCAAACATGCCTGACCCTCACTACAGCCTCGAACACAATCAAACATCCCAGACCCGCACTACAGCCACAAACACAGTCAAAAATGCCTGACACTCACTACAGCCTAAAACACAATCAAACATGCCTGACCCACACTACAGCCGCTAACACAATCAAACATGTCTGACCCTCACTACAGCCGCTAACACAATCAAACATGCCTGACCCTCACTACAGCCGCGAACAAAAACAAACATGCCTGACCCTCACTACAGCCGCTAACACAATCAAAGTTGCCTGACCATGACTACAGCTGCTAACACAATCAAACATGCCTGACCCTCACTACAGCCTTGAACACAATCAAACATGCCTGACCCTCACTACAGCCTCAAACACAATCAAACATGCCTGACCCTCACTACTGCCTCGAACACAATCAAACATGCCTGATCCTCACTACAGCCGCTAACACAATCAAACATGCCTGACCCTCACTACAGCCTCGAACACAATCAAACATGCCTGACCCTCACTACAGCCTCGAACACAATCAAACATGCCTGACCCACACTACAGCCGCTAATACAATCAAACATGTCTGAATCTTACTACAGCCGTTAGCACAATCAAACATGCCTGACCCTCACTACAGCTGCTAACACAATCAAACATGCCTGACCCTCACTACAGCCTCGAACACAATCAAACATGCCTGACGCACACTACAGCCGCTAATGCAATCAAACATGTCTGAATCTTACTACAGCAGCTAACACATTCAAACATGCCTGACCCTCACTACAGCTGCTAACACAATCAAACATGCCTGACCCTCACTACAGCCTCGAACACAATCAAACATCCCAGACCCGCACTACAGCCACAAACACAGTCAAAAATGCCTGACACTCACTACAGCCTAAAACACAATCAAACATGCCTGACCCACACTACAGCCGCTAACACAATCAAACATGTCTGACCCTCACTACAGCCGCTAACACAATCAAACATGCCTGACCCTCACTACAGCCGCGAACAAAAACAAACATGCCTGACCCTCACTACAGCCGCTAACACAATCAAAGTTGCCTGACCATGACTACAGCTGCTAACACTATCAAACATGCCTGACCCTCACTACAGCCTCGAACACAACCAAACATGCCTGACCATCACTATAGCCGCAAACACAATCAAACATAAATGGCCCTCGCTACAGCCGCTGACACAATCAAACATGCCTGAACCTCACTACAGCCTCTAACACAATCAAACATGCCTGAACCCCACTACAGCCGCGAACACAAACAAACATGCCTGACCCTCCTACAGCCGCTAACACAATCAAAGTTGTCTGATCCTCACGACAGCTGCTAACACAATCAAACATGACTGACTCTCACTACAGCCTCGAACACAATCAAACATACCTGACCATCACTATAGCAGCTAACACAATCAAACATAAATGAACCTCACTACAGCCGCTAACACAATCAAACATGCCTGACCCTCACTACAGCCTGAAACACAATCAAACTTGCCTAAAACTCAATACAGCCTCGATCAGAATCAAACATGCCTGACACTCACTACTGCCTCTAACACAATAAAACATGCCTGACCCTCACTTCTGCCTCGAGCACAATCAAACATGCCTGACCCTCACTACAGCCTCGAACACAATCAAACATGCCTGTCCCTCACAACAGCCGCTAACACAATCAAACATGCCTGACCCTCACTACAGCCGCTAACACAATCAAACATGCCGGACCCTCACTACAGCCTCTAACACAATCAAACATGCATGACCCTCACTACAGCCTCAAACACAATCATACAATCCTGACACACACTACAGCCACTAACAATTTCAAACATGCCTGACCCTCACTACAGCCTCGAACACAATCAAACATGCCTGACCCTCACTACGGCCTCGAACACAATCAAACATGCCTGACCCTCACTACAGCCTCGAACACAATCAAACATGCCTGACCCTCACTACAGCTTTGAACACAATCAAACATGCCTGACCCTCACTACACCCTCAAACACAATCAAACATGCCTGACCCTCACTACTGCCTCGAACACAATCAAACATGCCTGATCCACACTACAGCCGCTAACACAATCAAACATGCCTGACACTCACTACAGCCTCGAACACAATCAAACATGCCTGACCCTCACTACAGCCTCGAACACAATCAAACATGCCTGACCCACACTACAGCCGCTAATACAATCAAACATGTCTGAATCTTACTACAGCCGCTAGCACAATCAAACATGCCTGACCCTCACTACAGCTGCTAACACAATCAAACATGCCTGACCCTCACTACAGCCTCGAACACAATCAAACATGCCTGACCCACACTACAGCCGCTAATACAATCAAACATGTCTGAATCTTACTACAGCAGCTAACACAAACAAACATGCCTGACCCTCAATACAGCTGCTAACAGAATCAAACATGCCTGACCCTCACTACAGCCTCGAACACAATCAAACATCCCTGACCCGCACTACAGCCACGAACACAGTCAAAAATGCCTGACACTCACTACAGCCTAAAACACAATCAAACATGCCTGACCCACACTACAGCCGCTAACACAATCAAACATGTCTGACCCTCACCACAGCCGCTAACACAATCAAACATGCCTGACCCTCACTACAGCCGCGAACAAAAACAAACATGCCTGACCCTCACTACCGCCGCTAACACAATCAAAGTTGTCTGGCCCTCACTACAGCTGCTAACACAATCAAACATGACTGACTCTCACTACAGCCTCGAACACAATCAAACATACCTGACCATCACTATAGCCGCTAACACAATCAAACATAAATGAACCTCACTACAGCCGCTAAAACAATCAAACATGCCTGACCCTCACTACAGCCTGAAACACAATCAAACTTGCCTAAACCTCACTACAGCCTCGAACACAATCAAACATGCCTGACACTCACTACTGCCTCTAACACAATCAAACATGCCTGACCCTCACTTCTGCCTCGAGCACAATCAAACATCCCTGACCCTCACTACAGCCTCGAACACAATCAAACATGCCTGTCCCTCACAACAGCCGCTAACACAATCAAACATGCCTGACCCTCACTACAGCCGCTAACACAATCAAACATGCCGGACCCTCACTACAGCCTCTAACACAATCAAACATGCCTGACCCTCACTACAGCCTCAAACACAATCATACATGCCTGACACTCACTACAGCCACTAACACTTTCAAACATGCCTGACCCTTACTACAGACTCTAGCACAATCAAACATGCCTGATCCTCACTACAGCCGCTAACACAATCAAACATGCCTGAACTTCACTACAGCTGCTACAACAATCAAACATGCCTGACCCTCACTACAGCCTCGAACACAATCAAACATGCCTGATCCTCACTACAGCCGCTAACACAGTCAAAAAAGCCTGACCCTCACTACAGCCTCGAACACAATCAAACATGCCTGACCCACACTACAGCCGCTAATACAATCAAACATGTCTGAATCTTACTACAGCAGCTAACACAATCAAACATGCCTGCCCCTCACTACAGCTGCTAACACAATCAAACATGCCTGACCCTCACTACAGCCTCGAAAACTATCAAACATGCCTGACCCTCACTGCAGCCTCGAACACATTCAAACATTCCTGACCCTCACTACAGCCGCTAACACTATCAAACATGCCTGACCCTCCCTACAGCCTCGAACACAATCAAACATGCTTGACCCTCACTACAGCCGCTAACACAATCAAACATGCCTGACCCTCACTACAGCCTCTAGTGCAATCAGACATGCCTGACCCTCACGACAGCCACTAACACAATCAAACATGCCTGAACCTCACTACAGCCTCGAACACAATCAAACATGCCTGACCTTCACAACAGCCTCGAACACAATCAAACATGCCTGACCCTTACTACTGCCTCGAACACAATCAAACATGCCTGACCCTCACTACAGCCTCGAACACAATCAAACATGCCTGACCCTCACTACAGCCTCGAACACAATCAAACATGCCTGACCCTCACTACAGCCTTGAACACAATCAAACATGCCTGACCCTCACTACAGCCGCTAACCCAGTCAAACATGCCTGACCCTCACTACAGCCTCGAACACAATCAAACATGCCTGACCCACACTACAGCCGCTAATACAATCAAACATGTCTGAATCTTACTACAGCCGCTAGCACAATCAAACATGCCTGACCCTCACTACAGCTGCTAACACAATCAAACATGCCTGACCCTCACTACAGCCGCTAACACAATCAAACATGCCTGAACCTCACTACAGCCTCTAACACAATCAAACATGCCTGAAACCCACTACAGCCGCGAACACAAACAAACATGCCTGACCCTCACTACCGCCGCTAACACAATCAAAGTTGTCTGGCCCTCACTACAGCTGCTAACACAATCAAACATGACTGACTCTCACTACAGCCTCGAACACAATCAAACATACCTGACCATCACTATAGCCGCTAACACAATCAAACATAAATGAACCTCACTACAGCCGCTAAAACAATCAAACATGCCTGACCCTCACTACAGCCTGAAACAGAATCAAACTTGCCTAAACCTCACTACAGCCTCGAACACAATCAAACATGCCTGACACTCACTACTGCCTCTAACACAATCAAACATGCCTGACCCTCACTTCTGCCTCGAGCACAATCAAACATCCCTGACCCTCACTACAGCCTCGAACACAATCAAACATGCTTGTCCCTCACAACAGCTGCCAACACAATCAAACATGCCTGACCCTCACTACAGCCGCTAACACAATCAAACATGCCGGACCCTCACTACAGCCTCTAACACAATCAAACATGCCTGACCCTCACTACAGCCTCAAACACAATCATACATGCCTGACACTCACTACAGCCACTAACACTTTCAAACATGCCTGACCCTTACTACAGACTCTAGCACAATCAAACATGCCTGATCCTCACTACAGCCGCTAACACAATCAAACATGCCTGACCTTCACTACAGCTGCCACAACAATCAAACATGCCTGACCCTCACTACAGCCTCGAACACAATCAAACATGCCTGATCCTCACTACAGCCGCTAACACAGTCAAAAAAGCCTGACCCTCACTACAGCCTCGAACACAATCAAACATGCCTGACCCACACTACAGCCGCTAATACAATCAAACATGTCTGAATCTTACTACAGCAGCTAACACAATCAAACATGCCTGACCCTCACTACAGCTGCTAACACAATCAAACATGCCTGACCCTCACTACAGCCTCGAAAACTATCAAACATGCCTGACCCTCACTGCAGCCTCGAACACATTCAAACATTCCTGACCCTCACTACAGCCGCTAACACTATCAAACATGCCTGACCCTCCCTACAGCCTCGAACACAATCATACATGCTTGACCCTCACTACAGCCGCTAACACAATCAAACATGCCTGACCCTCACTACAGCCTCTAGTGCAATCAGACATGCCTGACCCTCACGACAGCCACTAACACAATCAAACATGCCTGACCCTCACTACAGCCTCGAACACAATCAAACATGCCTGACCTTCACAACAGCCTCGAACACAATCAAACATGCCTGACCCTTACTACTGCCTCGAACACAATCAAACATGCCTGACCCTCACTACAGCCTCGAACACAATCAAACATGCCTGACCCTCACTACAGCCTCGAACACAATCAAACATGCCTGACCCTCACTACAGCCTTGAACACAATCAAACATGCCTGACCCTCACTACAGCCGCTAACCCAGTCAAACATGCCTGACCCTCACTACAGCCTCGAACACAATCAAACATGCTTGACCCACACTACAGCCGCTAATACAATCAAACATGTCTGAATCTTACTACAGCCGCTAGCACAATCAAACATGCCTGACCCTCACTACAGCTGCTAACACAATCAAACATGCCTGACCCTCACTACAGCCGCTAACCCAGTCAAAAATGCCTGACCCTCACTACAGCCTCGAACACAATCAAACATGCCTGACCCACACTACAGCCGCTAACACAATCAAACATGTCGGAATCTTACTACAGCCGCTAGCACAATCAAATATGCCTGACCCTCACTACAGCCGCTAACACAATCAAACATGCCTGACCCTCACTACAGCCTCGAACACAATCAAACATCCCTGACCCTCACTACAGCCTCGAACACAATCAAACCTGCCTGACCCTTACTACAGCCTGGAACACAATCAAACATGCCTAAACCTCACTATAGCCTCGAACACAATCAAAAATGCCTGAGACTCAATACTGCCTCGAAGACAATCAAACATGCCTGACACTCACTACTGCCTCTAACACAATCAAACATGCCTGACCCTCACTTCTGCCTCGAGCACAATCAAACATGCCTGACCCTCACTACAGCCTCGAACACAATCAAACATGCCTGTCCCTCACAACAGCCGCTAACACAATCAAACATGCCTGACCCTCACTACAGCCGCTAACACAATCAAACATGCCGGACCCTCACTACAGCCTCTAACACAATCAAACATGCCTGACCCTCACTACAGCATCAAACACAATCATACATGCCTGACACTCACTACAGCCACTAACACTTCAAACATGCCTGACCCTCACTACAACCTCAAAAACAATCAAACATGCCTGACCCTCACTACGGCCTCGAACACAATCAAACATGCCTGACCCTCACTACATCCTCGAACACAATCAAACATGCCTGACCCTCACTACAGCCTTGAACACAATCAAACATGCCTGACCCTCACTACAGCCTCAAACACAATCAAACATGCCTGACCCTCACTACTGCCTCGAACACAATCAAACATGCCTGATCCTCACTACAGCCGCTAACACAATCAAACATGCCTGACCCTCACTACAGCCTCGAACACAATCAAACATGCCTGACCCTCACTACAGCCTCGAACACAATCAAACATGCCTGACCCACACTACAGCCGCTAATACAATCAAACATGTCTGAATCTTACTACAGCCGCTAGCACAATCAAACATGCCTGACCCTCACTACAGCTGCTAACACAATCAAACATGCCTGACCCTCACTACAGCCTCGAACACAATCAAACATGCCTGACGCACACTACAGCCGCTAATACAATCAAACATGTCTGAATCTTACTACAGCAGCTAACACATTCAAACATGCCTGACCCTCACTACAGCTGCTAACACAATCAAACATGCCTGACCCTCACTACAGCCTCGAACACAATCAAACATCCCAGACCCGCACTACAGCCACAAACACAGTCAAAAATGCCTGACACTCACTACAGCCTAAAACACAATCAAACATGCCTGACCCACACTACAGCCGCTAACACAATCAAACATGTCTGACCCTCACTACAGCCGCTAACACAATCAAACATGCCTGACCCTCACTACAGCCGCGAACAAAAACAAACATGCCTGACCCTCACTACAGCCGCTAACACAATCAAAGTTGCCTGACCATGACTACAGCTGCTAACACAATCAAACATGCCTGACCCTCACTACAGCCTCGAACACAACCAAACATGCCTGACCATCACTATAGCCGCAAACACAATCAAACATAAATGGCCCTCGCTACAGCCGCTGACACAATCAAACATGCCTGAACCTCACTACAGCCTCTAACACAATCAAACATGCCTGAACCCCACTACAGCCGCGAACACAAACAAACATGCCTGACCCTCCTACTGCCGCTAACACAATCAAAGTTGTCTGACCCTCACGACAGCTGCTAACACAATCAAACATGACTGACTCTCACTACAGCCTCGAACACAATCAAACATACCTGACCATCACTATAGCCGCTAACACAATCAAACATAAATGAAGCTCACTACAGCCGCTAACACAATCAAACATGCCTGACCCTCACTACAGCCTGAAACACAATCAAACTTGCCTAAAACTCAATACAGCCTCGAACACAATCAAACATGCCTGACACTCACTACTGCCTCTAACACAATAAAACATGCCTGACCCTCACTTCTGCCTCGAGCACAATCAAACATGCCTGACCCTCACTACAGCCTCGAACACAATCAAACATGCCTGTCCCTCACAACAGCCGCTAACACAATCAAACATGCCTGACCCTCACTACAGCCGCTAACACAATCAAACATGCCGGACCCTCACTACAGCCTCTAACACAATCAAACATGCCTGACCCTCACTACAGCCTCAAACACAATCATACAATCCTGACACACACTACGGCCTCGAACACAATCAAACATGCCTGACCCTCACTACAGCCTCGAACACAATCAAACATGCCTGACCCTCACTACAGCCTTGAACACAATCAAACATGCCTGACCCTCACTACACCCTCAAACACAATCAAACATGCCTGACCCTCACTACTGCCTCGAACACAATCAAACATGCCTGATCCACACTACAGCCGCTAACACAATCAAACATGCCTGACACTCACTACAGCCTCGAACACAATCAAACATGCCTGACCCTCACTACAGCCTCGAACACAATCAAACATGCCTGACCCACACTACAGCCGCTAATACAATCAAACATGTCTGAATCTTACTACAGCCGCTAGCACAATCAAACATGCCTGACCCTCACTACAGCTGCTAACACAATCAAACATGCCTGACCCTCACTACAGCCTCGAACACAATCAAACATGCCTGACCCACACTACAGCCGCTAATACAATCAAACATGTCTGAATCTTACTACAGCAGCTAACACAAACAAACATGCATGACCCTCAATACAGCTGCTAACAGAATCAAACATGCCTGACCCTCACTACAGCCTCGAACACAATCAAACATCCCTGACCCGCACTACAGCCACGAACACAGTCAAAAATGCCTGACACTCACTACAGCCTAAAACACAATCAAACATGCCTGACCCACACTACAGCCGCTAACACAATCAAACATGTCTGACCCTCACCACAGCCGCTAACACAATCAAACATGCCTGACCCTCACTACAGCCGCGAACAAAAACAAACTTGCCTGACCCTCACTACCGCCGCTAACACAATCAAAGTTGTCTGGGCCCTCACTACAGCTGCTAACACAATAAAACATGACTGACTCTCACTACAGCCTCGAACACAATCAAACATACCTGACCATCACTATAGCCGCTAACACAATCAAACATAAATGAACCTCACTACAGCCGCTAAAACAATCAAACATGCCTGACCCTCACTACAGCCTGAAACACAATCAAACTTGCCTAAACCTCACTACAGCCTCGAACACAATCAAACATGCCTGACACTCACTACTGCCTCTAACACAATCAAACATGCCTGACCCTCACTTCTGCCTCGAGCACAATCAAACATCCCTGACCCTCACTACAGCCTCGAACACAATCAAACATGCCTGTCCCTCACAACAGCCGCTAACACAATCAAACATGCCTGACCCTCACTACAGCCGCTAACACAATCAAACATGCCGGACCCTCAGTACAGCCTCTAACACAATCAAACATGCCTGACCCTCACTACAGCCTCAAACACAATCATACATTCCTGACACTCACTACAGCCACTAACACTTTCAAACATGCCTGACCCTTACTACAGACTCTAGCACAATAAAACATGCCTGATCCTCACTACAGCCGCTAACACAATCAAACATGCCTGACCTTCACTACAGCTGCTACAACAATCAAACATGCCTGACCCTCACTACAGCCTCGAACACAATCAAACATGCCTGATCCTCACTACAGCCGCTAACATAGTCAAAAAAGCATGACCCTCACTACAGCCTCGAACACAATCAAACATGCCTGACCCACACTACAGCCGCTAATACAATCAAACATGTCTGAATTTTACTACAGCAGCTAACACAATCAAACATGCCTGACCCTCACTACAGCTGCTAACACAATCAAACATGCCTGACCCTCACTACAGCCTCGAAAACTATCAAACATGCCTGACCCTCACTGCAGCCTCGAACACATTCAAACATTCCTGACCCTCACTACAGCCGCTAACACTATCAAACATGCCTGACCCTCCCTACAGCCTCGAACACAATCAAACATGCTTGACCCTCACTACAGCCGCTAACACAATCAAACATGCCTGACCCTCACTACAGCCTCTAGTGCAATCAGACATGCCTGACCCTCACGACAGCCACTAACACAATCAAACATGCCTGACCCTCACTACAGCCTCGAACACAATCAAACATGCCTGACCTTCACAACAGCCTCGAACACAATCAAACATGCCTGACCCTTACTACTGCCTCGAACACAATCAAACATGCCTGACCCTCACTACAGCCTCGAACACAATCAAACATGCCTGACCCTCACTACAGCCTCGAACACAATCAGACATGCCTGACCCTCACTACAGCCTTGAACACAATCAAACATGCCTGACCCTCACTACAGCCGCTAACCCAGTCAAACATGCCTGACCCTCACTACAGCCTCGAACACAATCAAACATGCCTGACCCACACTACAGCCGCTAATACAATCAAACATGTCTGAATCTTACTACAGCCGCTAGCACAATCAAACATGCCTGACCCTCACTACAGCTGCTAACACAATCAAACATGCCTGACCCTCACTACAGCCGCTAACACAATCAAACATGGCTGAACCTCACTACAGCCTCTAACACAATCAAACATGCCTGAAACCCACTACAGCCGCGAACACAAACAAACATGCCTGACCCTCCTACAGCCGCTAACACAATCAAAGTTGTCTCACCCTCACGACAGCTGCTAACACAATCAAACATGACTGACTCTCACTACAGCCTCGAACACGATCAAACATACCTGACCATCACTATAGCCGCTAACACAATCAAACATAAATGAACCTCACTATAGCCGCTAACACAATCAAACATGCCTGACCCTCACTACAGCCTGAAACACAATCAAACTTGCCTAAACCTCACTACAGCCTCGAACACAATCAAACATGCCTGACACTCACTACTGCCGCTAACACAATCAAACATGCCTGACCCTCACTTCTGCCTCGAGCACAATCAAACATCCCTGACCCTCACTACAGCCTCGAACACAATCAAACATGCCTGTCCCTCACAACAGCCGCTAACACAATCAAACATGCCTGACCCTCACTACAGCCGCTAACACAATCAAACATGCCGGACCCTCACTACAGCGTCTAACACAATCAAACATGCCTGACTCTCACTACAGCCTCAAACACAATCATACATGCCTGACACTCACTACAGCCACTAACACTTTCAAACATGCCTGACCCTTACTACAGACTCTAGCACAATCAAACATGCCTGATCCTCACTACATCCGCTAACACAATCAAACATGCCTGACCTTCACTACAGCTGCTACAACAATCAAACATGCCTGACCCTCACTACAGCCTCGAACACAATCAAACATGCCTGATCCTCACTACAGCCGCTAACACAGTCAAAAATGCCTGACCCTCACTACAGCCTCGAACACAATCAAACATGCCTGACCCACACTACAGCCGCTAATACAATCAAACATGTCTGAATCTTACTACAGCAGCTAACACAATCAAACATGCCTGACCCTCACTACAGCTGCTAACACAATCAAACATGCCTGACCCTCACTACAGCCTCGAAAACTATCAAACATGCCTGACCCTCACTGCAGCCTCGAACACATTCAAACATTCCTGACCCTCACTACAGCCGCTAACACTATCAAACATGCCTGACCCTCCCTACAGCCTCGAACACAATCAAACATGCTTGACCCTCACTACAGCCGCTAACACAATCAAACATGCCTGACCCTCACTACAGCCTCTAGTGCAATCAGACATGCCTGACCCTCACGACAGCCACTAACACAATCAAACATGCCTGACCCTCACTACAGCCTCGAACACAATCAAAAATGCCTGACCTTCACAACAGCCTCGAACACAATCAAACATGCCTGAACCTTACTACTGCCTCGAACACAATCAAACATGCCTGACCCTCACTACAGCCTCGAACACAATCAAACATGCCTGACCCTCACTACAGCCTCGAACACAATCAAACATGCCTGACCCTCACTACAGCCTTGAACACAATCAAACATGCCTGACCCTCACTACAGCCGCTAACCCAGTCAAACATGCCTGACCCTCACTACAGCCTCGAACACAATCAAACATGCCTGACCCACACTACAGCCGCTAGTACAATCAAACATGCCTGAATCTTACTACAGCCGCTAGCACAATCAAACATGCCTGACCCTCCTACAGCCGCTAACACAATCAAAGTTGTCTGACCCTCACGACAGCTGCTAACACAATCAAACATGACTGATTCTCACTACAGCCTCGAACACAATCAAACATACCTGACCATCACTATAGCCGCTAACACAATCAAACATAAATGAACCTCACTATAGCCGCTAACACAATCAAACATGCCTGACCCTCACTACAGCCTGAAACACAATCAAACTTGCCTAAACCTCACTACAGCCTCGAACACAATCAAACATGCCTGACACTCACTACTGCCTCTAACACAATCAAACATGCCTGACCCTCACTTCTGCCTCGAGCACAATCAAACATGCCTGACCCTCACTACAGCCTCGAACACAATCAAACATGCCTGTCCCTCACAACAGCCGCTAACACAATCAAACATGCCTGACCCTCACTACAGCCGCTAACACAATCAAACATGCCGGACCCTCACTACAGCCTCTAACACAATCAAACATGCCTGACCCTCACTACAGCCTCGAACACAATCAAACATGCCTGACCCACACTACAGCCGCTAATACAATCAAACATGTCTGAATCTTACTACAGCAGCTAACACATTCAAACATGCCTGACCCTCACTACAGCTGCTAACACAATCAAACATGCCTGACCCTCACTACAGACTCGAACACAATCAAACATCCCTGACCCGCACTACAGCCACAAACACAGTCAAAAATGCCTGACACTCACTACAGCCTAAAACACAATCAAACATGCCTGACCCACACTACAGCCGCTAACACAATCAAACATGTCTGACCCTCACTACAGCCGCTAACACAATCAAACATGCCTGACCCTCACTACAGCCGCGAACAAAAACAAACATGCCTGACCCTCACTACAGCCGCTAACACAATCAAAGTTGCCTGACCATGACTACAGCTGCTAACACAATCAAACATGCCTGACCCTCACTACAGCCTCGAACACAACCAAACATGCCTGACCATCACTATAGCCGCAAACACAATCAAACATAAATGGCCCTCGCTACAGCCGCTGACACAATCAAACATGCCTGAACCTCACTACAGCCTCTAACACAATCAAACATGCCTGAACCCCACTACAGCCGCGAACACAAACAAACATGCCTGACCCTCCTACAGCCGCTAACACAATCAAAGTTGTCTGACCCTCATGACAGCTGCTAACACAATCAAACATGACTGACTCTCACTACAGCCTCGAACACAATCAAACATACCTGACCATCACTATAGCCGCTAACACAATCAAACATAAATGAACCTCACTACAGCCGCTAACACAATCAAACATGCCTGACCCTCACTACAGCCTGAAACACAATCAAACTTGCCTAAAACTCAATAGAGCCTCGAACACAATCAAACATGCCTGACACTCACTACTGCCTCTAACACAATAAAACATGCCTGACCCTCACTTCTGCCTCGAGCACAATCAAACATGCCTGACCCTCACTACAGCCTCGAACACAATCAAACATGCCTGTCCCTCACAACAGCCGCTAACGCAATCAAACATGCCTGACCCTCACTACAGCCGCTAACACAATCAAACATGCCGGACCCTCACTACAGCCTCTAACACAATCAAACATGCCTGACCCTCACTACAGCCTCAAACACAATCATACAATCCTGACACACACTACAGCCACTAACAATTTCAAACATGCCTGACCCTCACTACAGCCTCGAACACAATCAAACATGCCTGACCCTCACTACGGCCTCGAACACAATCAAACATGCCTGACCCTCACTACAGCCTCGAACACAATCAAACTTGCCTGACCCTCACTACAGCCTTGAACACAATCAAACATGCCTGACCCTCACTACACCCTCAAACACAATCAAACATGCCTGACCCTCACTACTGCCTCGAACACAATCAAACATGCCTGATCCACACTACAGCCGCTAACACAATCAAACATGCCTGACACTCACTACAGCCTCGAACACAATCAAACATGCCTGACCCTCACTACAGCCTCGAACACAATCAAACATGCCTGACCCACACTACAGCCGCTAATACAATCAAACATGTCTGAATCTTACTACAGCCGCTAGCACAATCAAACATGCCTGACCCTCACTACAGCAGCTAACACAATCAAACATGCCTGACCCTCACTACAGCCTCGAACACAATCAAACATGCCTGACCCACACTACAGCCGCTAATACAATCAAACATGTCTGAATCTTACTACAGCCTGGAACACAATCAAACATGCCTGACCCTCCTACAGCCGCTAACACAATCAAAGTTGTCTGACCCTCACGACAGCTGCTAACACAATCAAACATGACTGACTCTCACTACATCCTCGAACACAATCAAACATACCTGACCATCACTATAGCCGCTAACACAATCAAACATAAATGAACCTCACTACAGCCGCTAACACAATCAAACATGCCTGACCCTCACTACAGCCTGAAACACAATCAAACTTGCCTAAACCTCACTACAGCCTCGAACACAATCAAACATGCCTGACACTCACTACTGCCTGTAACACAATCAAACATGCCTGACCCTCACTTCTGCCTCGAGCACAATCAAACATGCCTGACCCTCACTACAGCCTCGAACACAATCAAACATGCCTGTCCCTCACAACAGCCGCTAACACAATCAAACATGCCTGACCCTCACTACAGCCGCTAACACAATCAAACATGCCGGACCCTCACTACAGCCTCTAACACAATCAAACATGCCTGACCCTCACTACAGCCTCGAACACAATCAAACATGCCTGACCCACACTACAGCCGCTAATACAATCAAACATGTCTGAATCTTACTACAGCAGCTAACACATTCAAACATGCCTGACCCTCACTACAGCTGCTAACACAATCAAACATGCCTGACCCTCACTACAGCCTCGAACACAATCAAACATCCCTGACCCGCACTACAGCCACAAACACAGTCAAAAATGCCTGACACTCACTACAGCCTAAAACACAATCAAACATGCCTGACCCACACTACAGCCGCTAACACAATCAAACATGTCTGACCCTCACTACAGCCGCTAACACAATCAAACATGCCTGACCCTCACTACAGCCGCGAACAAAAACAAACATGCCTGACCCTCACTACAGCCGCTAACACAATCAAAGTTCCCTGACCATGACTACAGCTGCTAACACAATCAAACATGCCTGACCCTCACTACAGCCTCGAACACAACCAAACATGCCTGACCATCACTATAGCCGCAAACACAATCAAACATAAATGGCCCTCGCTACAGCCGCTGACACAATCAAACATGCCTGAACCTCACTACAGCCTCTAACACAATCAAACATGCCTGAACCCCACTACAGCCGCGAACACAAACAAACATGCCTGACCCTCCTACAGCCGCTAACACAATCAAAGTTGTCTGACCCTCATGACAGCTGCTAACACAATCAAACATGACTGACTCTCACTACAGCCTCGAACACAATCAAACATACCTGACCATCACTATAGCCGCTAACACAATCAAACATAAATGAACCTCACTACAGCCGCTAACACAATCAAACATGCCTGACCCTCACTACAGCCTGAAACACAATCAAACTTGCCTAAAACTCAATAGAGCCTCGAACACAATCAAACATGCCTGACACTCACTACTGCCTCTAACACAATAAAACATGCCTGACCCTCACTTCTGCCTCGAGCACAATCAAACATGCCTGACCCTCACTACAGCCTCGAACACAATCAAACATGCCTGTCCCTCACAACAGCCGCTAACACAATCAAACATGCCTGACCCTCACTACAGCCGCTAACACAATCAAACATGCCGGACCCTCACTACAGCCTCTAACACAATCA
The DNA here is from genome assembly GCA_026770705.1 of Isurus oxyrinchus. NCBI lineage: Eukaryota > Metazoa > Chordata > Chondrichthyes > Lamniformes > Lamnidae > Isurus > Isurus oxyrinchus. Next base: position 561,543 of record JANJGN010000175.1, read on the forward strand.
AACATGCCTGACCCTCACTACAGCCTCAAACACAATCATACAATCCTGACACACACTACAGCCACTAACAATTTCAAACATGCCTGACCCTCACTACAGCCTCGAACACAATCAAACATGCCTGACCCTCAGTACGGCCTCGAACACAATCAAACATGCCTGACCCTCACTACAGCCTCGAACACAATCAAACATGCCTGACCCTCACTACAGCCTTGAACTCAATCAAACATGCCTGACCCTCACTACACCCTCAAACACAATCAAACATGCCTGACCCTCACTACTGCCTCGAACACAATCAAACATGCCTGATCCACACTACAGCCGCTAACACAATCAAACATGCCTGACACTCACTACAGCCTCGAACACAATCAAACATGCCTGACCCTCACTACAGCCTCGAACACAATGAAACATGCCTGACCCACACTACAGCCGCTAATACAATCAAACATGTCTGAATCTTACTACAGCCGCTAGCACAATCAAACATGCCTGACCCTCACTACAGCCTCGAACACAATCAAACATGCCTGACCCACACTACAGCCGCTAATACAATCAAACATGTCTGAATCTTACTACAGCAGCTAACACAATCAAACATGCCTGACCCTCAATACAGCTGCTAACAGAATCAATCATGCCTGACCCTCACTACAGCCTCGAACACAATCAAACATCCCTGACCCGCACTACAGCCACGAACACAGTCAAAAATGCCTGACACTCACTACAGCCTAAAACACAATCAAACATGCCTGACCCACACTACAGCCGCTAACACAATCAAACATGTCTGACCCTCACTACAGCCGCTAACACAATCAAACATGCCTGACCCTCACTACAGCCGCGAACAAAAACAAACATGCCTGACCCTCACTACCGCCGCTAACACAATCAAAGTTGTCTGGCCCTCACTACAGCTGCTAACACAATCAAACATGACTGACTCTCACTACAGCCTCGAACACAATCAAACATACCTGACCATCACTATAGCCGCTAACACAATCAAACATAAATGAACCTCACTACAGCCGCTAAAACAATCAAACATGCCTGACCCTCACTACAGCCTGAAACACAATCAAACTTGCCTAAACCTCACTACAGCCTCGAACACAATCAAACATGCCTGACACTCACTACTGCCTCTAACACAATCAAACATGCCTGACCCTCACTTCTGCCTCGAGCACAATCAAACATCCCTGACCCTCACTACAGCCTCGAACACAATCAAACATGCCTGTCCCTCACAACAGCCGCTAACACAATCAAACATGCCTGACCCTCACTACAGCCGCTCACACAATCAAACATGCCGGACCCTCACTACAGCCTCTAACACAATCAAACATGCCTGACCCTCACTACAGCCTCAAACACAATCATACATGCCTGACACTCACTACAGCCACTAACACTTTCAAACATGCCTGACCCTTAATACAGACTCTAGCACAATCAAACATGCCTGATCCTCACTACAGCCGCTAACACAATCAAACATGCCTGACCTTCACTACAGCTGCTACAACAATCAAACATGCCTGACCCTCACTACAGCCTCGAACACAATCAAACATGCCTGATCCTCACTACAGCCGCTAACACAGTCAAAAAATCCTGACCCTCACTACAGCCTCGAACACAATCAAACATGCCTGACCCACACTACAGCCGCTAATACAATCAAACATGTCTGAATCTTACTACAGCAGCTAACACAATCAAACATGCCTGACCCTCACTACAGCTGCTAACACAATCAAACATGCCTGACCCTCACTACAGCCTCGAAAACTATCAAACATGCCTGACCCTCACTGCAGCCTCGAACACATTCAAACATTCCTGACCCTCACTACAGCCGCTAACACTATCAAACATGCCTGACCCTCCCTACAGCCTCGAACACAATCAAACATGCTTGACCCTCACTACAGCCGCTAACACAATCAAACATGCCTGACCCTCACTACAGCCTCTAGTGCAATCAGACATGCCTGACCCTCACGACAGCCACTAACACAATCAAACATGCCTGACCCTCACTACAGCCTCGAACACAATCAAACATGCCTGACCTTCACAACAGCCTCGAACACAATCAAACATGCCTGACCCTTACTACTGCCTCGAACACAATCAAACATGCCTGACCCTCACTACAGCCTCGAACACAATCAAACATGCCTGACCCTCACTACAGCCTGAAACACAATCAAACTTGCCTAAACCTCACTACAGCCTCGAACACAATCAAACATGCCTGACACTCACTACTGCCTCTAACACAATCAAACATGCCTGACCCTCACTTCTGCCTCGAGCACAATCAAACATGCCTGACCCTCACTACAGCCTCGAACACAATCAAACATGCCTGTCCCTCACAACAGCCGCTAACACAATCAAACATGCCTGACCCTCACTACAGCCGCTAACACAATCAAACATGCCGGAGCCTCACTACAGCCGCTAATACAATCAAACATGTCTGAATCTTACTACAGCAGCTAACACATTCAAACATGCCTGACCCTCACTACAGCTGCTAACACAATCAAACATGCCTGACCCTCACTACAGCCTCGAACACAATCAAACATCCCTGACCCGCACTACAGCCACAAACACAGTCAAAAATGCCTGACACTCACTACAGCCTAAAACACAATCAAACATGCCTGACCCACACTACAGCCGCTAACACAATCAAACATGTCTGACCCTCACTACAGCCGCTAACACAATCAAACATGCCTGACCCTCACTACAGCCGCGAACAAAAACAAACATGCCTGACCCTCACTACAGCCGCTAACACAATCAAAGTTGCCTGACCATGACTACAGCTGCTAACACAATCAAACATGCCTGACCCTCACTACAGCCTGGAACACAACCAAACATGCCTGACCATCACTATAGCCGCAAACACAATCAAACATAAATGGCCCTCGCTACAGCCGCTGACACAATCAAACATGCCTGAACCTCACTACAGCCGCTAACACAATCAAACATGCCTGAACCCCACTACAGCCGCGAACACAAACAAACATGCCTGACCCTCCTACAGCCGCTAACACAATCAAAGTTGTCTGACCCTCATGACAGCTGCTAACACAATCAAACATGACTGACTCTCACTACAGCCTCGAACACAATCAAACATACCTGACCATCACTATAGCCGCTAACACAATCAAACATAAATGAACCTCACTACAGCCGCTAACACAATCAAACATGCCTGACCCTCACTACAGCCTGAAACACAATCAAACTTGCCTAAAACTCAATAGAGCCTCGAACACAATCAAACATGCCTGACACTCACTACTGCCTCTAACACAATAAAACATGCCTGACCCTCACTTCTGCCTCGAGCACAATCAAACATGCCTGACCCTCACTACAGCCTCGAACACAATCAAACATGCCTGTCCCTCACAACAGCCGCTAACACAATCAAACATGCCTGACCCTCACTACAGCCGCTAACACAATCAAACATGCCGGACCCTCACTACAGCCTCTAACACAATCAAACATGCCTGACCCTCACTACAGCCTCAAACACAATCATACAATCCTGAGACACACTACAGCCACTAACAATTTCAAACATGCCTGACCCTCACTACAGCCTCGAACACAATCAAACATGCCTGACCCTCAGTACGGCCTCGAACACAATCAAACATGCCTGACCCTCACTACAGCCTCGAACACAATCAAACATGCCAGACCCTCACTACAGCCTTGAACACAATCAAACATGCCTGACCCTCACTACACCCTCAAACACAATCAAACATGCCTGACCCTCACTACTGCCTCGAACACAATCAAACATGCCTGATCCACACTACAGCCGCTAACACAATCAAACATGCCTGACACTCACTACAGCCTCGAACACAATCAAACATGCCTGACCCTCACTACAGCCTCGAACACAATCAAACATGCCTGACCCACACTACAGCCGCTAATACAATCAAACATGTCTGAATCTTACTACAGCCGCTAGCACAATCAAACATGCCTGACCCTCACTACAGCTGCTAACACAATCAAACATGCCTGACCCTCACTACAGCCTCGAACACAATCAAACATGCCTGACCCACACTACAGCCGCTAATACAATCAAACATGTCTGAATCTTACTACAGCAGCTAACACAATCAAACATGCCTGACCCTCAATACAGCTGCTAACAGAATCAATCATGCCTGACCCTCACTACAGCCTCGAACACAATCAAACATCCCTGACCCGCACTACAGCCACGAACACAGTCAAAAATGCCTGACACTCACTACAGCCTAAAACACAATCAAACATGCCTGACCCACACTACAGCCGCTAACACAATCAAACATGTCTGACCCTCACTACAGCCGCTAACACAATCAAACATGCCTGACCCTCACTACAGCCGCGAACAAAAACAAACATGCCTGACCCTCACTACCGCCGCTAACACAATCAAAGTTGTCTGGCCCTCACTACAGCTGCTAACACAATCAAACATGACTGACTCTCACTACAGCCTCGAACACAATCAAACATACCTGACCATCACTATAGCCGCTAACACAATCAAACATAAATGAACCTCACTACAGCCGCTAAAACAATCAAACATGCCTGACCCTCACTACAGCCTGAAACACAATCAAACTTGCCTAAACCTCACTACAGCCTCGAACACAATCAAACATGCCTGACACTCACTACTGCCTCTAACACAATCAAACATGCCTGACCCTCACTTCTGCCTCGAGCACAATCAAACATCCCTGACCCTCACTACAGCCTCGAACACAATCAAACATGCCTGTCCCTCACAACAGCCGCTAACACAATCAAACATGCCTGACCCTCACTACAGCCGCTCACACAATCAAACATGCCGGACCCTCACTACAGCCTCTAACACAATCAAACATGCCTGACCCTCACTACAGCCTCAAACACAATCATACATGCCTGACACTCACTACAGCCACTAACACTTTCAAACATGCCTGACCCTTACTACAGACTCTAGCACAATCAAACATGCCTGATCCTCACTACAGCCGCTAACACAATCAAACATGCCTGACCTTCACTACAGCTGCTACAACAATCAAACATGCCTGACCCTCACTACAGCCTCGAACACAATCAAACATGCCTGATCCTCACTACAGCCGCTAACACAGTCAAAAAATCCTGACCCTCACTACAGCCTCGAACACAATCAAACATGCCTGACCCACACTACAGCCGCTAATACAATCAAACATGTCTGAATCTTACTACAGCAGCTAACACAATCAAACATGCCTGACCCTCACTACAGCTGCTAACACAATCAAACATGCCTGACCCTCACTACAGCCTCGAAAACTATCAAACATGCCTGACCCTCACTGCAGCCTCGAACACATTCAAACATTCCTGACCCTCACTACAGCCGCTAACACTATCAAACATGCCTGACCCTCCCTACAGCCTCGAACACAATCAAACATGCTTGACCCTCACTACAGCCGCTAACACAATCAAACATGCCTGACCCTCACTACAGCCTCTAGTGCAATCAGACATGCCTGACCCTCACGACAGCCACTAACACAATCAAACATGCCTGACCCTCACTACAGCCTCGAACACAATCAAACATGCCTGACCTTCACAACAGCCTCGAACACAATCAAACATGCCTGACCCTTACTACTGCCTCGAACACAATCAAACATGCCTGACCCTCACTACAGCCTCGAACACAATCAAACATGCCTGACCCTCACTACAGCCTGAAACACAATCAAACTTGCCTAAACCTCACTACAGCCTCGAACACAATCAAACATGCCTGACACTCACTACTGCCTCTAACACAATCAAACATGCCTGACCCTCACTTCTGCCTCGAGCACAATCAAACATGCCTGACCCTCACTACAGCCTCGAACACAATCAAACATGCCTGTCCCTCACAACAGCCGCTAACACAATCAAACATGCCTGACCCTCACTACAGCCGCTAACACAATCAAACATGCCGGAGCCTCACTACAGCCGCTAATACAATCAAACATGTCTGAATCTTACTACAGCAGCTAACACATTCAAACATGCCTGACCCTCACTACAGCTGCTAACACAATCAAACATGCCTGACCCTCACTACAGCCTCGAACACAATCAAACATCCCTGACCCGCACTACAGCCACAAACACAGTCAAAAATGCCTGACACTCACTACAGCCTAAAACACAATCAAACATGCCTGACCCACACTACAGCCGCTAACACAATCAAACATGTCTGACCCTCACTACAGCCGCTAACACAATCAAACATGCCTGACCCTCACTACAGCCGCGAACAAAAACAAACATGCCTGACCCTCACTACAGCCGCTAACACAATCAAAGTTGCCTGACCATGACTACAGCTGCTAACACAATCAAACATGCCTGACCCTCACTACAGCCTCGAACACAACCAAACATGCCTGACCATCACTATAGCCGCAAACACAATCAAACATAAATGGCCCTCGCTACAGCCGCTGACACAATCAAACATGCCTGAACCTCACTACAGCCGCTAACACAATCAAACATGCCTGAACCCCACTACAGCCGCGAACACAAACAAACATGCCTGACCCTCCTACAGCCGCTAACACAATCAAAGTTGTCTGACCCTCATTACAGCTGCTAACACAATCAAACATGACTGACTCTCACTACAGCCTCGAACACAATCAAACATACCTGACCATCACTATAGCCGCTAACACAATCAAACATAAATGAACCTCACTACAGCCGCTAACACAATCAAACATGCCTGTCCCTCACTACAGCCTGAAACACAATCAAACTTGCCTAAAACTCAATAGAGCCTCGAACACAATCAAACATGCCTGACACTCACTACTGCCTCTAACAGAATAAAACATGCCTGACCCTCACTTCTGCCTCGAGCACAATCAAACATGCCTGTCCCTCACAACAGCCGCTAACACAATCAAACATGCCTGACCCTCACTACAGCCGCTAACACAATCAAACATGCCGGACCCTCACTACAGCCTCTAACACAATCAAACATGCCTGACCCTCACTACAGCCTCAAACACAATCATACAATCCTGACACACACTACAGCCACTAACAATTTCAAACATGCCTGACCCTCACTACAGCCTCGAACACAATCAAACATGCCTGACCCTCACTACGGCCTCGAACACAATCAAACATGCCTGACCCTCACTACAGCCTCGAACACAATCAAACATGCCTGACCCTCACTACAGCCTTGAACACAATCAAACATGCCTGACCCTCACTACACCCTCAAACACAATCAAACATGCCTGACCCTCACTACTGCCTCGAACACAATCAAACATGCCTGATCCACACTACAGCCGCTAACACAATCAAACATGCCTGACACTCACTACAGCCTCGAACACAATCAAACATGCCTGACCCTCACTACAGCCTCGAACACAATCAAACATGCCTGACCCACACTACAGCCGCTAATACAATCAAACATGTCTGAATCTTACTACAGCCGCTAGCACAATCAAACATGCCTGACCCTCACTACAGCTGCTAACACAATCAAACATGCCTGACCCTCACTACAGCCTCGAACACAATCAAACATGCCTGACCCACACTACAGCCGCTAACACAATCAAAAATGCCGGACCCTCACTACAGCCTCTAACACAATCAAACATGCCTGACCCTCACTACAGCCTCAAACACAATCATACATGCCTGACACTCACTACAGCCACTAACACTTTCAAACATGCCTGACCCTTACTACAGACTCTAGCACAATCAAACATGCCTGATCCTCACTACAGCCGCTAACACAATCAAACATGCCTGACCTTCACTACAGCTGCTACAACAATCAAACATGCCTGACCCTCACTACAGCCTCGAACACAATCAAACATGCCTGATCCTCACTACAGCCGCTAACACAGTCAAAAAAGCCTGACCCTCACTACAGCCTCGAACACAATCAAACATGCCTGACCCACACTACAGCCGCTAATACAATCAAACATGTCTGAATCTTACTACAGCAGCTAACACAATCAAACATGCCTGACCCTCACTACAGCTGCTAACACAATCAAACATGCCTGACCCTCACTACAGCCTCGAAAACTATCAAACATGCCTGACCCTCCCTACAGCCTCGAACACAATCAAACATGCTTGACCCTCACTACAGCCGCTAACACAATCAAACATGCCTGACCCTCACTACAGCCTCTAGTGCAATCAGACATGCCTGACCCTCGCGACAGCCACTAACACAATCAAACATGCCTGACCCTCACTACAGCCTCGAACACAATCAAACATGCCTGACCTTCACAACAGCCTCGAACACAATCAAACATGCCTGACCCTTACTACTGCCTCGAACACAATCAAACATGCCTGACCCTCACTACAGCCTCGAACACAATCAAACATGCCTGACCCTCACTACAGCCTGAAACACAATCAAACTTGCCTAAACCTCACTACAGCCTCGAACACAATCAAACATGCCTGACACTCACTACAGCCTCTAACACAATCAAACATGCCTGACCCTCACTTCTGCCTCGAGCACAATCAAACATGGCTGACCCTCACTACAGCCTCGAACACAATCAAACATGCCTGTCCCTCACAACAGCCGCTAACACAATCAAACATGCCTGACCCTCACTACAGCCGCTAACACAATCAAACATGCCGGACCCTCACTACAGCCTCTAACACAATCAAACATGCCTGACCCTCACTACAGCCTCGAACACAATCAAACATGCCTGACCCACACTACAGCCGCTAATACAATCAAACATGTCTGAATCTTACTACAGCAGCTAACACATTCAAACATGCCTGACCCTCACTACAGCTGCTAACACAATCAAACATGCCTGACCCTCACTACAGCCTCGAACACAATCAAACATCCCTGACCCGCACTACAGCCACAAACACAGTCAAAAATGCCTGACACTCACTACAGCCTAAAACACAATCAAACATGCCTGACCCACACTACAGCCGCTAACACAATCAAACATGTCTGACCCTCACTACAGCCGCTAACACAATCAAACATGCCTGACCCTCACTACAGCCGCGAACAAAAACAAACATGCCTGACCCTCACTACAGCCGCTAACACAATCAAAGTTGCCTGACCATGACTACAGCTGCTAACACAATCAAACATGCCTGACCCTCACTACAGCCTCGAACACAACCAAACATGCCTGACCATCACTATAGCCGCAAACACAATCAAACATAAATGGCCCTCGCTACAGCCGCTGACACAATCAAACATGCCTGAACCTCACTACAGCCGCTAACACAATCAAACATGCCTGAACCCCACTACAGCCGCGAACACAAACAAACATGCCTGACCCTCCTACAGCCGCTAACACAATCAAAGTTGTCTGACCCTCATGACAGCTGCTAACACAATCAAACATGACTGACTCTCACTACAGCCTCGAACACAATCAAACATACCTGACCATCACTATAGCCGCTAACACAATCAAACATAAATGAACCTCACTACAGCCGCTAACACAATCAAACATGCCTGACCCTCACTACAGCCTGAAACACAATCAAACTTGCCTAAAACTCAATAGAGCCTCGAACACAATCAAACATGCCTGACACTCACTACTGCCTCTAACAGAATAAAACATGCCTGACCCTCACTTCTGCCTCGAGCACAATCAAACATGCCTGTCCCTCACAACAGCCGCTAACACAATCAAACATGCCTGACCCTCACTACAGCCGCTAACACAATCAAACATGCCGGACCCTCACTACAGCCTCTAACACAATCAAACATGCCTGACCCTCACTACAGCCTCAAACACAATCATACAATCCTGACACACACTACAGCCACTAACAATTTCAAACATGCCTGACCCTCACTACAGCCTCGAACACAATCAAACATGCCTGACCCTCACTACGGCCTCGAACACAATCAAACATGCCTGACCCTCACTACAGCCTCGAACACAATCAAACATGCCAGACCCTCACTACAGCCTTGAACACAATCAAACATGCCTGACCCTCACTACACCCTCAAACACAATCAAACATGCCTGACCCTCACTACTGCCTCGAACACAATCAAACATGCCTGATCCACACTACAGCCGCTAACACAATCAAACATGCCTGACACTCACTACAGCCTCGAACACAATCAAACATGCCTGACCCTCACTACAGCCTCGAACACAATCAAACATGCCTGACCCACACTACAGCCGCTAATACAATCAAACATGTCTGAATCTTACTACAGCCGCTAGCACAATCAAACATGCCTGACCCTCACTACAGCTGCTAACACAATCAAACATGCCTGACCCTCACTACAGCCTCGAACACAATCAAACATGCCTGACCCACACTACAGCCGCTAACACAATCAAAAATGCCGGACCCTCACTACAGCCTCTAACACAATCAAACATGCCTGACCCTCACTACAGCCTCAAACACAATCATACATGCCTGACACTCACTACAGCCACTAACACTTTCAAACATGCCTGACCCTTACTACAGACTCTAGCACAATCAAACATGCCTGATCCTCACTACAGCCGCTAACACAATCAAACATGCCTGACCTTCACTACAGCTGCTACAACAATCAAACATGCCTGACCCTCACTACAGCCTCGAACACAATCAAACATGCCTGATCCTCACTACAGCCGCTAACACAGTCAAAAAAGCCTGACCCTCACTACAGCCTCGAACACAATCAAACATGCCTGACCCACACTACAGCCGCTAATACAATCAAACATGTCTGAATCTTACTACAGCAGCTAACACAATCAAACATGCCTGACCCTCACTACAGCTGCTAACACAATCAAACATGCCTGACCCTCACTACAGCCTCGAAAACTATCAAACATGCCTGACCCTCCCTACAGCCTCGAACACAATCAAACATGCTTGACCCTCACTACAGCCGCTAACACAATCAAACATGCCTGACCCTCACTACAGCCTCTAGTGCAATCAGACATGCCTGACCCTCGCGACAGCCACTAACACAATCAAACATGCCTGACCCTCACTACAGCCTCGAACACAATCAAACATGCCTGACCTTCACAACAGCCTCGAACACAATCAAACATGCCTGACCCTTACTACTGCCTCGAACACAATCAAACATGCCTGACCCTCACTACAGCCTCGAACACAATCAAACATGCCTGACCCTCACTACAGCCTGAAACACAATCAAACTTGCCTAAACCTCACTACAGCCTCGAACACAATCAAACATGCCTGACACTCACTACAGCCTCTAACACAATCAAACATGCCTGACCCTCACTTCTGCCTCGAGCACAATCAAACATGGCTGACCCTCACTACAGCCTCGAACACAATCAAACATGCCTGTCCCTCACAACAGCCGCTAACACAATCAAACATGCCTGACCCTCACTACAGCCGCTAACACAATCAAACATGCCGGACCCTCACTACAGCCTCTAACACAATCAAACATGCCTGACCCTCACTACAGCCTCGAACACAATCAAACATGCCTGACCCACACTACAGCCGCTAATACAATCAAACATGTCTGAATCTTACTACAGCAGCTAACACATTCAAACATGCCTGACCCTCACTACAGCTGCTAACACAATCAAACATGCCTGACCCTCACTACAGCCTCGAACACAATCAAACATCCCTGACCCGCACTACAGCCACAAACACAGTCAAAAATGCCTGACACTCACTACAGCCTAAAACACAATCAAACATGCCTGACCCACACTACAGCCGCTAACACAATCAAACATGTCTGACCCTCACTACAGCCGCTAACACAATCAAACATGCCTGACCCTCACTACAGCCGCGAACAAAAACAAACATGCCTGACCCTCACTACAGCCGCTAACACAATCAAAGTTGCCTGACCATGACTACAGCTGCTAACACAATCAAACATGCCTGACCCTCACTACAGCCTCGAACACAACCAAACATGCCTGACCATCACTATAGCCGCAAACACAATCAAACATAAATGGCCCTCGCTACAGCCGCTGACACAATCAAACATGCCTGAACATCACTACAGCCTCTAACACAATCAAACATGCCTGAACCCCACTACAGCCGCGAACACAAACAAACATGCCTGACCCTCCTACAGCCGCTAACACAATCAAAGTTGTCTGACCCTCATGACAGCTGCTAACACAATCAAACATGACTGACTCTCACTACAGCCTCGAACACAATCAAACATACCTGACCATCACTATAGCCGCTAACACAATCAAACATAAATGAACCTCACTACAGCCGCTAACACAATCAAACATGCCTGACCCTCACTACAGCCTGAAACACAATCAAACTTTCCTAAAACTCAATAGAGCCTCGAACACAATCAAACATGCCTGACACTCACTACTGCCTCTAACACAATAAAGCATGCCTGACCCTCACTTCTGCCTCGAGCACAATCAAACATGCCTGACCCTCACTACAGCCTCGAACACAATCAAACATGCCTGTCCCTCACAACAGCCGCTAACACAATCAAACATGCCTGACCCTCACTACAGCCGCTAACACAATCAAACATGCCGGACCCTCACTACAGCCTCTAACACAATCAAACATGCCTGACCCTCACTACAGCCTCAAACACAATCATACAATCCTGACACACACTACAGCCACTAACAATTTCAAACATGCCTGACCCTCACTACAGCCTCGAACACAATCAAACATGCCTGACCCTCACTACGGCCTCGAACACAATCAAACATGCCTGACCCTCACTACAGCCTCGAACACAATCAAACATGCCTGACCCTCACTACAGCCTTGAACACAATCAAACATGCCTGACCCTCACTACACCCTCAAACACAATCAAACATGCCTGACCCTCACTACTGCCTCGAACACAATCAAACATGCCTGATCCACACTACAGCCGCTAACACAATCAAACATGCCTGACACTCACTACAGCCTCGAACACAATCAAACATGCCTGATCCACACTACAGCCGCTAACACAATCAAACATGCCTGACACTCACTACAGCCTCGAACACAATCAAACATGCCTGACCCTCACTACAGCCTCGAACACAATCAAACATGCCTGACCCACACTACAGCCGCTAATACAATCAAACATGTCTGAATCTTACTACAGCCGCTAGCACAATCAAACATGCCTGACCCTCACTACAGCTGCTAACACAATCAAACATGCCTGACCCTCACTACAGCCTCGAACACAATCAAACATGCCTGACCCACACTACAGCCGCTAATACAATCAAACATGTCTGAATCTTACTACAGCAGCTAACACAATCAAACATGCATGACCCTCAATACAGCTGCTAACAGAATCAAACATGCCTGACCCTCACTACAGCCTCGAACACAATCAAACATCCCTGACCCGCACTACAGCCACGAACACAGTCAAAAATGCCTGACACTCACTACAGCCTAAAACACAATCAAACATGCCTGACCCACACTACAGCCGCTAACACAATCAAACATTTCTGACCCTCACTACAGCCGCTAACACAATCAAACATGCCTGACCCTCACTACAGCCGCGAACAAAAACAAACATGCCTGACCCTCACTACCGCCGCTAACACATTCAAAGTTGTCTGGCCCTCACTACAGCTGCTAACACAATCAAACATGACTGACTCTCACTACAGCCTCGAACACAATCAAACATACCTGACCATCACTATAGCCGCTAACACAATCAAACATAAATGAACCTCACTACAGCCGCTAAAACAATCAAACATGCCTGACCCTCACTACAGCCTGAAACACAATCAAACTTGCCTAAACCTCACTACAGCCTCGAACACAATCAAACATGCCTGACACTCACTACTGCCTCTAACACAATCAAACATGCCTGACCCTCACTTCTGCCTCGAGCACAATCAAACATCCCTGACCCTCACTACAGCCTCGAACACAATCAAACATGCCTGTCCCTCACAACAGCCGCTAACACAATCAAACATGCCTGACCCTCACTACAGCCGCTAACACAATCAAACATGCCGGACCCTCACTACAGCCTCTAACACAATCAAACATGCCTGACCCTCACTACAGCCTCAAACACAATCATACATGCCTGACACTCACTACAGCCACTAACACTTTCAAACATGCCTGACCCTTACTACAGACTCTAGCACAATCAAACATGCCTGATCCTCACTACAGCCGCTAACACAATCAAACATGCCTGACCTTCACTACAGCTGCTACAACAATCAAACATGCCTGACCCTCACTACAGCCTCGAACACAATCAAACATGCCTGATCCTCACTACAGCCGCTAACACAGTCAAAAAAGCCTGACCCTCACTACAGCCTCGAACACAATCAAACATGCCTGACCCACACTACAGCCGCTAATACAATCAAACATGTCTGAATCTTACTACAGCAGCTAACACAATCAAACATGCCTGACCCTCACTACAGCTGCTAACACAATCAAACATGCCTGACCCTCACTACAGCCTCGAAAACTATCAAAAATGCCTGACCCTCACTGCAGCCTCGAACACATTCAAACATTCCTGACCCTCACTACAGCCGCTAACACTATCAAACATGCCTGACCCTCCCTACAGCCTCGAACACAATCAAACATGCTTGACCCTCACTACAGCCGCTAACACAATCAAACATGCCTGACCCTCACTACAGCCTCTAGTGCAATCAGACATGCCTGACCCTCACGACAGCCACTAACACAATCAAACATGCCTGACCCTCACTACAGCCTCGAACACAATCAAACATGCCTGACCTTCACAACAGCCTCGAACACAATCAAACATGCCTGACCCTTACTACTGCCTCGAACACAATCAAACATGCCTGACCCTCACTACAGCCTCGAACACAATCAAACATGCCTGACCCTCACTACAGCCACGAACACAGTCAAAAATGCCTGACACTCACTACAGCCTAAAACACAATCAAACATGCCTGACCCACACTACAGCCGCTAACACAATCAAACATTTCTGACCCTCACTACAGCCGCTAACACAATCAAACATGCCTGACCCTCACTACAGCCGCGAACAAAAACAAACATGCCTGACCCTCACTACCGCCGCTAACACATTCAAAGTTGTCTGGCCCTCACTACAGCTGCTAACACAGTCAAACATGACTGACTCTCACTACAGCCTCGAACACAATCAAACATACCTGACCATCACTATAGCCGCTAACACAATCAAACATAAATGAACCTCACTACAGCCGCTAAAACAATCAAACATACCTGACCCTCACTACAGCCTGAAACACAATCAAACTTGCCTAAACCTCACTACAGCCTCGAACACAATCAAACATGCCTGACACTCACTACTGCCTCTAACACAATCAAACATGCCTGTCCCTCACAACAGCCGCTAACACAATCAAACATGCCTGACCCTCACTACAGCCGCTAACACAATCAAACATGCCGGACCCTCACTACAGCCTCTAACACAATCAAACATGCCTGACCCTCACTACAGCCTCAAACACAATCATACATGCCTGACACTCACTACAGCCACTAACACTTTCAAACATGCCTGACCCTTACTACAGACTCTAGCACAATCAAACATGCCTGATCCTCACTACAGCCGCTAACACAATCAAACATGCCTGACCTTCACTACAGCTGCTACAACAATCAAACATGCCTGACCCTCACTACAGCCTCGAACACAATCAAACATGCCTGATCCTCACTACAGCCGCTAACACAGTCAAAAAAGCCTGACCCTCACTACAGCCTCGAACACAATCAAACATGCCTGACCCACACTACAGCCGCTAATACAATCAAACATGTCTGAATCTTACTACAGCAGCTAACACAATCAAACATGCCTGACCCTCACTACAGCTGCTAACACAATCAAACATGCCTGACCCTCACTACAGCCTCGAAAACTATCAAACATGCCTGACCCTCACTGCAGCCTCGAACACATTCAAACATTCCTGACCCTCACTACAGCCGCTAACACTATCAAACATGCCTGACCCTCCCTACAGCCTCGAACACAATCAAACATGCTTGACCCTCACTACAGCCGCTAACACAATCAAACATGCCTGACCCTCACTACAGCCTCTAGTGCAATCAGACATGCCTGACCCTCACGACAGCCACTAACACAATCAAACATGCCTGACCCTCACTACAGCCTCGAACACAATCAAACATGCCTGACCTTCACAACAGCCTCGAACACAATCAAACATGCCTGACCCTTACTACTGCCTCGAACACAATCAAACATGCCTGACCCTCACTACAGCCTCGAACACAATCAAACATGCCTGACCCTCACTACAGCCTCGAACACAATCAAACATGCCTGACCCTCACTACAGCCTTGAACACAATCAAACATGCCTGACCCTCACTACAGCCGCTAACCCAGTCAAACATGCCTGACCCTCACTACAGCCTCGAACACAATCAAACATGCCTGACCCACACTACAGCCGCTAATACAATCAAACATGTCTGAATCTTACTACAGCCGCTAGCACAATCAAACATGCCTGACCCTCACTACAGCTGCTAACACAATCAAACATGCCTGACCCTCACTACAGCCGCTAACACAATCAAACATGCCTGAACCTCACTACAGCCTCTAACACAATCAAACATGCTTGAACCCCACTACAGCCGCGAACACAAACAAACATGCCTGACCCTCCTACAGCCGCTAACACAATCAAAGTTGTCTCACCCTCACGACAGCTGCTAACACATTCAAACATGACTGACTCTCACTATAGCCTCGAACACGATCAAACATACCTGACCATCACTATAGCCGCTAACACAATCAAACATAAATGAACCTCACTATAGCCGCTAACACAATCAAACATGCCTGACCCTCACTACAGCCTGAAACACAATCAAACTTGCCTGACCCTCACTTCTGCCTCGAGCACAATCAAACATCCCTGACCCTCACTACAGCCTCGAACACAATCAAACATGCCTGTCCCTCACAACAGCCGCTAACACAATCAAACATGCCTGACCCTCACTACAGCCGCTAACACAATCAAACATGCCGGACACTCACTACAGCCTCTAACACAATCAAACATGCCTGACCCTATCTACAGCCTCAAACACAATCATACATGCCTGACACTCACTACAGCCACTTACACTTTCAAACATGCCTGACCCTTACTACAGACTCTAGCACAATCAAACATGCCTGATCCTCACTACAGCTGCTAACACAATCAAACATGCCTGACCTTCACTACAGCTGCTACAACAATCAAACATGCCTGACCCTCACTACAGCCTCGAACACAATCAAACATGCCTGATCCTCACTACAGCCGCTAACACAGTCAAAAATGCCTGACCCTCACTACAGCCTCGAACACAATCAAACATGCCTGACCCACACTACAGCCGCTAATACAATCAAACATGTCTGAATCTTACTACAGCAGCTAACACAATCAAACATGCCTGACCCTCACTACAGCTGCTAACACAATCAAACATGCCTGACCCTCACTACAGCCTCGAAAACTATCAAACATGCCTGACCCTCACTGCAGCCTCGAACACATTCAAACATTCCTGACCCTCACTACAGCCGCTAACACTATCAAACATGCCTGACCCTCCCTACAGCCTCGAACACAATCAAACATGCTTGACCCTCACTACAGCCGCTAACACAATCAAACATGCCTGACCCTCACTACAGCCTCTAGTGCAATCAGACATGCCTGACCCTCACGACAGCCACTAACACAATCAAACATGCCTGACCCTCACTACAGCCTCGAACACAATCAAACATGCCTGACCTTCACAACAGCCTCGAACACAATCAAACATGCCTGACCCTTACTACTGCCTCGAACACAATCAAACATGCCTGACCCTCACTACAGCCTCGAACACAATCAAACATGCCTGACCCTCACTACAGCCTCGAACACAATCAAACATGCCTGACCCTCACTACAGCCTTGAACACAATCAAACATGCCTGACCCTCACTACAGCCGCTAACCCAGTCAAACATGCCTGACCCTCACTACAGCCTCGAACACAATCAAACATGCCTGACCCACACTACAGCCGCTAATACAATCAAACATGTCTGAATCTTACTACAGCCGCTAGCACAATCAAACATGCCTGACCCTCCTACAGCCGCTAACACAATCAAAGTTGTCTGACCCTCACGACAGCTGCTAACACAATCAAACATGACTGACTCTCACTACAGCCTCGAACACAAACATACCTGACCATCACTATAGCCGCTAACACAATCAAACATAAATGAACCTCACTATAGCCGCTAACACAATCAAACATGCCTGACCCTCACTACAGCCTGAAACACAATCAAACTTGCCTAAACCTCACTACAGCCTCGAACACAATCAAACATGCCTGACACTCACTACTGCCTGTAACACAATCAAACATGCCTGACCCTCACTTCTGCCTCGAGCACAATCAAACATGCCTGACCCTCACTACAGCCTCGAACACAATCAAACATGCCTGTCCCTCACAACAGCCGCTAACACAATCAAACATGCCTGACCCTCACTACAGCCGCTAACACAATCAAACATGCCGGACCCTCACTACAGCCTCTAACACAATCAAACATGCCTGACCCTCACTACAGCCTCAAACACAATCATACATGCCTGACACTCACTACAGCCACTAACACTTTCAAACATGCCTGACCCTCTCTACAGCCTCGAACACAATCAAACATGCCTGACCCTCTCTACGGCCTCGAACACAATCAAACATGCCTGACCCTCACTACAGCCTCGAACACAATCAAACATGCCTGACCCTCACAACAGCCTTGAACACAATCAAACATGACTGACCCTCACTACAGCCTCAAACACAATCAAACATGCCTGACCCTCACTACTGCCTCGAACACAATCAAACATGCCTGATCCTCACTACAGCCGCTAACACAATCAAACATGCCTGACCCTCACTACAGCCTCGAACACAATCAAACATGCGTGACCCTCACTACAGCCTCGAACACAATCAAACATGCCTGACCCACACTACAGCCGCTAATACAATCAAACATGTCTGAATCTTAATACAGCCGCTAGCACAATCAAACATGCCTGAGCCTCACTAGAGCTGCTAACACAATCAAACATGCCTGACCCTCACTACAGCCTCGAACACAATCAAACATCCCTGACCCACACTACAGCCGCTAATACAATCAAACATGTCTGAATCTTACTACAGCAGCTAACACAATTAAACATGCCTGACCCTCACTACAGCCTCGAACACAATCAAACATCCCTGACCCGCACTACAGCCACGAACACAGTCAAAAATGCCTGACACTCACTACAGCCTAAAACACAATCAAACATGCCTGAGCCACAATACAGCCGCTAACACAATCAAACATGTCTGACCCTCACTACAGCCGCTAACACAATCAAACATGCCTGACCCTCACTACAGCCGCGAACAAAAACAAACATGCCTGACCCTCACTACAGCCGCTAACACAATCAAAGTTGCCTGACCATGACTACAGCTGCTAACACAATCAAACATGCCTGACCCTCACTACAGACTCGAACACAACCAAACATGCCTGACCATCACTATAGCCGCAAACACAATCAAACATAAATGGCCCTCGCTACAGCCGCTGACACAATCAAATATGCCTGAACCTCACTACAGCCTCTAACACAATCAAACATGCCTGAACCCCACTACACCCGCGAACACAAACAAACATGCCTGACCCTCACTACAGCCGCCAACACAATCAAAGTTGTCTGACCCTCACTACAGCTGCTAACACAATCAAACATGACTGACTCTCACTACAGCCTCGAACACAATCAAACATACCTGACCATCACTATAGCCACTAACACAATCAAACATAAATGAACCTCACTACAGACGCTAACACAATCAAACATGCCTGACCCTCACTACAGCCTGAAACACAATCAAACTTGCCTAAACCTCACTATAGCCTCGAACACAATCAAAAATGCCTGAGACTCAATACTGCCTCGAACACAATCAAACATGCCTGACACTCACTACTGCATCTAACACATTCAAACATGCCTGACCCTCACTTCTGCCTCGAGCACAATGAAACATGCCTGACCGTCACTACAGCCTCGAACACAATCAAACATGCCTGTCCCTCACAACAGCCGCTAACACAATCAAACATGCCTGACCCTCACTACAGCCGCTAACACAATCAAACATGCCGGTCCCTCACTACAACCTCTAACACAATCAAACATGCCTGACCCTCACTACAGCCTCAAACACAATCATACATGCCTGACACTCACTACAGCCACTAACACTTTCAAACATGCCTGACCCTCACTACAGCCTCGAACACAATCAAACATGCCTGACCCTCACTACGGCCTCGAACACAATCAAACATGCCTGACCCTTTCTACAGCCTCGAACACAATCAAACATGCCTGACCCTCACTACAGCCTTGAACACAATCAAACATGCCTTACCCTCACTACAGCCTCAAACACAATCAAACATGCCTGACCCTCACTACTGCATCGAACACAATCAAACATGCCTGATCCTCACTACAGCCGCTAACACAATCAAACATGCCTGACCCTCACTACAGCCTCGAACACAATCAAACATGTCTGACCCTCACTACAGCCTCGAACACAATCAAACATGCCTGACCCACACTACAGCCGCTAATACAATCAAACATGTCTGAATCCTACTACAGCCGCTAGCACAATCAAACATGCCTGAGCCTCACTAGAGCTGCTAACACAATCAAACATGCCTGACCCTCACTACAGCCTCGAACACAATCAAACATCCCTGACCCACACTACAGCCGCTAATACAATCAAACATGTCTGAATCTTACTACAGCAGCTAACACAATCAAACATGCCTGACCCTCACTACAGCTGCTAACACAATCAAACATGCCTGACCCTCACTACAGCCTCGAACACAATCAAACATCCCTGACCCGCACTACAGCCACGAACACAGTCAAAAATGCCTGACACTCACTACAGCCTACAACACAATCAAACATGCCTGACCCACACTACAGCCGCTAATACAATCAAACATGTCTGAATCTTACTACAGCCGCTAGCACAATCAAACATGCCTGACCCTCCTACAGCCGCTAACACAATCAAAGTTGTCTGACCCTCACGACAGCTGCTAACACAATCAAACATGACTGACTCTCACTACAGCCTCGAACACAATCAAACATACCTGACCATCACTATAGCCGCTAACACAATCAAACATAAATGAACCTCACTATAGCCGCTAACACAATCAAACATGCCTGACCCTCACTACAGCCTGAAACACAATCAAACTTGCCTAAACCTCACTACAGCCTCGAACACAATCAAACATGCCTGACACTCACTACTGCCTGTAACACAATCAAACATGCCTGACCCTCACTTCTGCCTCGAGCACAATCAAACATGCCTGACCCTCACTACAGCCTCGAACACAATCAAACATGCCTGTCCCTCACAACAGCCGCTAACACAATCAAACATGCCTGACCCTCACTACAGCCGCTAACACAATCAAACATGCCGGACCCTCACTACAGCCTCTAACACAATCAAACATGCCTGACCCTCACTACAGCCTCAAACACAATCATACATGCCTGACACTCACTACAGCCACTAACACTTTCAAACATGCCTGACCCTCACTACAGCCTCGAACACAATCAAACATGCCTGACCCTCACTACGGCCTCGAACACAATCAAACATGCCTGACCCTCACTACAGCCTCGAACACAATCAAACATGCCTGACCCTCACAACAGCCTTGAACACAATCAAACATGACTGACCCTCACTACAGCCTCAAACACAATCAAACATGCCTGAACCTCACTACTGCCTCGAACACAATCAAACATGCCTGATCCTCACTACAGCCGCTAACACAATCAAACATGCCTGACCCTCACTACAGCCTCGAACACAATCAAACATGCGTGACCCTCACTACAGCCTCGAACACAATCAAACATGCCTGACCCACACTACAGCCGCTAATACAATCAAACATGTCTGAATCTTAATACAGCCGCTAGCACAATCAAACATGCCTGAGCCTCACTAGAGCTGCTAACACAATCAAACATGCCTGACCCTCACTTCAGCCTCGAACACTATCAAACATCCCTGACCCACACTACAGCCGCTAATACAATCAAACATGTCTGAATCTTACTACAGCAGCTAACACAATCAAACATGCCTGACCCTCACTACAGCTGCTAACACAATCAAACATGCCTGACCCTCACTACAGCCTCGAACACAATCAAACATCCCTGACCCGCACTACAGCCACGAACACAGTCAAAAATGCCTGACACTCACTACAGCCTAAAACACAATCAAACATGCCTGAGCCACACTACAGCCGCTAACACAATCAAACATGTCTGACCCTCACTACAGCCGCTAACACAATCAAACATGCCTGACCCTCACTACAGCCGCGAACAAAAAGAAACATGCCTGACCCTCACTACAGCCGCTAACACAATCAAAGTTGCCTGACCATGACTACAGCTGCTAACACAATCAAACATGCCTGACCCTCACTACAGACTCGAACACAACCAAACATGCCTGACCATCACTATAGCCGCAAACACAATCAAACATAAATGGCCCTCGCTACAGCCGCTGACACAATCAAATATGCCTGAACCTCACTACAGCCTCTAACACAATCAAACATGCCTGAACCCCACTACAGCCGCGAACACAAACAAACATGCCTGACCCTCACTACAGCCGCCAACACAATCAAAGTTGTCTGACCCTCACTACAGCTGCTAACACAATCAAACATGACTGACTCTCACTACAGCCTCGAACACAATCAAACATACCTGACCATCACTATAGCCGCTAACACAATCAAACATAAATGAACCTCACTACAGACGCTAACACAATCAAACATGCCTGACCCTCACTACAGCCTGAAACACAATCAAACTTGCCTAAACCTCACTATAGCCTCGAACACAATCAAAAATGCCTGAGACTCAATACTGCCTCGAACACAATCAAACATGCCTGACACTCACTACTGCATCTAACACATTCAAACATGCCTGACCCTCACTTCTGCCTCGAGCACAATGAAACATGCCTGACCGTCACTACAGCCTCGAACACAATCAAACATGCCTGTCCCTCACAACAGCCGCTAACACAATCAAACATGCCTGACCCTCACTACAGCCGCTAACACAATCAAACATGCCGGTCCCTCACTACAACCTCTAACACAATCAAACATGCCTGACCCTCACTACAGCCTCAAACACAATCATACATGCCTGACACTCACTACAGCCACTAACACTTTCAAACATGCCTGACCCTCACTACAGCCTCGAACACAATCAAACATGCCTGACCCTCACTACGGCCTCGAACACAATCAAACATGCCTGACCCTTTCTACAGCCTCGAACACAATCAAACATGCCTGACCCTCACTACAGCCTTGAACACAATCAAACATGCCTTACCCTCACTACAGCCTCAAACACAATCAAACATGCCTGACCCTCACTACTGCATCGAACACAATCAAACATGCCTGATCCTCACTACAGCCGCTAACACAATCAAACATGCCTGACCCTCACTACAGCCTCGAACACAATCAAACATGTCTGACCCTCACTACAGCCTCGAACACAATCAAACATGCCTGACCCACACTACAGCCGCTAATACAATCAAACATGTCTGAATCCTACTACAGCCGCTAGCACAATCAAACATGCCTGAGCCTCACTAGAGCTGCTAACACAATCAAACATGCCTGACCCTCACTACAGCCTCGAACACAATCAAACATCCCTGACCCACACTACAGCCGCTAATACAATCAAACATGTCTGAATCTTACTACAGCAGCTAACACAATCAAACATGCCTGACCCTCACTACAGCTGCTAACACAATCAAACATGCCTGACCCTCACTACAGCCTCGAACACAATCAAACATCCCTGACCCGCACTACAGCCACGAACACAGTCAAAAATGCCTGACACTCACTACAGCCTACAACACAATCAAACATGCCTGACCCACACTACAGCCGCTAACACAATCAAACATGTCTGACCCTCACTACAGCCGCTAACACAATCAAACATGCCTGACCCTCACTACAGCCGCGAACTAAAACAAACATGCCTGACCCTCACTACAGCCGCTAACACAATCAAAGTTGCCTGACCATGACTACAGCTGCTAACACAATCAAACATGCCTGACCCTCACTACAGACTCGAACACAACCAAACATGCCTGACCATCACTATAGCCGCAAACACAATCAAACATAAATGGCCCTCGCTACAGCCGCTGACACAATCAAATATGCCTGAACCTCACTACAGCCTCTAACACAATCAAACATGCCTGAACCCCACTACAGCCGCGAACACAAACAAACATGCCTGACCCTCACTACAGCCGCCAACACAATCAAAGTTGTCTGACCCTCACTTCCGCTGCTAACACAATCAAACATGACTGACTCTCACTACAGCCTCGAACACAAACAAACATACCTGACCATCACTAAGTCCGCTAACACAATCAAACATAAATGAACCTCACTACAGCCGCTAACACAATCAAACATGCCTGACCCTCACTACAGCCTGAAACACAATCAAACTTGCCTAAACCTCACTACAGCCTCGAACACGATCAAACATGAGTGACACTCACTACTGCCTCTAACACAATCAAACATGCCTGACCCTCACTTCTGCCTCGAGCACAATCAAACATGCCTGACCCTCACTACAGCCTCGAACACAATCAAACATGCCTGTCCCTCAAAACAGCCGCTAACACAATCAAACATGCCTGACCCTCACTACAGCCGCTAACACAATCAAACATGCCGGACCCTCACTACAGCCTCAAACACAATCAAACATGCCTGACCCTCACTACAGCCTCAAACACAATCATACATGCCTGACACTCACTACAGCCACTAACACATTCAAACATGCCTGACCCTCACTACTGACTCTAGCACAATCAAACATGCCTGATCCTCACTACAGCCGCTAATACAATCAAACATGCCTGACCTTCACTACAGCTGCTACAACAATCAAACATGCCTGACCCTCACTACAGCCTCGAACACAATCAAACATGCCTGATCCTCACTACAGCCGCTAACACAGTCAAAAATGCCTGACCCTCACTACAGCCTCGAACACAATCAAACATGCCTGACCCACACGACAGCCGCTAATACAATCAAACATGTCTGAATCTTACTACAGCAGCTAACACAATCAAACATGCCTGACCCTCACTACAGCTGCTAACACAATCAAACATGCCTGACCCTCACTACAGCCTCGAAAACTATCAAACATGCCTGACCCTCACTGCAGCCTCGAACACATTCAAACAATCCTGACCCTCACTACAGCCGCTAACACTATCAAACATGCCTGACCCTCCCTACAGCCTCGAACACAATCAAACATGCTTGACCCTCACTACAGCCGCTAACACAATCAAACATGCCTGACCCTCACTTCAGCCTCTAGTGCAATCAGACCTGCCTGACCCTCACGACAGCCACTAACACAATCAAACATGCCTGTCCCTCACAACAGCCGCTAACACAATCAAACATGCCTGACGCTCACTACAGCCGATAAGACAATCAAACATGCCGGACCCTCACTACAGCCTCTAGCACAATCAAACATGCCTGACCCTGACTACAGCCTCAAATACAACCATACATGCCTGACACTCACTACAGCCACTAACACTTTCAAACATGCCTGACCCTCACTTCAGCCTCGAACACAATCAAACATGCCCGACCCTCACTACGGCCTCGAACACAATCAAACATGCCTGACCCTCACTACGGCCTCGAACACAATCAAACATGCCTGACCCTCACTACAGCCTTGAACACAAACAAACATGCCTGACCCTCACTACAGCCTCAAACACAATCAAACATGCCTGACCCTCACTACTGCCTCGAACACAATCAAACATGCCTGATCCTCACTACAGCCGCTAACACAATCAAACATGCCTGACCCTCACTACAGCCTCGAACACAATCAAACATGCCTGACCCACACTACAGCCTCGAACACAATCAAACATGCCTGACCCACACTACAGCCGCTAATACAATCAAACATGTCTGAATCTTACTACAGCCGCTAGCACAAACAAACATGCCTGACCCTCACTACAGCTGCTAACAAAATCAAACATGCCTGACCCTCACTACAGCCTCGAACACAATCAAACATCCCTGACCCACACTACAGCCGCTAATACAATCAAACATGTCTGAATCTTACTACAGCAGCTAACACAATCAAACATGCCTGACCCTCACTACAGCTGCAAACACAATCAAACATGCCTGACCCTCACTACAGCCTCGAACACAATCAAACATCCCTGTCCCGCACTACAGCCACGAACACAGTCAAAAATGCCTGACACTCACTACAGCCTAAAACACAATCAAATATGCCTGACCCACACTACAGCCACTAACACAATCAAACATGTCTGACCCTCACTACAGCCGCTGACACAATCAAACATGCCTCAACCTCACTACAGCCTCTAACACAATCAAACATGCCTGAACCCCACTACAGCCGCGAACACAAACAAACATGCCTGACCCTCACTACAGCCGCTAACACAATCAAAGTTGTCTGAACCTCACTACAGCCGCTAACACAATCAAACATGCCTGACCCTCACTACTGCCTCTAGTGCAATCAGACATGCCTGACCCTCACGACAGCAGCTAACACAATCAAACATGCCTGACCCTCACTACAGCCGCTAACACAATCAAACATGTCTGACCCTTCTACAGCCGCTAACACAATCAAACATGCCTGACCCTCACTACAGCCGCGAACAAAAACAAACATGCCTGACCCTCACTACAGCCGCTAACACAATCAAAGTTGCCTGACCATGACTACAGCTGCTAACACAATCAAACATGCCTGACCCTCACTACAGACTCGAACACAACCAAACATGCCTGACCATCACTATAGCCGCAAACACAATCAAACATAAATGGCCCTCGCTACAGCCGCTGACACAATCAAATATGCCTGAACCTCACTACAGCCTCTAACACAATCAAACATGCCTGAACCCCACTACACCCGCGAACACAAACAAACATGCCTGACCCTCACTACAGCCGCCAACACAATCAAAGTTGTCTGACCCTCACTACAGCTGCTAACACAATCAAACATGACTGACTCTCACTACAGCCTCGAACACAATCAAACATACCTGACCATCACTATAGCCGCTAACACAATCAAACATAAATGAACCTCACTACAGACGCTAACACAATCAAACATGCCTGACCCTCACTACAGCCTGAAACACAATCAAACTTGCCTAAACCACACTATAGCCTCGAACACAATCAAAAATGCCTGAGACTCAATACTGCCTCGAACACAATCAAACATGCCTGACACTCACTACTGCATCTAACACATTCAAACATGCCTGACCCTCACTTCTGCCTCGAGCACAATGAAACATGCCTGACCGTCACTACAGCCTCGAACACAATCAAACATGCCTGTCCCTCACAACAGCCGCTAACACAATCAAACATGCCTGACCCTCACTACAGCCGCTAACACAATCAAACATGCCGGTCCCTCACTACAACCTCTAACACAATCAAACATGCCTGACCCTCACTACAGCCTCAAACACAATCATACATGCCTGACACTCACTACAGCCACTAACACTTTCAAACATGCCTGACCCTCACTACAGCCTCGAACACAATCAAACATGCCTGACCCTCACTACGGCCTCGAACACAATCAAACATGCCTGACCCTTTCTACAGCCTCGAACACAATCAAACATGCCTGACCCTCACTACAGCCTTGAACACAATCAAACATGCCTTACCCTCACTACAGCCTCAAACACAATCAAACATGCCTGACCCTCACTACTGCATCGAACACAATCAAACATGCCTGATCCTCACTACAGCCGCTAACACAATCAAACATGCCTGACCCTCACTACAGCCTCGAACACAATCAAACATGTCTGACCCTCACTACAGCCTCGAACACAATCAAACATGCCTGACCCACACTACAGCCGCTAATACAATCAAACATGTCTGAATCCTACTACAGCCGCTAGCACAATCAAACATGCCTGAGCCTCACTAGAGCTGCTAACACAATCAAACATGCCTGACCCTCACTACAGCCTCGAACACAATCAAACATCCCTGACCCACACTACAGCCGCTAATACAATCAAACATGTCTGAATCTTACTACAGCAGCTAACACAATCAAACATGCCTGACCCTCACTACAGCTGCTAACACAATCAAACATGCCTGACCCTCACTACAGCCTCGAACACAATCAAACATCCCTGACCCGCACTACAGCCACGAACACAGTCAAAAATGCCTGACACTCACTACAGCCTACAACACAATCAAACATGCCTGACCCACACTACAGCCGCTAATACAATCAAACATGTCTGAATCTTACTACAGCCGCTAGCACAATCAAACATGCCTGACCCTCCTACAGCCGCTAACACAATCAAAGTTGTCTGACCCTCACGACAGCTGCTAACACAATCAAACATGACTGACTCTCACTACAGCCTCGAACACAATCAAACATACCTGACCATCACTATAGCCGCTAACACAATCAAACATAAATGAACCTCACTATAGCCGCTAACACAATCAAACATGCCTGACCCTCACTACAGCCTGAAACACAATCAAACTTGCCTAAACCTCACTACAGCCTCGAACACAATCAAACATGCCTGACACTCACTACTGCCTGTAACACAATCAAACATGCCTGACCCTCACTTCTGCCTCGAGCACAATCAAACATGCCTGACCCTCACTACAGCCTCGAACACAATCAAACATGCCTGTCCCTCACAACAGCCGCTAACACAATCAAACATGCCTGACCCTCACTACAGCCGCTAACACAATCAAACATGCCGGACCCTCACTACAGCCTCTAACACAATCAAACATGCCTGACCCTCACTACAGCCTCAAACACAATCATACATGCCTGACACTCACTACAGCCACTAACACTTTCAAACATGCCTGACCCTCACTACAGCCTCGAACACAATCAAACATGCCTGACCCTCACTACGGCCTCGAACACAATCAAACATGCCTGACCCTCACTACAGCCTCGAACACAATCAAACATGCCTGACCCTCACAACAGCCTTGAACACAATCAAACATGACTGACCCTCACTACAGCCTCAAACACAATCAAACATGCCTGAACCTCACTACTGCCTCGAACACAATCAAACATGCCTGATCCTCACTACAGCCGCTAACACAATCAAACATGCCTGACCCTCACTACAGCCTCGAACACAATCAAACATGCGTGACCCTCACTACAGCCTCGAACACAATCAAACATGCCTGACCCACACTACAGCCGCTAATACAATCAAACATGTCTGAATCTTAATACAGCCGCTAGCACAATCAAACATGCCTGAGCCTCACTAGAGCTGCTAACACAATCAAACATGCCTGACCCTCACTTCAGCCTCGAACACTATCAAACATCCCTGACCCACACTACAGCCGCTAATACAATCAAACATGTCTGAATCTTACTACAGCAGCTAACACAATCAAACATGCCTGACCCTCACTACAGCTGCTAACACAATCAAACATGCCTGACCCTCACTACAGCCTCGAACACAATCAAACATCCCTGACCCGCACTACAGCCACGAACACAGTCAAAAATGCCTGACACTCACTACAGCCTAAAACACAATCAAACATGCCTGAGCCACACTACAGCCGCTAACACAATCAAACATGTCTGACCCTCACTACAGCCGCTAACACAATCAAACATGCCTGACCCTCACTACAGCCGCGAACAAAAAGAAACATGCCTGACCCTCACTACAGCCGCTAACACAATCAAAGTTGCCTGACCATGACTACAGCTGCTAACACAATCAAACATGCCTGACCCTCACTACAGACTCGAACACAACCAAACATGCCTGACCATCACTATAGCCGCAAACACAATCAAACATAAATGGCCCTCGCTACAGCCGCTGACACAATCAAATATGCCTGAACCTCACTACAGCCTCTAACACAATCAAACATGCCTGAACCCCACTACAGCCGCGAACACAAACAAACATGCCTGACCCTCACTACAGCCGCCAACACAATCAAAGTTGTCTGACCCTCACTACAGCTGCTAACACAATCAAACATGACTGACTCTCACTACAGCCTCGAACACAATCAAACATACCTGACCATCACTATAGCCGCTAACACAATCAAACATAAATGAACCTCACTACAGACGCTAACACAATCAAACATGCCTGACCCTCACTACAGCCTGAAACACAATCAAACTTGCCTAAACCTCACTATAGCCTCGAACACAATCAAAAATGCCTGAGACTCAATACTGCCTCGAACACAATCAAACATGCCTGACACTCACTACTGCATCTAACACATTCAAACATGCCTGACCCTCACTTCTGCCTCGAGCACAATGAAACATGCCTGACCGTCACTACAGCCTCGAACACAATCAAACATGCCTGTCCCTCACAACAGCCGCTAACACAATCAAACATGCCTGACCCTCACTACAGCCGCTAACACAATCAAACATGCCGGTCCCTCACTACAACCTCTAACACAATCAAACATGCCTGACCCTCACTACAGCCTCAAACACAATCATACATGCCTGACACTCACTACAGCCACTAACACTTTCAAACATGCCTGACCCTCACTACAGCCTCGAACACAATCAAACATGCCTGACCCTCACTACGGCCTCGAACACAATCAAACATGCCTGACCCTTTCTACAGCCTCGAACACAATCAAACATGCCTGACCCTCACTACAGCCTTGAACACAATCAAACATGCCTTACCCTCACTACAGCCTCAAACACAATCAAACATGCCTGACCCTCACTACTGCATCGAACACAATCAAACATGCCTGATCCTCACTACAGCCGCTAACACAATCAAACATGCCTGACCCTCACTACAGCCTCGAACACAATCAAACATGTCTGACCCTCACTACAGCCTCGAACACAATCAAACATGCCTGACCCACACTACAGCCGCTAATACAATCAAACATGTCTGAATCCTACTACAGCCGCTAGCACAATCAAACATGCCTGAGCCTCACTAGAGCTGCTAACACAATCAAACATGCCTGACCCTCACTACAGCCTCGAACACAATTAAACATCCCTGACCCACACTACAGCCGCTAATACAATCAAACATGTCTGAATCTTACTACAGCAGCTAACACAATCAAACATGCCTGACCCTCACTACAGCTGCTAACACAATCAAACATGCCTGACCCTCACTACAGCCTCGAACACAATCAAACATCCCTGACCCGCACTACAGCCACGAACACAGTCAAAAATGCCTGACACTCACTACAGCCTACAACACAATCAAACATGCCTGACCCACACTACAGCCGCTAACACAATCAATCATGTCTGACCCTCACTACAGCCGCTAACACAATCAAACATGCCTGACCCTCACTACAGCCGCGAACTAAAACAAACATGCCTGACCCTCACTACAGCCGCTAACACAATCAAAGTTGCCTGACCATGACTACAGCTGCTAACACAATCAAACATGCCTGACCCTCACTACAGACTCGAACACAACCAAACATGCCTGACCATCACTATAGCCGCAAACACAATCAAACATAAATGGCCCTCGCTACAGCCGCTGACACAATCAAATATGCCTGAACCTCACTACAGCCTCTAACACAATCAAACATGCCTGAACCCCACTACAGCCGCGAACACAAACAAACATGCCTGACCCTCACTACAGCCGCCAACACAATCAAAGTTGTCTGACCCTCACTTCCGCTGCTAACACAATCAAACATGACTGACTCTCACTACAGCCTCGAACACAAACAAACATACCTGACCATCACTAAGTCCGCTAACACAATCAAACATAAATGAACCTCACTACAGCCGCTAACACAATCAAACATGCCTGACCCTCACTACAGCCTGAAACACAATCAAACTTGCCTAAACCTCACTACAGCCTCGAACACGATCAAACATGAGTGACACTCACTACTGCCTCTAACACAATCAAACATGCCTGACCCTCACTTCTGCCTCGAGCACAATCAAACATGCCTGACCCTCACTACAGCCTCGAACACAATCAAACATGCCTGTCCCTCAAAACAGCCGCTAACACAATCAAACATGCCTGACCCTCACTACAGCCGCTAACACAATCAAACATGCCGGACCCTCACTACAGCCTCAAACACAATCAAACATGCCTGACCCTCACTACAGCCTCAAACACAATCATACATGCCTGACACTCACTACAGCCACTAACACATTCAAACATGCCTGACCCTCACTACTGACTCTAGCACAATCAAACATGCCTGATCCTCACTACAGCCGCTAATACAATCAAACATGCCTGACCTTCACTACAGCTGCTACAACAATCAAACATGCCTGACCCTCACTACAGCCTCGAACACAATCAAACATGCCTGATCCTCACTACAGCCGCTAACACAGTCAAAAATGCCTGACCCTCACTACAGCCTCGAACACAATCAAACATGCCTGACCCACACGACAGCCGCTAATACAATCAAACATGTCTGAATCTTACTACAGCAGCTAACACAATCAAACATGCCTGACCCTCACTACAGCTGCTAACACAATCAAACATGCCTGACCCTCACTACAGCCTCGAAAACTATCAAACATGCCTGACCCTCACTGCAGCCTCGAACACATTCAAACAATCCTGACCCTCACTACAGCCGCTAACACTATCAAACATGCCTGACCCTCCCTACAGCCTCGAACACAATCAAACATGCTTGACCCTCACTACAGCCGCTAACACAATCAAACATGCCTGACCCTCACTTCAGCCTCTAGTGCAATCAGACCTGCCTGACCCTCACGACAGCCACTAACACAATCAAACATGCCTGTCCCTCACAACAGCCGCTAACACAATCAAACATGCCTGACGCTCACTACAGCCGATAAGACAATCAAACATGCCGGACCCTCACTACAGCCTCTAGCACAATCAAACATGCCTGACCCTGACTACAGCCTCAAATACAACCATACATGCCTGACACTCACTACAGCCACTAACACTTTCAAACATGCCTGACCCTCACTTCAGCCTCGAACACAATCAAACATGCCCGACCCTCACTACGGCCTCGAACACAATCAAACATGCCTGACCCTCACTACGGCCTCGAACACAATCAAACATGCCTGACCCTCACTACAGCCTTGAACACAAACAAACATGCCTGACCCTCACTACAGCCTCAAACACAATCAAACATGCCTGACCCTCACTACTGCCTCGAACACAATCAAACATGCCTGATCCTCACTACAGCCGCTAACACAATCAAACATGCCTGACCCTCACTACAGCCTCGAACACAATCAAACATGCCTGACCCACACTACAGCCTCGAACACAATCAAACATGCCTGACCCACACTACAGCCGCTAATACAATCAAACATGTCTGAATCTTACTACAGCCGCTAGCACAAACAAACATGCCTGACCCTCACTACAGCTGCTAACAAAATCAAACATGCCTGACCCTCACTACAGCCTCGAACACAATCAAACATCCCTGACCCACACTACAGCCGCTAATACAATCAAACATGTCTGAATCTTACTACAGCAGCTAACACAATCAAACATGCCTGACCCTCACTACAGCTGCAAACACAATCAAACATGCCTGACCCTCACTACAGCCTCGAACACAATCAAACATCCCTGTCCCGCACTACAGCCACGAACACAGTCAAAAATGCCTGACACTCACTACAGCCTAAAACACAATCAAATATGCCTGACCCACACTACAGCCACTAACACAATCAAACATGTCTGACCCTCACTACAGCCGCTGACACAATCAAACATGCCTCAACCTCACTACAGCCTCTAACACAATCAAACATGCCTGAACCCCACTACAGCCGCGAACACAAACAAACATGCCTGACCCTCACTACAGCCGCTAACACAATCAAAGTTGTCTGAACCTCACTACAGCCGCTAACACAATCAAACATGCCTGACCCTCACTACTGCCTCTAGTGCAATCAGACATGCCTGACCCTCACGACAGCAGCTAACACAATCAAACATGCCTGACCCTCACTACAGCCGCTAACACAATCAAACATGTCTGACCCTTCTACAGCCGCTAACACAATCAAACATGCCTGACCCTCACTACAGCCGCGAACAAAAACAAACATGCCTGACCCTCACTACAGCCGCTAACACAATCAAAGTTGCCTGACCATGACTACAGCTGCTAACACAATCAAACATGCCTGACCCTCACTACAGACTCGAACACAACCAAACATGCCTGACCATCACTATAGCCGCAAACACAATCAAACATAAATGGCCCTCGCTACAGCCGCTGACACAATCAAATATGCCTGAACCTCACTACAGCCTCTAACACAATCAAACATGCCTGAACCCCACTACACCCGCGAACACAAACAAACATGCCTGACCCTCACTATAGCCGCCAACACAATCAAAGTTGTCTGACCCTCACTACAGCTGCTAACACAATCAAACATGACTGACTCTCACTACAGCCTCGAACACAATCAAACATACCTGACCATCACTATAGCCGCTAACACAATCAAACATAAATGAACCTCACTACAGACGCTAACACAATCAAACATGCCTGACCCTCACTACAGCCTGAAACACAATCAAACTTGCCTAAACCACACTATAGCCTCGAACACAATCAAAAATGCCTGAGACTCAATACTGCCTCGAACACAATCAAACATGCCTGACACTCACTACTGCATCTAACACATTCAAACATGCCTGACCCTCACTTCTGCCTCGAGCACAATGAAACATGCCTGACCGTCACTACAGCCTCGAACACAATCAAACATGCCTGTCCCTCACAACAGCCGCTAACACAATCAAACATGCCTGACCCTCACTACAGCCGCTAACACAATCAAACATGCCGGTCCCTCACTACAACCTCTAACACAATCAAACATGCCTGACCCTCACTACAGCCTCAAACACAATCATACATGCCTGACACTCACTACAGCCACTAACACTTTCAAACATGCCTGACCCTCACTACAGCCTCGAACACAATCAAACATGCCTGACCCTCACTACGGCCTCGAACACAATCAAACATGCCTGACCCTTTCTACAGCCTCGAACACAATCAAACATGCCTGACCCTCACTACAGCCTTGAACACAATCAAACATGCCTTACCCTCACTACAGCCTCAAACACAATCAAACATGCCTGACCCTCACTACTGCATCGAACACAATCAAACATGCCTGATCCTCACTACAGCCGCTAACACAATCAAACATGCCTGACCCTCACTACAGCCTCGAACACAATCAAACATGTCTGACCCTCACTACAGCCTCGAACACAATCAAACATGCCTGACCCACACTACAGCCGCTAATACAATCAAACATGTCTGAATCCTACTACAGCCGCTAGCACAATCAAACATGCCTGAGCCTCACTAGAGCTGCTAACACAATCAAACATGCCTGACCCTCACTACAGCCTCGAACACAATCAAACATCCCTGACCCACACTACAGCCGCTAATACAATCAAACATGTCTGAATCTTACTACAGCAGCTAACACAATCAAACATGCCTGACCCTCACTACAGCTGCTAACACAATCAAACATGCCTGACCCTCACTACAGCCTCGAACACAATCAAACATCCCTGACCCGCACTACAGCCACGAACACAGTCAAAAATGCCTGACACTCACTACAGCCTACAACACAATCAAACATGCCTGACCCACACTACAGCCGCTAATACAATCAAACATGTCTGAATCTTACTACAGCCGCTAGCACAATCAAACATGCCTGACCCTCCTACAGCCGCTAACACAATCAAAGTTGTCTGACCCTCACGACAGCTGCTAACACAATCAAACATGACTGACTCTCACTACAGCCTCGAACACAATCAAACATACCTGACCATCACTATAGCCGCTAACACAATCAAACATAAATGAACCTCACTATAGCCGCTAACACAATCAAACATGCCTGACCCTCACTACAGCCTGAAACACAATCAAACTTGCCTAAACCTCACTACAGCCTCGAACACAATCAAACATGCCTGACACTCACTACTGCCTGTAACACAATCAAACATGCCTGACCCTCACTTCTGCCTCGAGCACAATCAAACATGCCTGACCCTCACTACAGCCTCGAACACAATCAAACATGCCTGTCCCTCACAACAGCCGCTAACACAATCAAACATGCCTGACCCTCACTACAGCCGCTAACACAATCAAACATGCCGGACCCTCACTACAGCCTCTAACACAATCAAACATGCCTGACCCTCACTACAGCCTCAAACACAATCATACATGCCTGACACTCACTACAGCCACTAACACTTTCAAACATGCCTGACCCTCACTACAGCCTCGAACACAATCAAACATGCCTGACCCTCACTACGGCCTCGAACACAATCAAACATGCCTGACCCTCACTACAGCCTCGAACACAATCAAACATGCCTGACCCTCACAACAGCCTTGAACACAATCAAACATGACTGACCCTCACTACAGCCTCAAACACAATCAAACATGCCTGACCCTCACTACTGCCTCGAACACAATCAAACATGCCTGATCCTCACTACAGCCGCTAACACAATCAAACATGCCTGACCCTCACTACAGCCTCGAACACAATCAAACATGCGTGACCCTCACTACAGCCTCGAACACAATCAAACATGCCTGACCCACACTACAGCCGCTAATACAATCAAACATGTCTGAATCTTAATACAGCCGCTAGCACAATCAAACATGCCTGAGCCTCACTAGAGCTGCTAACACAATCAAACATGCCTGACCCTCACTTCAGCCTCGAACACTATCAAACATCCCTGACCCACACTACAGCCGCTAATACAATCAAACATGTCTGAATCTTACTACAGCAGCTAACACAATCAAACATGCCTGACCCTCACTACAGCTGCTAACACAATCAAACATGCCTGACCCTCACTACAGCCTCGAACACAATCAAACATCCCTGACCCGCACTACAGCCACGAACACAGTCAAAAATGCCTGACACTCACTACAGCCTAAAACACAATCAAACATGCCTGAGCCACACTACAGCCGCTAACACAATCAAACATGTCTGACCCTCACTACAGCCGCTAACACAATCAAACATGCCTGACCCTCACTACAGCCGCGAACAAAAAGAAACATGCCTGACCCTCACTACAGCCGCTAACACAATCAAAGTTGCCTGACCATGACTACAGCTGCTAACACAATCAAACATGCCTGACCCTCACTACAGACTCGAACACAACCAAACATGCCTGACCATCACTATAGCCGCAAACACAATCAAACATAAATGGCCCTCGCTACAGCCGCTGACACAATCAAATATGCCTGAACCTCACTACAGCCTCTAACACAATCAAACATGCCTGAACCCCACTACAGCCGCGAACACAAACAAACATGCCTGACCCTCACTACAGCCGCCAACACAATCAAAGTTGTCTGACCCTCACTACAGCTGCTAACACAATCAAACATGACTGACTCTCACTACAGCCTCGAACACAATCAAACATACCTGACCATCACTATAGCCGCTAACACAATCAAACATAAATGAACCTCACTACAGACGCTAACACAATCAAACATGCCTGACCCTCA